>CM040630.1:15072473-15433014 GCA_022818045.1 Neotoxoptera formosana | reverse complement strand
ATGAACAAAATGAACGATTTCGATAAATTTAAATGTACGCATGTGTACAATTTTTTCGAAATGCGTACGTTTACATAGTCTATTCGATGTACCTTAAAAGTCGTAGGTACCTACTTACCAACGATCGGGGTAGGAGGGCGGTGAAGCCGTATTTTATGTCCGACCGATTCGAACGCAGAGCAAATCATTTGCAACTGGCAACACAGAGCAAAACACAGCGAGACCAGCAGAGTGTCGAATATGAGGATCGATATCAACAAAAAGACGATGAACAACTCGACGGCGTAAAACGCATTGTAATGCGCGTTGTACGTGTCGTCGGACACGACCAAGTATAAGTTCAAAATGTTCTGTCGGTAATGGCCGACCGAACCGTAGCAATTTTTGACGGCCAACGTGTTTTTGCTGAACGCCAGGGTGCTACCCGCGAACAGGACCGTCGACGTAAAATTCATAAACACGTACGCGGTCGTTATCCACACCAATCGTCGTCGCCAACGGTCCGCGTAGGCCGGACGACGTGAAATCGTACCGTGTGATCGACAAACAGTTCCATATGTCATCCGAGTGTCGGACTACGGTCCACATCTTGTATATCACGAATAACCCGGTTTCGGCTATCCAAAAAAAATTCATGCTTAAAGGCATGTTGTCCGTCCAGTTGTACAGAGCGCTGACGATCAAAATCGTCGAGATGACGCACATGTACAGCAAAACGTATACCGTGACCACGTGATAGACGTTTCGACAGCGAAATTTTACGGTCCCGGGATCCTGGATTTGATATAAACCCGTCATTTTAGCCAATCCGACGAAGAAAACGTGGTTCTTCTCGTTCCGTTTGTCCATCGTTTAGTATATTATTCTGACGGAAAACAAGTAATAGAGAACAAGTTACGATATATAGTATATTATTATTATCTATCGATCGTCCGTTGTTGACAACGTTGACACGCAAAGTACAATTAAATTATCGTAAACATTAAACATACGATACCCAAACAAACCTTTAATGAAAATTATTGTGTTATCCTTGCTTCGTACAGGTAGTTTCATACGTCATTGTCGTTTCTACAAAAATATTATGAATTATTATCAAACACTAAATTACATAAAAGTGATTTAAAACACTTATTGCTATAGTTGGTAATTACTATTGAACTATCCTCAACTGTCTGTTACAATAAAAATAATAAAAATATATTGATACTTTTACATTTTAACATAAAAACGAACAGGACAATGATGAAAATACTATTGCCCACCTAGTGCCATTCGTTTACGTTGTCCACTGTCAATGTAAAATAGATTAATGTTTAATATTAAAGCAGCACATTCATTTGTATAGGTGGATCCTTGAATGACCAATTTATTAACCCTTTGAGTGTCATATGGGCGTATATATCCGCCTTAGAAAGAACGCGTTTCACAAGGTACGGGCAACTTACCCAAAGTAGCCCTGAGGTTAGGTTAGTGACCTCAATCTTTTTAAATTCCAATTTAAAATTACATAACTATCCATAGCAAAATCCAATATTTCCTGAATCGCGAATTTCATGGATAACAAAATTATAATTGTTATTATCATTCTTGGTAAATGCATCTTTAATCGTTAAACGTTACCAACTACATGAATTGAAAAAAGAATAGTTATTTGTATTTATTTTTCAAAATAATAAATCTAATCTAACATCATCATAATTAAATATTGATTTTTTTTTTTTATTTGGATATCAAAAAATTATTTTGTGTCACAGTATAAGTTTATAAGTTATTTGTAGTGTATAATATACTACAGTTTGTCCCAAAAGTCCTGTTTAAATGCGGTTTAATACACAGTTATAACTTATAGAAGTATGGAAATTCTAATTGAATGGCATAGGTAATAGGTTTAATCTTTTTTTGTTTATGCAATTAAGTTTTTACATTTTCTACGTAGCTATTTTACTAACCTAATTTTTTTAAACAGTTCCAAAAAAAAAATATATTAAAATTGAGTGAAATTTTACCAAGTTAAAGCAGAACAAAAGTGAATAATTTTAAATTTAATTTAAAAAATTGCCATATGTATATGATTATTAAAATAAATCACATTTATAACTGTAACATCATTTAAGGCTATGGTTTTGTCCCATTTAGTAAGTTTAGGTTCACTTCACGATACTTACATACCTAAAAGTAGATAACCAGTTGTGTTGTACAGTTAGCGATAAGACACAGCTATTTTTATTGCTATTCAAATCAAAATATTAATTATAGGTATATACCTATACCTATTGACCTATTACCTATACGTTTTGTCTGACTAAAGTAGATATTTTATTACTAAAATGTAAAACGATTAATTATTTTTGAATAATTATTAACTTTGACATACAAAATAACGGTTATCAAAAATTAAAACTTTTTAATTACATATTTACAGACTTTCATAAACAAATCTGCGTTCCAAACGAGATTGATTTAAGCATGTAACTCGTGTTTTGCTAATTATTATTCTTAGAAAATCAAAAACTTAATTTGCTTTAACATGGTCAATTATTTGTATTCAATTAACTGGAAATTTGAACTGGAGAAAAGATTACTAGGTATCTTGATGATTTTAAACCTAATTGTAAAAAAAACTTTTGGACATATTTTAATTTTTGAAAAAAAATTGAATTTTATGAAATTCAATGAGAATTTCTATAATTATAACTGTATAAAAAAACATATTTAAATATATTAATTTACCACGGAGTGGCTTTATTGGTAATATGGGAATTTTGGAATATTTTAAAATAAACCACGATTGGCGTGTAGGTTAATTGCCTATGCAGGAAGCCGTGTTATTATGATATAACGTTATATTATACAATCTTTACACACAATAAGTATGTGCGTTGTGCGATAAAGGATACATGCATATTATTTTTCAATCACGAAAGAAGAAAATTGTTGAGAAAATCTAAAACTTATTTCTATAAGGTTGGTATTTTAAGGATCACATGCTAACCTACTTGCTTTTCGATCTCAAAAATCTACAAATTATAAAATCCATACAATTTTTAACAAATAAACATATTTAAAAAAAAAAATTATTGTAAAAACAATATCTACTTACATAATTTCTCAATGTCAAAGTCGATTTATCTAGTGACTCAGCGTTTTAAGATTCCAGAGAATTAAACCAAAGTAATTAAACTATTCGTGAACCACAATGGTATAGATTTTCCCGTGTAAGAAGTATTGTTCAATAATGTTTGATAAGCGGTAGCATACTAATAGGGCAGATGACTTGTTGCTCTAAAAAATCACCAAATATGCACTTAAATGTACAAAATATGCATTAAAAAAATGAGATTAATTGTACGAATATATTTTATTTAAATTTTAAATGCAACTTACTACTTACAATAAGTATTGGGTTATTTTAATTAGGTATGGGTTTTCAGATACTTTCAAATGTTTCAACTTCTTGAAATTCTAAAAAATAATTGATGATTTTGTCCAATGTCTGACGTCGACGTCCCCGTGGCCCATATCGATAATATTTTGAGCAGTGAACAATATCTGTATATAAATAAAATTAATAATCGGAAAATAAATCTAATCGGCAATCCGCGAGATGTGTTCTAGGAAAAACATGTGTGTGGGAACAGACGAACAGTCAACAACTATATTAATATGATCAAAATTTTATAAATCATAATTTAAAATTCAACATTAGTTTGGTTGTATATTAAATATTTAAATGAAATAAAAACATCGACGGTAAAAATATTAATTTAATGATAAATTATTTAAAATATGCATCTAAAAGTATAGAATGGAAAAGATATGACCTAAAACCAAAAAAAAAATTGAAATATGCATTTATATGCAAAATAAAATTTAAAAACTAGCTTTGTTTCAGCATGAAACGTAATTGTTACTAACTATGATATTTTTGTGTTTGTGCTAAACAAATATGCAAATGCTACACAAGTCTTCTGCCCTACTTATATGTAATATAATATATATAATTCAATAGAATAGAATTATCTTGTTACTTTTATAATTTTTAATTATTGTTAATACTAAATTTATGCGCAGCATCCGCAACCGATTTTACAAGTGAAAAACGTGTAGGGAATTATTATCAATTATAATTAAGTAGGTAATTTAGTTTCCTATTGATTGTGAGCACGTTCAATAGGTTCTGCAGGAATGACCTTTTTATATTATATTGTGTGGATGAATCGCTATGATTTTTTATATTTTTTATAAGTGAATGAATTGACGTGTTTTTAATTTTTAATATATCACGTGCACCTACGCGGACACGCGGACACGATTTTATAAAACACAACACGCAGTTATTTGTTTTTTTATTATTATTATACCTGTATTTTGTATAAGACGCCCCCAATTGCATTGCTTCGTTAATATTGTTAAGTGCTATTATTCCGTACACGCATTGCAGCTATTATTGCGTGTGTATGTGTGTGTGTGTAGGCGTGTAGCGGCTGTGACAAAGGCAAGCTTTTTTTTTGTAACCGGCCCGGCCCCAGAAAGTATATACTAAGAACTAAGCAGTAAGCTCATTATTAAAACAGTACAGAGATATTCAAATTTTGTCGTCGATGTTTTTTTTTCCGATATTTTTTATTTTTTTTGTCCAAACCTACTATTATTTACGAAATTGTAAATATAAATAAAATATTAAGACACTTTAGATGTGGTCAACCTATTTTTCCCTTGAGAGAATCCTGGTTATTTATTTATAAATATTTAGTAAATGTTTCAATACTATATAATATATTTCAATATTACTGAATATATGTCATTGTTGTTTGTATATAGACGTTAATTTTATAATAAAAATAATTATATTATAAAGAAAATGCGTATATATAAAAATATAAGCACTTCAATACAAGACACAAAACGACGGTACACTTGTGGCATGTATAAACTGTACACACATTTTTATATTTAGAAAAAGCTAGTCTTCGTTTTTGACGCTTACTCCCGAAGTCCGAGTATATGTTTTGAGACGGATGTACCTATAACCTATGTGGTAGCCTTTAAGTTGTCTGCGTCACTGACAATGGCAATATATAATGCCCGACGGTCAACACCGACAATGTTATATTTAGTATAAATGGTATACAATATATATAAATACTATAGTAGCAATATTACGTAGCATCGTTGTTCCTATATAGGTACTTGGAAGTTAGAGCTTATAGCTCTAATAAGTACAAACTACAAAATATGTATAATAGACAATAACCACAAACGACTATCACAAATTATATATTTTTTTTTCAATTATGGTATAATATATAGGTGTTATATCAGCGTTAGCAAATATATATATATATTAAATACTATAACACGAAGTACTTGTATGATAATTTACAATAATTTAAATACCAGAATAATATTTAATATTTTGTTTTCTTTCTCTGACTGCGTCTGATCCACGTGCAACAAGGCAAATTTTCAATCAAAGTAACTAATCTTGTTTTGTGAGTGATATTAGAATGAAGTGACCTATTTTTAAACTTAAATTTAAGTAGGTCCCTACCTACCGACATATTAATCTGTGTTTGCTTAAAAATGTAAATATCGTAAAAAACCAATAAACCTAAAAACACCGATAATATATGTTCTTAACTTCGAGAGTAGGTACGCCACACATTCACAAACTGTTTGTGAAAACCGTTTTGAGCGAAAAAGAACCACCTATAGGCTAGTAGCAGGTAAAAACAGACAGACAATTTTATATTTAAGAAACGCTTATAAAAAATAAAGTTTTGACCAACGACCATGACTATTATTTTCAATTTTTTTTTTAACCACTACAAGATCAACTTATGATTAGGGACACTGTACAAATTGTTTAAGCTTTTTGGTCGAATCAGAATTTAAGATAAGTATAGAAAAAAATACTATCGATCTGATCGACTCGATCATCGTGCATCAATAGAGGATTTTATTATATAGCACAGATATTGGTATCGATACACACAAAAATATTAAATAGAAAAAAAACTTAAGTAGATTTGTTATATAATTATGTAAAGCTATTTAGCTATATGTGTTTTTTCGAGCTATAAATTGTGTTTTAGATATAGGTGTTTTAAAATGTTATAACCTCCCCACTAACAACATTACAAACCACTGGATTTCTGCCTAAATGGTTCTTGTAGTTATAAAAATGAACAACTATCATATTTTCACCTATAAAAAATTGACAAATTATGTCACATTGCCTTTGCCACACCACTATATTGGCTGTCGCAATCGTGCATAGATATTATTCATTATGTATTTTTTATACAAAACTATTTGAATATTTTTACCAATTATTGCTTTTGTATACGAAATTAAGATTTTAAGTTCTAACGTTGAATAAAACACCTAGATTACTAACAAAATACATTTTTGTAAAAATTATCTAAATTCACTTGCATAATATAGGCCACCTCAAAGACAAACAAGTATAAAAAAATCGCCTTGCATATAAATAATACATACAAACATTATAGAGAAGTATAATAGTAGTGTAAAATCAAATAATTTTTATGTGCACTCAAAAAATATGGTTTAAAATTATAAAATTAATTAAACTAAATTGATAAGTGCAACTTACCTAAACCTATTTTTTCAATTTAGACATATAAACATATTATAATTCATTGCAAAATTTCTTTTTGAACTTAAATATTCAAATCAAATTTTGTTTATTCAAACAATATTTAAAATAAATATTGAGGTAATAATGGTCCTTACCTAAAATTACTGAAACAAATAGTTACATATTATTATATTAGACAATATGAATAAAAATAAATTTCATTACCAATCATATATATTAATGCAACGTGTTTATATACGAATTATTTATTTATAGAATAAATGTTTTAAAGAGAAATACATGGGCATCTGATCATTTTATGTACTTCATAACATAACAAACATAAAGATAATAGTTAGATATAATATAATACGCTTGTTGTAGAGTAGGTACCTATCTACGTTATTTTTGAAAGGATAGCCTCAAAAGATATTTATATCAAATAATGAAAAGAACATTGTATTATTAATTAGCTCATTGGGTGACTTGATGATAATTTCTGGGCGATTTCGATTATGTAGACTCGTGTAACGATCAATATCTATTGTATAATCTATAAACAATTTTTGAGCGAAAATTCATTGAATATTACGATCGGTTAAGTGGTTTCATTCTAAGAGGATCGAATACAAGTTTCGACAAGTATACAGAAACAAATTATGGTTACAAATACTACTTTTCGACGCGAGATGTTCACAAACAACGTTCACGGGACGATGGTTGTAAGGGGTGGGTGTGGGTTTGTGACTGATGTTCGGCGCGAGCGGGGGGTGAACCAATAGCTTACGACGGACAGGACGCGTCACAATTGTGTAGCAGGCCTGGCCTGTTTGCTGGGCGGGTTTTTCCCGTCTTCGTTTTCGGACGATGAAGAGCTGTTGTAGTCGTCGAGGTGGTCTTGGATGGCGGACAGCGACATTCCTTTGGTCTCGAACAGGAACAGGTACGCGAGGACGGTCCACGTGCCGTTGACGAAGCAGAACACGAAGAACATGACGTGCATGCCGAACGCGTCGCTGACAGTCAGGTACGATTTGTTGATGATGAACGAGCCCAGCGACGAGACGACGGCAACCACGGTGACGGCTTGCGACTTGATGTTGGCCGGAAACATCTCGCCGACCAGCGATAGCGGTACGACACCGGCGCCCATCGAGTAGGCCAACGAGAACAAGACTACGCACACGGACGGACCCCAGTTGTCGTGTTTGTCTTCGATGAAGAGCAAACAGAGGGCGTACGCGGCCGTTATGACGGTCAGGGCCAGGTGCGAGCCGATGAGCAGCGGCCGGCGGCCGTAGACGTCGATGAGCGGCGACACGGCCACGGAGCACACGAGCCGGACGATGGCGAACATGACGGCCACGTCTTCGGGCCGGACGGGACCGTGGGACGGCATCGTGGTGGTCGAGTAGGCCAACACGCAGCCGACGCCGCCGGCGCGCTGAGCGAAACACGCGGCGGCCACCAGCAAGACCGCGGCCCGGTTGCCGTCGTCGGTGAACAGCTCGTGGTACGTGCCGGGATCGCGCATGTCGTCCCTCACGGCCAACATTATCTGGTTGAGGCGGCGGTTGTTGTCGGTGGTCGTGGACCGCGGCCGGTACCAACGGAGCGCCGACCTCGCGTCGTCCAGCCGGCTCTTGGACAGCAGGTAATGCGGCGTCTCGGGCACCCGGATCACGGCCACCAGGAACGCCAGCCCCACGGCCAGCGACAGCCCGTTCATGACCACGTACTTGATCCTCGGCCCTACGGACAGGGCGACGATCATGCCCAGCGAGTCGGAAAAGACCACGGCCAGGCCGATCCGGCCGCGCGCCCGGTCCGCCGATATTTCGGCCATGAAGCCGGGCACGGAGGCGTACGCCAGAGACTTGCAGATGCCGGCTAGCGACCGGGCCGCGAACACCGCCCACCGGCTCGGCGCGTACAGCACCCCAAACGACGTGACCAGGCACACACCCATGGTCAGCAGACACCCCTTCCGGCCGGCGTGTTCGGCCAGCAGGCTGGCCGGCCACGCGCTCACCAGGTTGGCCAGGTCGAACGACGCCACGGCCCACGAGTGGTCGTTCCGGCTCAGCCACTCGGCCGGCGTGTCAGCTTCCGACTGCTTCGTCAGCGCCCACGACGGCCACCCGGCCCACAGGCCCATCACGAACTCGCTCGCGGCCACTACAGTAAATAATACGTATTATAATATTATAATATACGACAGTGAAAACATTGGCCGTTCACATATTGATATTATGTAATATTTTGATTGTACTAAATATTTTTCATATTTTTATAGTTTTTATCCACATATTTTAAACTTGAATAAGATTAAACCAACATTTTGTTGTTTACTTATAAAATGTATTGTACGTACCTATTGTATTATTATAACTTGTGTATTTGTATTTTAAACAAATATATTTATTCAAAATAGTTTTTATAATTAGATATTCGTTGATTTATATTAAAAATTATTATTTATATTATTTTAATTATAGGTTGTTGCATATTGCTTCCACTCTCATCATCGACTCTTTGTCCTTCTTTAACTACTTCCAACTTTACGATATCGCCAACTACTCGGGTAATATTCTCGATCTAGTCTTATCTAATTCCAAAGCGCTGTCCGTAGCCAAAGCCCCTTTTCCCCTAATCAACGTGATCTTTACCATCCTCCTTTAAATATCCGATTTCACTATCCTAAACCACCTTTGATTGATACCACACGATCATATTTTGATTTTAAAACTGGTGACAACTCCTCAATCTCCAACTTTTTAAAAATATTGTCAGTGCATTAAATCTACAGATTTGGTTAGGTTTGGTTAGACTGTGGCTTGAACTAATGATGTACTAAAAACCAAACAGTTACCTAAGTACGACTTAAATCGAATAAAATATTATTAAAGAAAACATTTATATTTAGGTGGATTTGAGAATGACTAAATATAAAAAACCATCATTTGTGCCGGCAATTAAGAATTAATTTGTTTAAAAGATTATAGAGTAGTCGTAGAGCTACTATTTCTGAGACTACTTTGGTGTTTTCCGGAAAACGTATACCTAAGTACGAAACGTATTCGATTGTCTTATTATAATCATACCTACCAGTAATAATGGCATAAGTTAATCGTCCCTGACTCATGATGATGATGAATTTTGACGAACTTGTCGGGTAAGGTATTCAAGTTGGTTTTTTTAATAAAAAAAAACCGTTGTAGATGTTGATATTTTTTTTGTTTAGAATGTGTTTTCAACTCATAACCCAAGTAACATGAATTTATTGTTTGCACGCTTTTTTAATGAGCTAAATAAAAAAACAACTATAACTATTATAGGTACATTGAAAATACATAGATATTATTTTTTTAGACGTAAACATATTATAGTTGCACAAGAATAAATTTATTGTTATCTTACAAATAATTGTTATTTAGATTTATGTATGTTGGAATGGATGCTATTTTACAGTACACATCTCCATAATATCTCAAAATGTCAACATCAATATCAGGTTCTACTAAATATATAATTTTCATATAATTAAAAAATAAGATACATAATTCTTGTCTGTTTGATATATATTTATGTAGGTACCTATTTCTAGACACACACAAAACATAACATAATATTTATTATATAATATTATTTACATTTAGTAATTTAGCTCCAAGAGGATGACAAAAAAACACTAATTGTTTTCTCTCTTTTTTTAACAAACACGCAATATAGCAAACTCGTATTCGGTCAAACCAATCATGTATTGTACTGTTGTTAGCTTTAATATTAAAATGAATGATCTATTATAAAAGCTACAGCCTACTAGAGTACAGGTTACACTGTTTCAGGTAAGAATATAATCAAGGGGCCTAATAGGGTATTATTTATATTTAAATTTTTAAGCGAGTTTTGGACTTTTAAATATTGTAAATGCACGAGAAGTACAAATTAGACCTATCAGTTAACAATACTATACTCGTAAAAAACATTTTTGTTTTGAAATCTGCAACTTTTATGGTTTAAACATCAATAACACAGATCATAACTGATAGGGTTAGGTTATTCATAATGGTTATTTATAATGGCATTATAAATTAAATATTTTTTATACAGTATTTCATATTATTGGTAGAGTGGAAGAAGAAATCAATATTCATAAGTTAATTTTGTTGCGTTAAAGGGTAGTGGGTAATTACGTTGAGTGTAGAAACTTAGAATGTATAGGTAGGTGTGGACCCTTTCGAGAAAGTTGGTACATTTAAGAATTAAGGAGATTAAAGATAGTAGGTATTCCGGTACATTCAATTCTAGAATTTAGTAAATTATGAAGCCAGCATAAATCTTTAAATTGTCTCCTGAATTCCAAGGTTTCAATATTTAATTCAGTAGTTATCTAATGATTTCAATTGTTGGATCTTAGTTCAACATTGTTTATACATTATACACTTTGTTGTTGAATACAAAATAGCTTTTTACAATGTTATTTATGATATTAAACACATGTTGATGATTAACATGATACCAGCCTGTACGCATGATGATGTATCTATAAGCATATAGTACCTATTTGAAAGTGTTTTTGGCTAGATAAGATTTAGCTTTGTAAACATTTATACAGCTATATATAAGAGTAGGTACTTCAAATCAATGAATCACAAAACCACATAAGTAGGTGGTACTTCAGATAAAATATAGGAAAGAAATCGTTTAGTTGGTTAAAACTACAAACTTTATAATTAATTAAAAATGTACATATTTTTAAATTTTAAAATAAATTATATTTTTATTTAAATAAAAAAATTTAAAAGAAATTACCATTTGCTATAAGTAGGACAATAAGCATCACAATAATAACATAAGAAATCAATATTTTTACCAAACTTGGTAAACTTAGTTGAAGTTGTTGACGTTCATAATAGGTACAATGAACCGATAAAGTGAAGGTACGATTTTTGTAGATTTGGTCCCCGAATATCTGGTACCTATAGGTACAGTTAAACTCACTCGTTAAAGTATGAATTCTGTTATTTTAGATTTTAACGTAGGTCGGTACTGCTTTAGTTAAAGTAGTTAAATTATTTACATTTAAATTAAATAATACTACATACCTACATCAAGAAATTGAGTAGAATCCATTTATAAATAAATAGTTATTCTATCCTCGATTAACAATGCCTAGTTAAAAGTACATAATATAGGTAACTGAAAAAAGCACCGATAATTTAAAAAATATCTATACCTAGTTAGTTTAAAATAAATGTTAAATAATACATTTATAAGTTGTATGGTATCTATTGCCCTTAATTTGGCTATTGAATTAAGCATTTAAGCACCTAGACATTTCATGAAATAACATAATTTCATACTTTAACTCTAACATATCAATATTTTTGGAGACAAATCAGAAGTGTGTGGTTTTTGAATGCAAACTCTCAAATAAGTTATTATCTAATTCTCCTATACCTATTTGTTTATATTTAAAATAGTATCGTCTGCTTGGCTGCCTACTACATAATATTGTATAATAAACTAAGTATATTCTGATATAACCTATATGGCTGCATAGATACCTACCTAATTAATAGGTAGTAAATAAGTAAATTTAAAAAATGGCCTGCAAACAATTTGGCACCAACAATTATACTGATAAACCAAAATTATGAGCCTGATGTGCTAACGACAAGCGCCTCCTCGTCGACCACGACTATTCAAGCCACCGAATGCTGTGCAATACGTATCATTTTGGGCGCCTATTAGCCATAAGGTACGCATTTGGTATTTATTGTTTTTTCCAATTTAGTTTTAAAATAATCCCGATGTCTGCTCTCTGTACCAGGTAATTTGGTATTATATGGCCGTCATTTGCAGCTATTCTTATAAAACATAATAAAAGCCACCAGTACTCACCAATGGGTATATTTTTATTTTAATTAGAATGTAATTAAAAATAATAAAAATAAAACTTACCTAATTTGTCGAATCTATTCTATTTTATTATGTATTATACAGGTACTTATCTTTAGAGCACTTGCAGTTTTTTCTGATTGTCAAAATATTGATTTTTATTTTTATTAAATACATCACGGTATTGTACACTTGACCTACCTATATAATATACAGTTCATTTGTTTTCTATAAAGAACACCAAAAAAAAAAAAAAAAACACATCAATTATTTGCTTCTTAGATTTGCTTATGATTAATTAATTAACAAAGTTTGATTTTTAAAGTGCATTTTGTTAGTACACTCTATGTTATACTTGTTAGATATGCAATTTATAGTACAAACTCTAAACTTTACCTCTATACCTATAAAGTAAAAATATGTACCTAAATATTTAATATAAACCGTACTATTAAACTATTGAAAATGTTGTCTACGATGCTTATATATCAAGATACCTACTTAAATAACTGAATCCATCCAAATCAGAAATTTAAAACAAATGTGAAAAATCTAAAGCTTTTTAGGTTATAACATTATACATTTAAAACATGATTAAAACTTTAGATATTTTATGACATGTTTGCCCTTACACATCTATAAAATACATAAATATGACATGATCATATTTGCTGTACCTACCTGAAACTATTTGAATAAAAATGATTATTTTAAATATATGTTGTTAGGTTTATACATGGCATTATAATTTGTAATAACAGGGTTTTTTCCCTTAGAGTTTGTTGTACAATTAAAAGTCCAATTTAATGCAATTTTCACAATAAAAACTTAATGAATACTATCTTCTACTAGTACCTCATGACATACCTGTTTACAAATATTTTTAAGTTGCCATAATGCTATTAACTGTTTATATTATTATAGTTTTGTGGAGAAATTATAATCAATAAATACCTTTTACCATATAATATTATTAGTTTTTTATTAATATGATACCTACTGACCGTCAAACTTGCTGTGGTTAGATTCCTACTTGAAACAGTTTCAAAACTGTAGTAAAAATTACAAAAAAAAAATATTAAGTTAGATTATATTACCAAGTTACAAGAAACCAATAACCATGGTCTCAATAATTAGCTCTAAGGATAATATATCAAAATTATTAAATAGATAAATTTCATCAACCTTCATACTTTTATTTCATTTTTGTGACTGATCACAAGTTTTTTAGTTGTTGACCGATTATCCAGTTATATAATTGTATTGCATAAAATCCAATACTTGACTATGTACAGTGCCATATACAGGAATTTAATGTAGGGGCAGAAGGCTCATCAGTCATCATAATAAAAAAAACAAAATAGTTCAAAATATTTTAGTAGTTTTAAATATTTGTATAATTATTTATATAATTTCCATGTTGTAAGGGAAGATTTTTACCCCTTATGTCTACGGTGCTGACTATGTACCTACTACCTATATAAATTAAGTTTTATATTGCAATTATATTACATGTATACAGATATCACAACTAAGGCATGACAAATAAAATCCGTTTTTGATCCAAGATTACTAGTTTTAAGGTTTAACAGTTTTTTTTTGGTAAGTAAGCGATGATAGGTATAGCATACCTAATATTTTACTTATACTATTAGACCAAGTCGCGCCGTCGCGGGCAAAAAATTAATAGACTGTGACAAATTTAACACAACTAATGTAGAAATTTACATTTATATTTATCTAAAAACAGCATTTTGTATAAATAATATTTTACTACGGTATAAAGTAAATATATTTTATAATATTAAAATAAATTTTATATGTATATATGTATAGGTAATATTTTAGCTGTAAAAATTAATAAACTGTATTAGGCAGTGTGCCCAGATCTTATACAATGAACCAGTGGCGGTCAAATTATTTTATCATGAGGGTGGCCGATTTTTTAACATACACTATTTGATAATTTAAAATATGGTTAATGTTTTATACCCATATATTATATGTATTATTTTAAATATTGATTAAAAGGAAATGTTGGATCGGGGGATCTATCCCCCTCATTGGCCCAGTTTGACCGCCACTGCAATGAACAGTTGTGATGAAAAAGAAACTCGTGTTTTTTTAACAAAATCGTTAATGGTTCCACTCGTCAGTTTAGTGAAAGTATCGATCACATTGCTGTTACACAATTTATAAATACACATTTATTAACATATACCCACATATAGGTACTGAATTATACGATAATATACTTATTGCTTATATATAAATATATTTAATTAGGTATTCGCTTAATCAATTTGACGTTAAAAAATAAACAAACAATAAAAAAATAACGAACGCGCCCTATCAGTCGTCGTTTATCTCCTTAATTCAACAGGTGTAGAATACAATATTATATTATTAGGTAGGTACCTCTAAACTGAACGGAACGCGCTACGCGCATGTCCCACTATATCCGCCCAACCGAATAAAACAAATTTCGCCTTTAACGTGAATATTTGAAAAAAAATGTAGCTCGGTCTGTTGTATAGTGTGCGCAATTTTCCGTGACGTTTCCGTCAAGGTTTTATCTACTTAACACGGGGATGCTCGTGTCGTAGAGAGCAAGACTGCAATATTTACTGTAGAGACCAAGGTTAACCGTCCGTCGCTTGGCGATCAGTACATAACCTAGTCAAGTTAAGCCAAGAATATAAGTGCCGTATTGTTGAACTTAAAACAAAGGCGTTGGATGGTACAGTTACAAAGGGTAAGCACAACATCAGCGATGCAAAACGAAAATCGGACTTCAGCTCTACGATTATTAAGTATTTTAGTATAAAATGCGTAACCGAGACATCGAGTACCACCCGTGTAAGATTAGGATAATAAATGATTATATGATTAGGACATGCGGCGTTCTACATACGATGACGTGTTCGAGTCCAGAGATTAGTACACACATATTTTGAAATGTGTAGGTGGTATATTTACATTAACATTGTTGTAGGTACGAATGTTCGATTCATACAGAATGTCTAAGTATTGTACACACAAGTGCGTGGTGGGTACCTCTATACGGGAAACGCACAATAATAGGGATAGCAAATTAGGTATAAACATATTATAGTTATAGGCACGTATAAAAATATCATTATTATTATCGATTAGTGACTAGTCTCATTATAGACGGGAGAAATGACGGGCTTCCGTCCGCGGGTCAGAGGAATGCTTGGCGATGACACTGAGGCACGGTTTCCGAATTTACGATGATCAATTGTCCGCGCTGCTACGCCGCGGGAAAATTACGATTGTCAAACCGAATCGTGAATGCTCCAGATGTCACGACTCTCTAGGAGCAGACACGGTTCGACGGCTCTACTACTACCTAGTCTAAATTCCTCCACCCACAGGGACGAGTGTCGATTAGCGAGTTTTGTACGATTCGTTTCGGCCTGTATGACTGTATGAGGTTTCAAAGGTCAACGAGTTTATCGAAAATAATAATAATAATAAAAATAACGATGAAATCAAATTGAAACTGACAATAAAAAATGATGAACAAAAATTATTCACTGAATATATTATAATCAACAGAAGTGTGACCGGAGAATAATCGGTTTTTTGATAGAAACAAAAATAATTCTTCCGATAAACAGGTGGCTGGTCACTCAAAAGTAGATCGTACATAGACACAACTGTAGGAAATGCTAAAAGACTGAGTTCAGCCATAGTGAACGGAACAAGTCTGGGTGTCGTCTTAAAAAAGTAACGTCTATATTACATTTTTCGCAAATTTGTGATATCTTAGTATTTTGGGGAGAAGCTAGGGCTGCCTAAGCCCCTAGGGGGCATAAAAACAATATCAGCTGTACAGAAAATTGTTTGACACGGTTGAGCTGTCTCGTATATTATACATAAATAGTGATAATATTGTATTATCGCGCCGAAAGACCTATTATATCATGGACTGCATTAGTCATTGTCGAACCTCAAGCTTAAACAAATTGAAATAATAATTTAAGAAGTAAACATTAATAAATTAATCTATTGTACATGTAATTTATGCTGGTAATTTCAATTTAATTATTATTTGACTAGAAATTGCTTTAAGAAAAATAAAAAATTGTAATATTTTCTACTATAGCCTTGAGTATGGAAGTTCACTCTAATAAAAATTACTACATATTTTCTAGAGATCCTATATATAAAAAAGTGTGCAGTCCACTTAATATAATAGATCTACAGTCTACCAGTTATATACTGTGTTTGCCATGTACCTACAGAAAAAATTTAGACTAGTATTTAACAGGTCTTCTGTGAGCATTAATTTAAAAAATATATTATTATGAATTTAAAAGTTAAAATATGGTGGATGGATGGGCACCGTTAATTGACTGTTTCTATTATTTTTACTTATAGCTTATAGGCTCCAGGTTTTTTTTTATTCTTTTGATATAAGTTAGCAGTTAATTTTTTAATCTTTATCTTGTGTAGCATATAACCATCTTTGTTTTTAATTTATTCAGTAAATAGTGGAGAAGAAACTGTAAGCAAAGGTCAACGAGTATTGATCGATGAGATTTGCACTAGAAATTTTGATGTACTTAATATTAAAAATAAAATTATTATGGTGAGCGCATTGTCAAAAATAATGTTCATGATGGTAATGATAGTAATAATAAAAATAATAATAGTAAACATCAAAATAAAAAATTATAGCGACAGTAATGAAATTAACAACAATAAAAATAAAAATATGAGTGACCAGCTAACAGATTGTAAAACTAAGTGCTTGATACGCGGTATTATATGTTTAAGATTATTATTACTAACAGTGGTTAAGCGGAAGTTCGCACGCATTTATACGACTTCTGGAGTTGGCGAGCACGTGTTGTACACGCGTATCATATCTGACTGACTGACGGCGCCTCCTTCTTCTTGTGAAAAAGCAAAACCATCTAAAAAATAATATTAATTAACCGATAAATGAACATCACTGGACATTGATTAAACTGGATCACCGAACAAACAAAATCACAAGCAAAAACCAAACTAACGTACAAACAATAAGTCACAACACCCAGTAATTTGTCACTTACGGTTCATTTCAACTTCCGTGGTCGATTGTAATCGAGATTTGAAATTGAAAACATTTTTTACGTTCTCAAGGAGACGTGCCTTTTCGTTTGTTCTAGAAACAATAAATAAATAACGTGCACACATATTAACATACGTGACTACACATCAGAACATTAACACAACAAATGAATAATTTACATAATATATTATGTGCTACAAAAAATAAATTATATTGCATGTCACCACCTATGGTTTAATAGATACCGTTCAACTGATATAGTTTTACATTTCAACTTGTATACAACAGTTCAACAACACAATATATCTACTACAAAATCATTATCATGAAATATTCCTGAATAAAATATATTACTAACTAATTAATAATGACACTTTTTACACGGTATAAAAATTTATTCAACTAATAAAAACTGTACATCAAAGTTTATTTCGAAAACACGAAAAAAATTTGTACCATAACATTTTACACAAACCTATGTCTCGGATTAACAACATTGTTTGTTTCTGGTTTTCGTAATTCGTTTTCCCTTAGTGTTTGAACCAGAGTTTTTTTGGTAGTTGTTTGAATTCTGAAAAGAAAATAATAGTTGAAAAATAAAATATACATTGGGTATTAAGCATTTTTTTAAAGTTAGTTTACTAACGATAATGCTGCTAAATCCAATCCCATGACAACAGTTACTGAAAACAGCATCAAAACCCAGAAAATTGGTGATGTGAATACCATGACATCCATGCCAGTAAATACAGAACCAATAGGGAATACCTGCCATACGTGACTGAAACAAAGGTGAACAATTTAAGTATTAATCATAGAAATTAAGTAATTTACATAATTGTATTGGAAAATTATATAAAAAAAAACGATCACTATCTTGATACAATAAATATTTTTGGCATTTGCTCTCATAACACTATGTGAATTGATATTTGAAAATCAAAATACTACATGATATTTCAAATATAAACACTTTTTATTTTAAAATAAATTAAGGGGACTAACTGAAGTTTGATGTGTTTTATGTAGTATATTATACATTTAAACTACTATAATAAAAATGGTATAATAATTACAACAATATTTTAGATTCTGAGCGGCTCCAATGAATGTATTGACTTAACAATGTGGTTTTTTTTGTGTCTGTGTACACGATAAGGAGTCGACAAAATACAATATAATTTGATTTTCAACATTAGGGTTGGTTTCTGATAAAAATTATAGAAGCGTCGAGAAAAACAAAAAAAAAAAAATAAGGAAAAATGGGAATTTTTACACAAACCAGATATTTTTTTTTTGTATAACTAAAAAAAAAACGTAAATACATGAATTTTTACATTGCGTCTTAAGTTAGAATTTCGATAAAATCATAAAAATTTACAAATTATTTTGTAGTTAAAAATGTATAAAATAAACCATTTTTATAGCTAAGAATTGAAAATTTAAAACAAGGTTTATCGTAAGTAGTTAATACTGCAATCAAAAAATCTAAAATATTTTTAACTTTGTTTTTTTTTATAGACATTTTAAGTTCATATTTGGACTAAATTAGATATTTAAATTAATAATAACAATGTTATAGTTATGTCTTTATAATTAAAAAATATTATTCATGGGTACTTGCAACTTTTAAAGTATATTAATTGAAAATTGTTAATGAATCACAATCCATTTTCAAAATTAATGTCCATTAAATCAAATTTTTTGTCCAAAAGTTTTGTCATATAATTAGGTTTAAAATTTTAAATACCACTTTTTTTGTGTAATAGCTGCAGTTATCAAAATACATAATAATATGAAATAATACATTTTACAGTATTAATGACAATAACAATTATTGTAAATAACATTTTAACATTTTTCTTTTTCAATAATCATCTATACTTTAACATTTACCTGTAAATGACTAGAAACACAAACCACGCAGCAATTGAACCCCATATAGCTGTGTGAACAATGTAAGACCATGACTGAATGTGAAGACCAGCTTTGAGACACACAACAATGACAACATACTGAAATACAAAATATGCAATGTTTAATGTACATTATACTATATTGCATGGATAATTGAATTTCTTTTACTGTGTATATAAAATTTCCCATGAGTAAGTAACCGCCTTCTTTTCCATTAGACCAGACTACTTCATGTTTCAATGCAAACATACAAATCCAGAACAACAGAAATGAGTGAAGTATAGCGTTAATCACCCATATCCAAAATATCCGTACGTTAAATGTGTCCAAAGTCTGTGAATAGAGCTGAGGAAACTTGAGCCTTGTGTTTGCAGTGCACACAATGTCAAATATACCGATAACCAAGGGCGGAGCAGCAGTAAACAGCTATTAACAAAATTAAGTTAGAAATTTGAAATTAACATTTTCAATTACACTTTGATTTTTACAAAAACTTACAACATTATACAGTCCAATTGTCCACCTTTCAAAAATAATTTGACCAGACCACCCAGAATAAATTGCAAACCACAATTCAATGATGTATAAGCAAATATTTTTGTAGAAACTATACAAAATCAATTTTGACATTCTATTATAATTCCAAGCACCATGGACAAACAATAATTTCAACAGGAACTTAAACTATAAATTATTAATGTTATTGTTAAAATGTGAAAATTATAAAACAAAATTTAATTATAGCTAATATAATGCATACTTGGGCTATAGAATAATCAGATGCGCAAGCCGCCTGTAATCCTTCAACACCCGATATACCAACCCCAACATGTGCTTTTTGTATCATTGCCACATCATTTGCTCCATCACCAATTGCTAATGTCACTTGATGTGTATTTGATGTTACTAATTCTACAACCTGTTTCAAAATAAAATAAAATAAAAATATACGAAACGATAGTGGAATTTACACTTACTTCTGCTTTTTGCATAGGTGATACACGACAGCATATAACAGACTTGCAACTCATACATAGTTCTAAGAAATCCATTTTTAGATCATGGGATAGAGCATGTTTCAATGACTGGCCATCAATTACCAGCGTTAAAGGATTATCAGGCTTCCCTACAGCTGGTCCACGCTCACTCATGTGCTGTCGTAACGATTCTCTAAGTTCCTTTAAATTAAAACCAACATATAGATTATTAAGGTTTAAAACTCACTGAATAGTATACTAACATCCAATGTAGGCTCATTAAGTATAATTAAAGGAGTTCCTTGTGTAATCAGATTTGTTGAGAATCCAATATTAATGGCAGTTTCTTGTTTATCTCCAGTCAGTACCCAAACATTGATATCCGCTTCTATCAGAGCTGCAATGGTTTCTGGGACCTTTGTCAAAACATTTTCATTAGTCACTAATCATAAAATATTTAAATTTTTATTAACTGACTTGATCTTGTAATTTGTCTTCAACGGCTGTTGCCCCGAGTAGAATGAGATTTACTTCAATTAATTTGGCCACCTCATCAATAGCACCCTCACGATTTGTCAGAACGTTACCCGCTTTCAAAAATTCTTCATTCCAATCATTGTAAGTATGCTCAGAAATCTCAGCATAAGCAAAACACAATGTACGAAAACCATTATTTGCAAACTCTTCAAGATGCTTCAATGTTATTTCTTTGTACTCTTCGCCAGCCCTTGAAAGCCGTTCAAAAATAACAGTATCTGCACCCTAAAAAAATTTAGTTTAAATATTTAAAATCAATTACTTGTACAACTACAAACTCACTTTACAATAGAGATAAATCTTTTTATCTGGTGCACGCACAATGACGGACATTCTCTTTCTACTGCTAGTAAATTCTATGACAGTCAAAACTTCATATTCCTCGTTGATGCCCAATGCTGAAATAGTGACTGCTCTTGGAGTACGGGTATGGAACACATAACCAAACAATTTGGATCCTTTCAACAACGCTTGCTCATCTAACGATAATAAAAATAGGTAAATAAAACGATTCATTAATATACAACATAAGCATTTTAAAAACCTGGAGATGACGCATGGTATAAAATTTCATCTGAGTCTTTAACCTTTTCCGGAATAACCGTATGACAAACAGACATCATTCTTAAAAATTCTAAAACATAATCTTGAGTTGGATGGTTTTTTGAATTCTAAATAAAATACAAACCCAATTTTAAATTTTAAAACAATATTTCAATAGCATAAATAAAAAACACAACATTTACATACATTTATTAAGGTATCTTGTGAACCTTCTAGGTAAAGAACTCCAGCTATTGAACAGTGTTTAAATTCCATAACGTTTCGTGTTAACGTACCAGTCTTATCAGAAAAAATATATTTAACCTAAAAAAAAACTAATATAATTTATCTTATTTATTCACAATGCCCAACACAAATTACCATGCCCAATTCTTCATTTAAATTCGATGTTCGTGCCATAGCTGGTGTATTACTTTCTTCGTGATACATTTCAATGTCGTTGTTGATAAACAATGCCTAAAAAACAATTACAAATATAAAATACTGAGTGACCATTAAGTATACAAGATACAACTTACTTGCATGAAACGAACAACCTCAACAGTTACTTGCAACGAAATAGGAATTAAATTGTTAAATAATATAAAGAATGTGAGTAAATTAAATGCAAATTTGAAAGTAACAAAGTCTGAAAATAAAAATAAAAATATATAATAAAATAGTTTAAACTCAACAAAAATTGGGAATAAGTTATCTTACTTACCATCTACTTGTAAATACCAGTCTTTTGATCCTTTCTGTTTAGTCCAGATAATGTTGCAAAATGCGCTTATCAAACACAATGTACACAGCAACAAGAAAAGCATTATAATCTGTGTGTTAACAATTTTGTCAACGGTTGACCTTTTTAGAGGAGCTGAAGTCTGATTCATCATGAGCTTTGTCTCATGGCCAGTGTAGATAACTACACAACACACCCAAGCAGTATTACGCAACATGGCACCTCGCAACAGCAAATGGTTGGGACCCAAAGACAACGGACTGAAAATAAAAATTATTTCAATGCTGAATACTATACTACTTACATAGCATAATACTCACACTCTATCCACCAATTTTAAGCTACCAGCAAAATCGTAGATTAACCGATTTGGAAGCTCACACTCAATTACCCCTTTGAAGCGCATGAGATCATTTGCATCGACATAACGCGATGTTTCTGGAAGACCTTGTCGTATTTTGAGATTTGTTTCGCCATCTAAGTTCATTGTTTCGATATAACACATACTTTGTGGTTCGCTAGAAACAAAAACAATACATTGACTATAGGACCAGCAAATTATAATATGTGAATGCAGTATGTACATAATGAACATTAAGAAACATACCTGGAAGAAAGTATTAGAAGATCGGCAGGGAAGAACGTATTATTTTGAACTTTGACAATGTCGCCTACATTTATGAGATCCCATCGTTGTGGTGTCCAAATACCGTCATTTAAGACTTCCACCTTTCGATGGTTGATTTCACGATCTGCTCTATGTCTTTTCTAATAAAACACACATAAAAAAAATCAGTAATAACAATAATTGTGGTATGATGAGTGTTACTTACAAAGTCTTCAACAATTTCTTTAAGTGCAGAGACTAAAAGGATAAAACATAATGGTACTAACGTTGTGAATCGACCAGTGGGAGACACTTCAGGTATTTGCTGTAATAAAATTAAAATTAAATATAAAATTAAAATAATACTTTTATTTTTTATTTTTTTGTTCAACACTTTGGCCCAAATATTATAGAACTTACAGTTATTGATATTAAAAGCACCAAGAAAATACATTTTAACAGAATCTGATATAGGACTAAAATTATGTTATACTAAAATGTATTAATTAAAATATCAATATTTTAAACCAACATTATGTATCTTTATAAAAATAAAACTATTAAATAGTTTCTATGCACTCAACTAATTATAATTTTTAAAGGACCTTATACTATCGATTTTAATATTATATTATATTATAATTTAAAATATAAATAAATTTAAAAAAAATTTAATAATTTCAAATGGTTCAATTAATTTTTAAATTTAAACAATTTACTAATAGTTTCTGTTTTATTGATGATGTATACTATACATCCAGTCCCTATAGTAAGAAACAAATCATTTAAGTATTTCAAAAAAATAAATGAAAAACTCATACATTTGGTATATACATTTTTTAAATATCATAAATTTTTTAAATAAAATTGTAGTCATTTGTGTTATGTGTGTGAACACGATTTTCCAATGTAATTTTGTGATTTATTTCTTTATAATAAATAAAATAGGGGGTATGTAAAAATATAGTAATAATGCAGATTAAATTAATAATTTAACATACCTAGTCATTGATTATAGATACTAGTATTTATAATCAATATTCAATGCTATAATATCCGTAATCTACTGCATGGAATGATGGAAATTAATGATTCATTATGTTAATGAATTATTTTCTCATTTATTTCAATTTTTCTTTTTATATACTTTGTATTAATTAATAAATTATAATATTTATTAATTTATTATTCAAAAAATATTTCTAATAAACGCATTTTACATAGCTGTTGAATTGGGTTCAATAGGTACAATAATATGTCATTCTTGACAATATAAGAAAAGAAAAAATGCACTTCCATTTTATTTTATTTAATTTACATATAATTAAATGGATATAGCTCGATAGTATGTTATGTTATTGAGAACATGAATAATGTTCCATATATGGTTAAACATTTAACATCTGTGATTTAAATAATATTGATGTGGTTAAATAAATTTGTAAAGTAGGTACCTATATATATTTTGTTTTTAACAATATATATATATTTTTTTAATAAATACTAAAAGATATTAACATAATATATTTATTTAAATTTATTCAACTTTTTTTAAAGTACACTTATTGCAAGTATATATTTAAGTGTTTTTACTGTTAATTTTTTACCTGTGAATGCACAAATCAAAGTTTTTAAGAAAATAAAAGTTGATAAGTATTTATTTTTGAAAGCAATTGTTTGAACTAATACGAAGTGCTCGAATTTGAAAAATAAAATAAGACAAACTCTTAGACTTGAAAAAAATAGTGAAATGATTGAACTCAACTTAACTTGTGGAGCTGTGTTTCGTTGCCCCCATATACCTAAACCACAGTCCCTACACAAATAATTTAAATATATGACTATTTCAGCCAATATAAGATGCCAGTAATGACTAGTTAAGAGCGATTAAAATAAATATTTTTGAACATTAGTCATTTATTTAACCTTAAAAATTATTTTAATAATTAATGTTTATTAGGTAATTCAAAATTAATTTTTTCACATGCAGTATCATAATAATAATAAATAGTATTCATCAACATTTTATTACCTACAATTTTATGAAATAAAAATTACAAAAATAATGTACCCTGAGTTAAAAATAATATAATGACTAGGGCTCGGAAGTTGATGCATTTTTTATTTTTTTTAATTGATGTAAGCTATATCAAGCTAAAAATCCGAATTAGATGGTCTAATAAAATAATATGAAATGTTTGAGTTTATTTCTCATTGATAAAGGAACGAATTCTGTTTTTTTTATTTTAGTAACAAGGAACGGAACAAATTTCTTTTTTTTAAAAAGAACGAGGAACGGAACAAATTCCTTTATATGAGCAACTTGCCAAACACTGCTGCTAATGCTAAACGAAGACGCTACTCTAAATGATCATCAACAATTGTAGCTCGCTATTCAGCTTTTAAAGCTTTCATGTGAAAAAATGCCATTTTACACAAACAAGTTAATCCGAAATATATATGTAACTGTAACTACTAAATATGTAATAATGTTGTCTAACAAGGGAGGTATTGACTTTGAAATTGTCCGAGATCTACCGGTCAATTGCAATTGTTTGGCCGCCCTTGATCTATACCAAAGTAATACAATTTGTACAATGTAGTTAAACGGAAAATACTGTATCATAAAGGTAAATTTTTTTTTTGTGTATATTATATTTTATACTGATCTAATATTCAATATTTTTATATAACAAAAAATAAAATTTAAATTTAAAACTTTCCATGACCCACCAAACACATAATTGCGACCCAATTTTGGATCACGTCTCACAGTTTGGGGATCTCTGCTGTATAGTGTACCTTATCCCGCCAAATTATAATGAAATGTATTATACAATAATTTCACATAAATTTAAAATGTTCTTAATATATATAGTATTCTAGTGTAAGTGGGTAACTTGTAAGATGTAAGACGTAAGTGGGTATATAATAGCAAAATTAAAGATTTTTTTTTTAAATTATGTCATTAATATGGAAAATTTAAAGTAATAAAAATAATTTTGATGATAAACTTAAATATTGATTTTATAACACACTTGGTTTTTTTAAAAAAGTCCACAATAACCTTACTTTTGTGCTCAACTCATAAAATGGATAAGCCATCAACAGTACTACCAATAAAGTATATTATATATGATGATACAATATGCATTTTATATGATATATATGTATATATATAATATATTATCTATGTATATACAATATTCCACTGAAAACGAATTTATGAACTATTCCCGGGCACCAGCAGTGATAATAAATCAGAACCCCGATAAAAAGGTCACGAAGCCATTAACATTTACAGCCGAGTGGCCTCGACAGTAAGGTCAGTTAATATCAAAAAGTGCATAGAATATCATACTTTTAGCAAATTACACGTCAAATACACTTGGGAAACGTTATTTTTCTTATTGTTTATCAGTTTATCGTTCAAACGCGTCGGCAGCGGTGACACATAAATCCGATATAGCGACGCCCAATAATAAATACTGGCTGCGCGTAACGGATACGTCCGGCGCCAGGCAGATATAGCACTTACACACGTATAATTATACATTGTGAACTCTCGATTATCCGCGGGTGGTGTGCGGAATATCCGTGGTCCTCCGCGGTACCTACTACCGCATACTATACTATTATACTATGTAAATTGTAAGGTACCAAAAATAGTGTTATTGTACAATATTCTGTTTTTGTGAACAAGCTAATGTAAATGTTATAATATGTATGTTTGAAAAAAATAATTTTTTTTAGACATTTTAAGTTAAAATTAGGACATTGAAATATCGAACATTTGTAAATTATTTTATAGTTAAAAATTTATAAAATGTTCAGTTTTTATAACTAAGGATTGAAAACAAAACAAGGTTTTTCATAAGTTGTTCTGAATGCAGTTTTAAAAATATTTAAGATACAAATACACACTTTTTTATAAGCATTTAAAGTTCAAATTTTGACCAAATTCATCAAAATCTCAAATGTTTGCAAATTATTTTGTAGTTAAAATGTATAAAATTATCATTTTTTATAGCTAAAGATTGAAAATTTAAAACAAGGTTTTTCGAAAGTATTTAATAAGTAGTGTAACCTAAAAAAATCAAGAAAAAAATTTTTTATAGACATTTTATGTTCAAATTTGGACGAAATTAATTATTTAAATAAAGAATAACAATATTAAAAATATTTTTTGAGTGTTCTTGAAACTTTTAAAGTACATTATTATATTTTATACACTTAATTAATTTTTCAAATGCAATGTTTTCTGCAAAAATGAATTTAACTTACTGTATTATTAATAGTAATAAAATGAATTATTTTAATAGTAATAATATCTTAAAATAGGTACACTTAGTTATATAGGCTGACAGGCCGTAATCGCTCAGAATCATTTTTCGTATTCAATGATATATATCATATATATCTGACCTTTTATATAATCAAATTTGTTTTGTATATTTGTTAATTTTATTCGTATTATCACTATCTCTATTAGTTTTCATGTGTCAATAATTTTATATCATTCTGTAATCTGTAATATCTTAATAAAATGCGTTTGCCCGTTGATTATTATAAAAAAATAAAAAATGGTACGCCATATGCTTGATATTTAAGTACATACATTTAAAAATTCCCAAGGAGGACAATTTGGCACTCCCTTATTGCTTATCCAAGGTTACCGTGCCACCTTATTCCGCGGATAATCGAGTGTTTACTGTACTCAAATTACGATTTGTTGTCAATTTATACTATTTGTATAGTTTCCACATGGTATACACTGGAATGTCCTTTTTTATGTCTTATCCTTAGAATTATATATTATAAAGAACTCCAAAATGTCCGATTTTTCAATCATAAAATAGTACCTAATTGAAACTTTCAGCACAAAAACCAAATCATTAATAACAATTGTAAAGAATATTATAATTAATAATAATGACTCATTTCTAATTAATAAAAATTAGAAACTATGTTATGATTCAAAATATCCTGAAAAGTCTTATTTTTTAAATAATTAAACTTCAAATTTTCATTCTTGGAATTATTTTACTCACGGATGTTATACTATATGAATATACCTATACACAGCGTCACATTTACACATACGTATATACTGTATATACTTTATTTACTATATGTCTATATAGGCATATAGTTTAGGGTTTAAGACTTAGATCATATGTACATAGTATATATCTATTATGTATGATCAGTCTGAATAAGATTAATAGGACAGGAAACTGTAGTCCTTTGTAAGGTCAGGAACTAAAAAAATTCAGTATAAACTAGCGTTCAAATTTAAATTTAATACTTAAAAATGTTTTTAAAAATAGTTTATAAATTAATTTAATTCAGTAGAAAGTAGTTTTCTAGTACAATTCAATAAAATGTAGCCTTGTTCGTCGCCAATACAGAAAAATATCGTTTTACGTCAATGGAAGTAAGTTACCTATTGGAACATATTTTATTCAAGACTCAAGTTGTCTCATTTTAATCAAACCTATATAAATCGATATCATTTGAAATTGTACAAAGTATATTATTGATGATTTGTAATTGTCTTTTAATTCAAATAACAAAAATTATTTACGGATAAAAATATTCTTATTATAATTATTAATTATTGACTCAAATTAAAACGAAATTGATTCTTGTAGTTATAGAATTTTTAAATGCCCTTCCAATCACAAGCCGTAAAACATCGTGTAACTTGCTCTGTTGTATAGAAGGTGTTGAATGTACCTTGTAATTTCACTGTACTGAATGTTAAAACTGAATTAAATGATAAACCATTGCATATGAAAAATAATTTTGAACGAAGACGGTTTGTAAATCTATATTATTAAGGATTCTATTATATTTATATTTATATAAGTAGTTTATTTTTCTATTAGTTTTAGTTATACTTACTAACCTACTTAATATTTGCAATTATAATATAGTAATTATTATTTTATTATTTCATATTAGATTATTATGAGGTGTTATTAACTTATAAGACATTACCGTTGTACTATATATAGATAGGTGTGAATAGGTTCGTGGATAAATAGATTATAAATAATCTAAATATTTTGAACATTTCATTGTGTAGATAAAGTAAAAAATAATAAACATAGTAACACAAGTTTCATGTCCGTTTGATTAATATTTTTTTAATCACAACAAAATAACTAAAATCATTATTTTTCATTTAAATATATAATTTTATCGACATTTGAACTTGAAATACATATAACAAAAATTGTGATTTTGATTTATTTAATATTTTTAAAACACTATAAGTTATTGTACAACTTTTGATGAACCTATTATTAAATTTTTTAACTTTTTGACCGAACATAGAAACTGTTACCAACATCTTTAGATAAAAAACTAAAAAAAATTAAAAACCAAAAATTTCAAATGCCTGTAAATTATTGTCTGAATTTGTTTAAAATCTCATTGTGTATGGAAAAATATATTTTAAGTAATAGTGAAATGTTTTAAGTTTTTACTATATAATAACAAAAATTGTTTGTGGATAAATCGTTATTATACATTTGAATATCCAATGTCGTCTAAATTGGAACTTAAACGCTCATAATAAGTTAGTGTGACTACGCAATTTTTTTTTTATGCTAATAAGAAAAACTTACTAGGAATATTGTATTAAATTTTAAAAGAACAATTTAATGCATTTTTAACTATAAAATAATGTGCACATTTTGGTGATTCTGATGATTTTTATAATTATTTTAACTTTAAACGCTTATTTAAAAATTATGACTAAATGTTTTCGATATTTTTATATAGACACTTTTACCGATACCCGAATTTCATCATTGATGAAGCCTCATTCATATTTGCATTGATCTCAATCCCTTACTATAAGTTTTAAAATATGTCAACCCTAATTATTATTGCAGATACCGTCGGCATACCCTCAAATTTATTTTGGTTACGCGGTTTTTGCACATTAAGTCTTAATGTTATGATACAGGTATAATTAAACAAATAGTGAATTCCGCTTGAGAGTATAATGAACTAGGTCTGCAAAGGGGTTAATGTATATTATACTCCGTTTCAAAATACGCGACCGGAGAAAAACTTTACCACGCCCCACGATCATATTACGTATCGTTATCATTTGTTAATTATTATTATCATTATATATGCAGTATACACGTCATTAAATCAAACGAAATCGCTGTTTGCAGATAAGACTTCGACTTACCTGTAAGAGCGCTATAAGCAGGAAAAAGCAATTCGAATATCGCCGGAACTGTTCGAAGAGGAATATGGGCATGAACGACAGAATACTGTACTTAGCCGTGGATATACAGTTCGAACAGTGCTTGTAGGTATGAACGCCGTTGACGTGTATCGTCCTGCTGTCTCTTGCGCCCAGGCAATCGACAGAATCTGGTGGTCCGTCGTCTTCGAACCCATACTGATCTGAAACAATATCCGGAAACTTGGGGATTAACATGGGCCTGTATGTGCAGAAAACGCATTTCCTACATAGTATTTACACAATGATATTAGGTATATTTTTATACAAGGTGTAAGGTTGGTCACGCACAAAGGTTTTATTTATCAGTGAACAGTATTCGGTGTAGTTCGAACTAATGTACAGTGTACACGAATACCTAGTGTGTGACGTTTTTTAAAACAAACACTATACCAAAAGTCCAAAACGGAGTAAAACTGAGTACCTAGTTTCATTTTCACTCCGTGCTCAGTGTTCAAAATAGGTATAAGCCACCGAACCACGATGATAAATGTATAGTGTGTCCTTAGTGCTAACTACACCGCCACACCGGACATTGTTTGCGGATAAATAAATCCGAAATGTGTAACCAGCTTGACACACGGCAGCGCTGTTCATTATTGTTTCGCAAACGATTTTATTTTATTTTATTCAAAAAAAGAATCGTTGGAACAGCCTGTACACATAAATAAGTAAATTTAAATTTATTATTTTATGACGGTATTTTTTTATACAAAACTCGTTGCTTGGCGGGAAAACAACTGGAATTGCGAGTTTTTGAAAACGTTTGCCTGCATTTTTTTTTAAACGCACCACTACAAACACTGTATGGTTTATTTGCTTTCGATAACGCGTAAGTGTTTGAGTGTGTGTATGTGTGTGTATGAGTACTGGGTATGGAAATTAGAAATATTTTATCGGTAGCGTAAACGGGAAGTATTATAGTAAAGTATAATATTATAGATTAAAAAAAAATTCTGTGAACCCCGAACTACCATAAAAAATTGTTAACAGTTTGTTCTCGTTTGATATCTAAAAATAATAAGACCCAAGATTAGGTTATTTTAATTTTATATAGGTACGAATTTATTTATACATGCGGCTTAGTTATCCGTGATATTTTTAGATATATAATATGTAAAATAAAAGATGAAGTGATTTAAAAAACCAAGAACTATAACAGTTTTTAAATTTTATTAAATTATATAAGCAAGATTTTTTTGTTAATACTCAAGTAAGTACACATTTGACAAGTTATTTTAATGATGTGTTATTATATTAATAAGCATATATTTTGAACATGCATACAATCTATATACGTCTAAAAAACTATAAAAGCAATTTTCATGATTACGTGTTGAATTCAATTAGATTTTGTGCAATCTTAAATATTTAAAGTAGTATACTTTTATCATTATTCTGTTATGGAGTTCAGTATGTATATGTCTTAGCATTGATTATAAAATATAGTATAATGATAATATTAGAATATTCAATATTATATAATCAATGGTCTTAGTTACATGTTAGATATAGATAGAACATAAATATAGATATTTGTTTCATTTATATTTATGATATTTATTTACAAAATGTCCATATTTAATGTTTTTATTTAGTTTATGTTATTTATTAAATAGGTAAACTAATGTTAACTTTCATACAATAAAGAAATTAAGTGGAAAATTAGCGAATGGAAAGAAAATGGCAAGGGGTCCTTTGTTCGAAAATGATGTGTACGAATGAATATGTACGAATGAAAAGTGTTCGAATTTTATATATTAGAAAATTTAAATAATCGAATATGTGTGAATGAGTGTGTCTGAATTAAAAGTCTTCGAATGTTATCTGTTAGAAAGTTTAAATGTTCGAATATTATTTTTATTGTGGAATCAACAAAATGTAATTTTTTGGTATAAAAATTATTTATTATTATTATTATTATTATTTATTATTATTAATCTTAACTATACAATTAAATATGATATTATATTATCTAAAAAAAAATAAATATTTTAAAAAGATAAATTTTAAGCAATTCCCCTTAAAAATTCTAAAATATTAAAATCAGCATTGTCAGCATTGTTTTTACAGCTTAGAACAAGATTTTTAATACGTTCTTCTCGTTGTTGTTTGGACTCTTTGAACTTTTTTGGAAACCGGTTTTGAATCAACTGTTCGATCGAACTTTCAATGTTCCGATACGAATAAAATGTAATCTCGATTATCCGATATCGTTGTAGTCATTGGAATGATAACTACACACTTCTATATATACATTTAATATGACTGGTTTATCGCGCGATCATAAAAGTATATCTATTATCTGGTTATTAACAAATTATTAGGTGAATTATATCTGTGACTATGAACGATATTCGTATAATGTTATTATTTTATTATGCGTTATTACGTTCAAATAGGAAAATATAACATTCGTACATAATACTATTCGAACACAAGTCCATTCGAACAGATTTGTTCAAACACTCAATTCGAATACACACATTCGTACATAATACTATTCGAACACAACACTCTTCATTCGAAAACAATTCATTCGAACACTCGACTAGTTCCCGAAAGAAAATTAGACTAGACACAAGAATAATAATAAATGTATACATATGGTTGTATAATATACACGCATATAATATAGGTACTCATATATATATTATACATGTATGATGTATAATGTATAAGTAATACAAATATATATTATTTTAATTTTCTTACCTATGCCTTGGCTACTGGATTGTGGAGCCTGTGAATTTCCTTTTTTTGACATGGATTATAATATTTTGCACACTGAGGTAAGAACGATAGGAAGACAAGCTAGCACAACATTATATTTTGTCTGTTCATAAAAACCAAATCAGCACACACACTACTACATACAAATATTATTAAACTAACTAAAATATTACGATGTAAAATAAAATTACCCGATACCAAAAAAGTAAAAATCTTATTTGGTATTTAGTAATTGATGAGAAAATTAATAAGGTCATGTCGACGTTTTATGGACCACTTTGTGAGGTAAGATAAACACGTAGACATAATATTTCGGGGAAAAAATGTTTTAAAGGCTAATCACGTACATTGTATATCAGGATAGCGTCGTTCATAATACGCTTCGTGTAAGTAATTACATTTTTCCAACATAATGTCCCTGCAACCATAATACCATATAAATCGCTATCTGAAACTTTAAGCCAACAAGGTCATAATGAAATTACCGATAAAAAAGTAATGAATAATTTAAGACATGTTACTTTTAGACCATTAATCAATGATTAAAGAATGTATACTATATTATATACATGTAGTATATTCATACAGGGTGGATGATGAACTATATGTGATTCCTAATCGTAAAGTAATCAAAACTCTAAAAACTCTCAGCATGTCACCAAATTAGCTGGTATTATTATCAAATATTCAAGTGCATAATAGTTAAGGATTAATAATTAAAACGGTATAAATGCGCACGAATCAATACAATTTAGCTACTGTTGTCTGTTAATTGCACGCATTAATTTAAATAATACAAAAAACTGTCTTAATATGAAAAGTATTTTTTTGAAGTCTTATCCATTGAGGCTCAATACATAAAAAATTATTTAAAAAATACTTAACCATATTTTTTCAATGATAAAAATATATCATATTTTTAGTAAATATTATTTAAACCTTAGTCATTCGTAAAAATAATTATGAATAGCGGTGAATAAATCTTATTTCGAGTAATTTTAGAATAAATATCCTAGCTCAATCGATTTGGTATACAAAAAAAAAACATTGTTCTAGTAGGTACCTACTGATAAAAATTCATATTGAAATATTCAATATCGTATATTTTCATCACCAATACGAGGTTATACATTTTTTTTTTTAAATAATGTGTGTGTACATAACGCATACTGCTCGGGTGACTAATTAACGTGGGTAACACTTGTTTAGTGAAATGTGACATTCACTGAGCACGAGAACTCCATCGTATATAAACCATTGAATATACTAGATTGTACAATCTTCACTCAACGATTCTAACGAACAAATATATCAAAGTTAATTTTTCTTATTCCATTGAGATAAATTAGACAGTAAAAACACTTGAGAAATTGACTTGGATGATTATTAAAGTAAAATGGTTACCAAAAATACAACCAGAATATTAAAAAAAAAAACGAAGAAAAAACTAAAGATCTCAGGTACATATTTCAGAACAATTTAAAAATAACAGGATGCATTATTCTATCCTATAGTGAATTATCTTGTAAACGATTCATATCATGACGTTAGTGTATCTTAATTTATCACATTATCAAGCGATTGACGCGGAGGGGACTAAACAACTAAAAATAAAAATAAATACAATTATTTGTTTTTCAGATGATATAAGTTAGACAAAAATCAAATTTAAACGTAAAATGTACAAATAAATATTTTAGATATTTTTCTAGATTCAATAGTAACAATAGTAACAACAGAAACAATAAGAACCACTGAACTCACAACTGCAGGCTATGACATGTAACCTCTTTATCATATTCAGAACGCTTGATTTAGTTATAGATATATTATGTAAAATAGAATTTAGCATTTTACCAGTTGTAGTAAGAATTGAAAAAAAATCATAACGTTTAGTAAATAATAGTAATAAGTTATAAAATACATAATATCCCGTAAAATGACATGTCAATTGAACATATATATATTGTACAGGTTAATTCAGTTTAAAAGTCGATTTAAAATACAATCAAATATGTATAAACGGATCATCAAAACATTCGAGGGAAATTAATACGACAAAAATATATTACACGTTTTTGATCATAATTTTAAACGTGGGTTAAATCATAAATTCCAGATAATAATACATAAAATAATAACCCAGTAAGTAGCACCAGACAAAAAAATATTTTACATTGCCAAATAGATTAAAATTACAAATTTAAAAAAAAAGTAAAAACTATCGCCCTAATACAATGTAAAGTTAAACTTAATATTTATTACGAAAAAAGACTGCATTACTTACTAACATAATATACGAATGAACAACTAAAACAGCTTCAACCTTTTACAGTATGACAATACAACTATACTGAGTAACACCAAGCTGTTAACAGTATACACAACATTAAATTCTAATAATCAAATAGACTATAATATATTGATATAATTAATAATCAAATAATCAATTAGAGTATTTGGACTTTAAATGTCTGATAAGGAAAATGTAAAGAAGAGTGTCTACTTTAAACGTATCCGCTCCGACTGCTCAAATAAGTACCTATTCAGATAATAGCAACGTTCAGTAACTTTATCTAGTCCCATTACATTTTAAGTAAGAAACGGCACGACAAAATAATATCGTTTAAAAACGAATCAATGAATTACAATTTAATGACATAGTATCAACAAAATAATTGATATAAACTGGTATTATTTAATTACAATACAAATATTATAATTCCCACATTCCAACGTGTGAATTTTTGTACATACCTTTTTTAATACTCGTAAACAAGAATAACCAACACAGCACACGTTTGTATATTAAATGTTCATATAAACCTACTGAAATAGTATAAAAATAAATTATAATTTACCAATCCTACAGCCGACAACAGTTGATCGCGTAAATATGTGTTTTTTCTTTAACTATTTAAGTTTAATAAATTGTAATTTTTACATAATGTAATAGATAGAAGTAATAATAAGATATATAAATATAAACATATTTAACTGTGAAAATGTATAACGTTTAAATCGCAATAGTTTACGTTATTTTAAATAATTTATTATTATAAAAAAAACTAAGCACGCTTAAGGTTTAACAATCAACTTTCATACGTCCGCAAGCCGCAAGTATAAGTGAAAGACTGATGGTTATGCCATGTCAGCGGGTGAACACAATCAAATGTCATCCGTGCGGGGGTGTAGTAGGTGTTTCCCTCCCGCACTCCTCCCAACAAAATATATATTATTACTGACGAATCACGATAAACAAATAACTTTTCACAGTATAAAAATGAATAGGTACAACAATAAACGATGTGATTTTAATCAGTGGAGGGGACAAAATTAATAAAATGATACTTATTCCACACAATATATACTACAATATCTAGGTATAGCAAAATGAATACCTATTAATAGATTTATTTGTGTAAAAACAATTTGCCATAAAAAAAATTAATAAATTACTAAAATCGTATACCTAATTGATGTTAAAGTAAGTAACTAAATTATATATTATATATTATTTAATTTCAACTTTGAGAATCATTCATTACCAAAAAAACTATACATGAATTAATCATGAGTTTCGAGTGTACCAACAAATAACCAAATAAGGCATTAGGCAGTAGCATGTCATCTATAGAGTATAGACCATATAAAATAAATAAGTTAAAAATTAAAATACAGATACTAATGGATGTTTAAATAATTAAGAGAACACCGAACCCACACGTAGTGTTGTCTCCGTTTTACAGAAGTACAAATTAGCAAATCTGCGTTCAGTAGAACACGAAATACATTATTTAATTAATTATGGAAGACAGAGAATACCAACAAATTAAAAAGTCCAACTTTATATTACGTTTAATGCAGGGCTTACAAACGTTATAATAACGTTATGAATGAAAAAAAAAATGATTGAATTTTGTAATCGTCATTAAAACGAAAAACAGTCAACAAAAATAATTAAATACCACAAAACAAAACATAAAGATTAACAAAATATTAAATATAGGTATCATTAAAAAAACAAAACGCAAAATTAAATATATAAAATATCATTAAGCGGAATAATTTAAAATCCATTTACTTAAAAAGTTATAATATTGGTTTCGTAGAAATATTCATTCCACGCGATTTATTTTATCTTGGAAATCAATCTAAGAATTTACTATATTCCGTATCCAGGCATCCCCCATTAGATATTACTTTTAATAATTAACTCAAAAGTTGTATAACGTTTAAATTTTGAATAACGATAAACTCAAAACTTGTATAACGTTTAGATTGTAAATACCGTAAAACGATTTTTTTTTTAAATACAAGCTCTGATTTTATGTATATTATTATCATTGAATTCAATGAAAAAAATATTTAGTTGAAAATGTCATCTTAAATCATTGACCACAATGGTATTTTTCTTGAAGGTAGATGATTTCTAGTTAAGCTAATACAATAGTAAAAAAGTAAATAATAGTTAAGCACGTATATTTGTATGTGTACCTATATTTGTCAGTTGATTATAAAAATTAATTTCATTTGAAAATGTATTATTATTTTATGTAAAATAAAATGATCACTATTCACTAAAACATTATCAGTTAATTAAGTGAACCAAGTGCATTTGCATGTTTAACGCTTGTATAAGTATTTTCCGAAATTTTATATTAAAAAAGTTAAAATATTTTCACTTTGAAATAAAACAATCATTCATCAATCACAACTAATCGTTAAAATATACTAAAATATAATAAATTAACATGCAAATATTTTTATTGTTAAGTGAATAATTAAGATAAAAAAAGAAAATTATAATTCACACACACATGACACATACTATAGTTTAAGACCATACGCTGTGCACTACACTGTTGTCAATTCTCATCAACAAGTTATAATAAAATGGATTCCATACAAATTTTGATGACAATTTCTGTTTTTACTTTCACTTTATTTTATGTTTTTATACTGTTTTGTTAGAATATTGTATACCAGTTTGAGAGACCTACATTTATAAAACGTATACATGTTACTATATAGATTATATAAATGATATGAATTTTTTTTAAGTTTAAATGTTGATAATATTTTTATTTTAATAAATACATTTTGAAAAATGCATAGAAGGTTTTGTTCACATTCTAAAAATATCAAAAATACAGTGATTTTTTTACAGTTCGTAATTTGACGAAATTGGATATTCAAACGAAAAACAATAACCTTTTCAAGAACATTTTATTGTTTTTCAAAAAATATTAATCTTGAAAATGTTTACTATTACGTAAATTATTATTTTCTAAACACAATGATATTTCTAAAATATTTACACTGTTCTAATGTAAGTAAGTCACTATGACAGTATATTGACTAATACATTTTTAGGTAACAATAATATTATAATTTTTATAATTATTACGCCATAACTTGAGAACGCCTTTGCCGATTTCATTGATCTTTTTTTTAAAAGAAAGCGTATATTGTCAATCAGGTTTTAGGTTTAATTTAAATTCTAAAAGTTAATTAAAAATTGGAAAATTCTGGAAAAACTGAAAGTAATTTTTTCGATGTGATTTATGTATAATCTCTGTTTATATATATTATAGGGTCGATATTAGTTACATATTTTATTACTATTATAATTTGTAGAAATATGTCATATTAAACATTTTTTTAAAAAATAAATTTAAAAAAAAAACAAATCTTTGGCACGGACAACCATCACAATGTTTTTCATGTACCTACCTAATTCTGATTTCACTCACTCGTGGGGTCCGCAATCCACCACAGGTAGATTGCTTACCTCATAATTTACTGCTCGCATATATTGTCGGCGATCCGATGCAGCGGATGCCTAGGTGGCTTAGATGCATGTAAATTACTTGAGGTTAATCTTCACTTAATATTTGACTCAGGCAACGCTGGGCGGGACAGCTAGTAAATTATAAAATATACTTAGAAATAGGTGCAATATTCTCAGCTCAGAATCGTATTTTATAAAGAATGATTGAATTTAAATTTAACTTATACATTAAAGTGTAGGCTATTCCTATTATATGAGGTACACATAAAACCTATACTATACAGTATACATTAAAAAAGCAACTTCGCCGATTATTTTTTTACTTTTATTTCAATCCTAATATCTATGTTTTAATTTCCCGGAAAAATAATTATAGCCCGTTGGAAATATTTTTGAATTTTTAAGTATTTATAACTATAAAAACTTAATATTTTTTAAGGTTATTTTTTTTAAAGTAAAATTTTTTTGTAATGTGATATTTCAAATAACATTTGTTTTATGATTTTATTTGACATGTTCAAGTTACACAAACGTACCACACATGTTTCTATACACGCCCGTCTACAGTACCTACACATAAATAGGTTAGGTTAGATTAGATTATTGTTTATGTCACAACTCATACAAATGCGTGAATATTAAAATACGTGTAGTTCATAAAATATTAAAAACGTAATTAAAAATCTTGGTACATACAAATAAAATTGAAAATAATTAAAACCTATTGGAAAAATATTAACAAATTATTTCTATAAATATTGTTGTTAGTTTTACAAATTTTAGTGGATAGAATTATAGGAAATAATATTATATAAGAACCATTAAAGATAATGTGAAATACCTATAAAATCATTAAAATATTACGCAAAATGTTATTTTATTGTTTGTAATTACAACTTAAAAAGTTAGGTTGTCATTAAAAACGTGTTAAATAATTGTAAGAAGAATAATATGAATTATATTTAAATTTTTTATAAGCTTAGATAATAGATAAATTTGCCCAATTTATTTAAATAGGCCTATAAAAAATATTTTGAGTGAATACAAATATATTGAAGCTTCAAGGAATATCGAGCTATTTTTATGACGACAAATCGAAGTCCTATCATCTAACACAAGTCAAATTGATTAAAGTCAAATAATTTATCTAAATCCATTATCAGTTATTTTATTATATCAATTATAAAAACCAATTATTATACTTTTTGTATAACCGTTTAACATTCTTAAACTCAAACAATTTGTGTAATTTTTTTTTCGTAAAATTTAAAGTACCTAATATAATTTCAATTACAACATTACATTATATACTCTCCGCCAATGAATGAATAAGAGAATTAATATTCAAAAAGAGCTATACATTTTACCATATGCGTTTAACGATTTATTATTTTTCTAATTAAATATATATACATATATTACTAGAGTAGACCTATAACGTCAATATTAGTATTTCGTTCTTTCCTTGTCATAACAATAACAAACGTCAAATAATCACGATATCGAAAGGTATGTTAATTTATTACGGCACAGCAGTAGGCTTGTATCTGATACATTTATTACTTTTAATCAATTTCAATTGTTAGCACTTTCTATACACAGTTTTTCTGGCCATTAAGAAAAAACTTAATCCAGGTTGAGCCTGACGTATTTCAGAATTTGACATAAATTAAATTTATGAAAAATTACTTAATGTAATATAATATAATACGCGAATAAAAAATGATAAAATAAATTAAATTAATATTAAGTATTATTTATTTTTTAAAACTTCTATTCGTCTTTATATCAAAAGGAAGAGGGCCTTTTAAAGGTACTACAGGAAGCTCTAGAGTAAAAAATATTTCTTATAAGTAAAGGTTAGCGTGCTATCTGAACAAAGAATGTTGGATTTTCTTATAGGATGTATAAATTATTGATTACTTTGGGTGGGGTGTTCCAATATTTCAAATATCTGTTTACATGGGTGTGGCTGGTTAACAAGGATTTAGATACTATCAAGTTCGTCTCCTAGTTCAATGGGAAAAAAGCAATAACAACTAAAATAATTAACTAAAAAGAGTAAACATAAAAAAATACAGATGGCAATCTAAAATAATAAACATAATTGTTATTAAGTACAATAATGTGAATTAAACATTTTTTTTTGTATGTTAAATAGTATGGTTCTTTTTACTAAATTAATATGACCATTGTGTTATCAGATTTCAAAATATTCCACAAATAAATAAAATATAAAAAATAACAAGGATTCATTTACCCTCTCCACGACCGTACAACAATTTGTTTAATTTTATGAATCATACGATTATTCAACTATAATAAACGAGACATTTTTGAAAATTTGTCTTTTATAATTTTTTTCTTTTATTTCGAATAATTTTATATTGCATATTAATTCATGATACCTAATAAGCTTTAAATACCTAACTATTAAGTTTAGAAGGTAACTAAATGCTTATTATTGGGTATTTCGATGTTGTAATTTTAATATTTGATTTGCTCATTTCGTATAATTAAAATTTAAAATACAAATAATTTCCGTTTTTTAAAAACGCACACGCAATATTACATTTTAGGCAATTAATATTATATTTGATTTTATTCAAGATCGTATGCTTTAGATTTAATACGTAGTTGAGCCCCAGATTGGCCAAAACGCTTATGAAGAATATTGGCTATTGCCATTGTATATTAATAACTTATTAAATAATACATTGAGTATTATATTATTGTGAACCGGGGAACCGGGAGTAGAATTATAGAAATGATTCAGGGATGAAAACATATTATCTCCCTTCCTAATACAAACTGTTGTACCAAACTGTTGGTGTTCAAAAATGAAAACAAATATAATAAGTTTACTTCTATTCATAATCAAAGATAATACGGTAGGCGTTATACAGCATAAATAGGCTTAAAATATTAATCTAAATATTTCGAAAAAATCATGGTGTATAGGAAACTATAATAATATATGTACATATAAGTTTCAAGTGGCCACAAATTATATTTTTGAATTACAACAAAATAACTAGACTTGTTATTCTTCGTTAAATATTTATGATTAAGTCCAAATTTGAACTTCAGATTCCTTTAAAGAATATTGTGCATGTAAGTATACAGGGCGTAACAGAAAGACCTGACAAATAAAATAACTTTTGATCTAATCAATAATTTTTATTATTTTATAATACAGGAAATAAATAATTTAAAATGTGATTTATTTTTTATTTTTTGGATAAATTTAAAATAGTTTATTTGTAAATCTAATCTTTAGAAATATTTTAAAGATAAAACGTTTATTTTAATCAAGTAATTTATTTTTTCCATTTTTGTAAAATATCAATATTTTTTGTAATTTTCAGTTATGATGTAAATTGCAAATCTTATAATTTTCATTATTTTTTTCATGTACTTATTAATTTGTAGCTATTTTTCATCTTTATTTTTCAGGTCTTGGTGGTATACCATCCATTTTTTTTTTACATTTTTTATTATGAATACTTTTGAAGAACCTTATACTAAATTGTCATGCTTAAGCAATAAAAATTAGACATTTTATACATTTTTAACAACAAAATAATATGCAAATTGACGTAATTTTCAACGAACTTTGTCAACATTTGAACTTAAAAATATGCTTTTAATAAATCTTGCTAATTTATCTTTAATTCATTTAAATGGATATAATAAAAACGTACAAGAACCATGTATTGAATTATCAAGCTTTTTTTAAAGAGAGTAAAAATATTTTCAAAATTAAACCATGTATAGAAAATACTTATATATACATTTAGTGAAAATTTCAAGTATCTGTGGTTATTCATTTTTGAATTACAATAAGCTAAGTAAATCAATGTTTTGCTAACAATTCCCAATTTTTGCATGCAAAAAACAATTCTGAGCAGAGACAGTCTGTGATTTATTTTATTATTAGTTTAATACGGAAGATTGAACATTAATTTGTACAGAAAACATTATAAATATTTAACTATTTTAATGTATTATTATTATTACAGTTTGAGTCAATACTGACTTTCTGTAGTACAGCATGAATAAGTTCATAGTATAAATAGGCAATAGCTTAGAGAAAAACTATAGCTCTAAATATTTAGAAAATGCTATTCTGTAAATAATAATAGACGTAATTTTTTCAAATCCTCCAGAATGTTATTAATTTCATAGAGTATAGAAAATGATATATTAAGTTACAGTTGAATATTTCAAGTTCATATCCAATTTGGTAAAAAATTAAGTCTTTTCAGAGACGCTCATAAAAAATATTTGTGGAATTGCACTCAAATATGTTTATAACTTAAGGTTACTGCAATAAAAACTTATATGGAACTTTGAATTAAATTTTCAAACTTAATGTATAAATATTATAAATGTTGTACTATAAAATAATTTTCAAATTTTAGTAATTTTGTAAAAATTTTAACTTTAAACGCTTATAACAAAAATATTGTGATTTTTGATATTATTTTAAATTGTAACTAGTACTTTAACAATCTATAAGGAATCTTGTATTTAACTTTTAAGGTTTTTTACCCAAAAACATTTAAAATAGCTATAAATAGCACAAAAAGAACCAAAATATTATGAAAATTATTTCATAGCTAGAAAATGCTTAGATAATTTGTTGGTCAAAATGTTTAGTCTCTACAGAAGTTTATCTTTTAGAAACAACACAAAATCTATTTTGGTGTTATATTATACTGTATTGTTCGTATTAATTAGATAAGTACGGGGGTATTTCGTTACTTTTGACCTTCCCTGAATACCAATTTTCAAAATAAAAACCGTCAAAACTAAAGATTGCATTTTTACTGCTCCTTAAAATGATGACAGCATACAAAAAAAACACATCATTGTAAAAACAATACATTCAAAGCACCACTAAGAATCTAACAGAAGGGTAAACAAAAATTATATCAATAAACTATCAGTCCCATGGTATGAAAAATTGGCGGAAATTGGAGGGCTTGAACTGCTTGGAAGGTCTTAGCCCCCCCCATGCCCCCAAAAATGACTGCTTTTTAATTGTGTGGGATCAAAGCTTCTCTGCCCACATTGATGTTAAAAATGTTAGCCTCCCCCCTTAAATTTATTTTCACCTATGGTAGGAAATACAACAACAAATTAATCTAAACACTTATTGTCTTCATAACAAATTCAATCTCAAGTATGTATATTAAACTAATAAACCTACCATTTAAATTAGAGTAATATAATATGCTTTATACTCCTAATGAGATTCAATAACATACATAACCTTATATCCACATATTTTACAAGTTCCAAATTAAAAACAAATACATTATCTGGTATAATTACCAGGTTTAAAATTTAAAAATTGAACATATTCCTAATAAAATGCTTTCCAAATGTAAGTCATAACTCACCCTTGTGGAAGTTTTAAATCAGTATCAATACATTTATGTACAAAACAACTAAAAAAGCTCTTTAAATACAAAAGTTATGGGAAAATTCAACAGCATATCCATAACAAATTATAATGGACAGAAAAAATATATGCTGTTGGACTGAAAAGAATAAAAATAACTAGCTTTACAATAACATCAGAAAAAAAGGTAATACAAACTAGAAGTAACTATACTTACTAGCTCAATATTTACTATTAATACAATTGTTATCAAAACATGAGAACTACTTCAGAACAAGAGGAATCAATGATTTTATTATCAATGACTTATTAATATTATCTATTGGCTTTTTGTTATATCTAAATTACCCAATATTGAGCTATCAAAAAATAAGTTTTGCAATTAGTATCTATACTCTATGTATACTCTGTGTCTCTGTCTCAAAGTAGAATATACCGGGTGGAGACCAGTTATGGTCCGGCTGAGCACATCTCCCACATAACGGCATAGGTAGTAACAAATAGAAGGGGAAAATAGTGCTCAGAACTGGTACTTATATTTTACTTTTAGACAGAGTATAATTTTTTCAATTTTCAATTATTTGATTTAAATCTGTGTTTTACAAATGTCTAGAGTTTTAATCAAAAGTACCCAACATTAATAAACTGCACAAAATGAATTTAAAATTAAAATTAAATGAAACTTATAAAATATTAATGAATCTTATCAATTTTAAAAATTTTAAAACAGAAGAGTAAAATATTTGGTATCATAATTTAACTATCCAAAATTAATTGGAATCATACTATTATAATCAACTATTGATTGTCAATTTATTGTCATACTGTGACTTTTATCCCACTGTATTGACTATATTATTGTCTTTACCACCGTGTTTTACTCAAAGATCTTTCAGTACAAAGACGATAAAAACTAGATGATCAACAATAAGCAAAGAACGACTTAGAGGATTTTGTATGATGAGTGTACACCGCAATAAAATACAAAATACAAGTTGTATTATGGAAGAAGTTGCCAATCATTTTCCGAAAAATAGTCCAAATTTGCATTTTTTGTGCAAAATAATTTAATAATATTAACATAAATTAAATTAAATAGTTAAACATGAAATAATTTTACAATTTATAAAAAGATTAAAGAATATATATTTTTTTTAATTTATATTATTTAATAAAAATTAGAATAATAATAATATTTATAATATAGGTACTTTTGAGAAGCGTGGAAACAAATAAAATTAATTTTATGCTAATTAACTTGAAAATGTACTAATTAATAACTAAATTTACTAACATCCTCTAAATACAACCTTTATAAGACGTCTTGAAAAACCTACTAATATATTTAAATTGACATTGCATCCCCATCCCAATAACAAAATGAACATGGGCATCCATGATTAACTCTATAACTATTGCCAGCCAACAGTTAAAAGAAATAACTAAAATTTGTGAAAAAGATGATCAAAATTAAATTAATTATGTAAATTATGTTAAAATCAATAAATTTAATTTGTAAGTTTTCTACGTTGATTAAGAGTTTGTATTTAATTGACAGTAGTGTATGTTACATTCAGGGCCGGATCTAGGGGGGTCGAACCGGGGCACTTGCCCCGGAAGTTTTGGTCTGGGGGCGCCAAATTACAAAATAAGTTGTGTATATATATAAATGATAATTTGTTTGATTATTGTATGATGATTATTTTCATGTATTAGTTTGTAATAATTTGTATTTAAATTTTTTTATTTAATACATATTTTTCTAATCTAGCAAATATTTTTTTTTCTTTTATTCTCTTCGATTTTTTTTTTTAGAGTTTAACTGGTACATAAAATATAATTGTGGGCATCACAAAAGGGGAGGGTGCTAATTTTATACTTTGCCCCGGGTAAAAATTTTACTAGATCCAGCACTGATTACATTTATTATTAAGGGTGGATTTTCAAACTCTTCAAACGCTCAAACTACTTAAACCCAAAGAAATTAAAATTAAAATTTGAACACCTTGAATATTATCTATATTATTATATTTTTTGCTATTACATTTAAACACTGTTTTACTACTCTTCATTTTTTAAATTTATTATGGTTATAACTTAAAACTTTTTTGTGTATATAAAAGACTTAAATAATTGATGAATGAAATTATAACCTAAAAACCTAAAAAATGACTTTTAGCATTTCACTGAAATGTCACTAAATATCACTGATATTTACAAGGTATCTGTTACAAATCAAAATACAAAAATAAAATTTGGCTTGATCATTCTTTTGTACGTATTATAAAGTTTGAATATGTGATTGAAAATCTGGACAGATACTGTTAGCATTATAATGAGTAGTTTTTGGACAAAAAAAAATACAATAGGTAGTTGCAAAGCGCCTTAAATATAGATTAATGTAACTACATTCAACATATATTAAATATACTAGTAATACCTACCTACCTTCAAAGATATTTTCTAAATTCTTCAATAACTAAAATGTACCGTTTTCCTTGTGCCCTTGTCAATATTAAGTAGTAGGTCAAATATAAAATGTTTCATTGCTGTATATAAAATTGGAATGTTTACTATTGCACTATCGCATTTTATTACAACGTTGTACTATTTAGATCACATCTAGAACACTACAGGGATTACTTATGGAACACTACAACATATTATGGTATATTGGGGTACTTTTAACAAAAAAAGTAAGTGCTACAATTATGTGTAAACACAATCTTTTAAAGGAAAATTTTATAATTTGGCATTAATGCTGTTCAGAGGAAGTGGTTTTCAACCTTTTTGCACCATATGGTTGATAATGTAGGACTACAGATTCAGTTGTAGTTCCAAAACTCAAGAAACTGATGCCTTTTTTAAACTAACTGCAGATTGATACAGCAAATTAAATTACATTTAAAAAAAAAATGGTATTTTAAAATATAAGGTATATTACCAATATAACTAACTACCAAGTTAATACAATTTTATCAAGAAAATATTTATTTGAAGGTTAGGTAAGTTTGTTGAAAATTCATGAAATATGTTCTTTATTTTTGAGTTTAGTATAATGAACTTACACTAAAATTTAATATCATAATTATGTGTGAATTTTAGATATATTGTATGCCTCACAATTAACATGATATAAATAGTTTAATCCATTATTTTAAAGTTAATACAATAGGACATAGGTAGGTAGTAACTAATCAATATTTTCTTAAACCCCACTCTGGGGTGCGTTTGAAAACTCAACTATAGTTTACTCTACTAACTCAACTTTGTTCGGCTTATCAGAGTTAACTCCAAACTACCGTTCGGTAATGCAGAGTTATTGACTCCAGGTTAACCCCAACGACCCTAAATAAATAGGTAGGTTATTTTAACTCCACTGATAATATTGCTTATCTACGGAGATTGATAACAATATATCGTTCTGTTATTCAGAATAATATGGTTTAAAGTAAACTCTACTATAAGTTATAACTAAACATATTCGAATGCACCCCTGATAGTTTGTTTTTCAAATAAAAAGTTGAAATGATAGTTATTTTAGAGGAAAGCTAATAAAACAAAATTCAACTGGAAAGACTAAATTTCTATAGGTTAACACGGAGCTAAACATTATAAAATGTGTTTCTATTGTTACCATATTAAGATGGAAAACAAAAAAAAGTTTTCAATTGAATAATGTAGTCTTAAAGTGAAAATAAAATGAGTGCTGATAAATGATAATGAAAAATAATTAAGTGATATCAACAAAAAGCCAATATTATTTAAACAAATTATTGTGTCTTATAATCATCATCCAATACCTCGATCAATACAAACACAATAAACTAACTAATCCTAGGCATTTCAAATTAAGCTGAAATATTTTTATGTTCAAATATAATATGTACTATGTTAGGTTGAATAATTTTTAAAATAAAGCTAAAAAGTTTTGAAAAATTACTTAATGAGTTTTTTAAAACAGCTTTCTAAATATTATGTGAAAGTGAAAACGCCCTATTTCTCAAAACAAGAAATAAAATTGAACGATCTTACAATTGTGGAAATTTTTTACTGAATTTCTCGTGTATATAACAGAAGTATCATTGTGCCAACTATGCAAATATTAATGATTTTTCAGCAAATTAGTTTATATTATCAGTGTTAGTGTAAGAATTAATTTAATTAGCAGATATTAAAGCAACGAAAATTTATCAATATACTAACCAAGTCTGGTCAATTGCCTCCTGTTGCGTATCCAAGAGAACATGGTCATAGATTTTTCGTACCTCGAGACACGACTAACATTAACCACAGCCTAAATGTAAGACGTCGCTGGAGTGTTGGCACATTATCGACGGTCAATGGAAATACATAAATGCACCATTAACGATGGAAAAAAAAATGCAAAAACAAACGTAACGTTTAACGCGTTCGAACCAAATTTCATAAACTTGAGAATCCAATTGGATAGGCGTGTTTGTGAGTTGATTTCTAGCGTTTTAATTGAAAAGCGACAAAAAATAAGTTCTAAGCCCAAACAATCGCACGGTGTGATGTCTGATGTCTATGAATCCGTTATCAGTATGCAGCAGCAGCAGAGCAGTGAGCCGCGTTATCAGTAATTCTTTTGACGTAAATATTATTTCGTCATGACTTTTAGGACGGCGTCGTTTGCCCGACAACAACCGTAGTCGTCCACGACAAAGTTTTTCTGTTTTTAATTTTCCTTATTTCCTTTGTGAGAGAGCAAATCATTATCGAAACCGATAGATACGCAATAGGTACGCTCGATGTTATCGCGTAGACACCAATTTTTTGGGGGGCGACAAAATCCAAAATAATCGACGTAAACGCGCGTCACGCGATGGTACAAGTGGTCGATCTCCGAGGTATTAACAAATACTATATACGATAATACAGGACACTCTGTACTAAAATAGTGGCGAACAAATTGTTATCATTTCCCCCCGAGATTGTTATAATAGTTGCCTATTTTACTCCTTAATCTAATATAAATTCCCGCTTTTTTTTGATTACTAATTACTAATTATTTATTATTATAATATAATATTGTTTATTGTGCATCAGAAATATTATCAAGTTCCTTATTCTATAATATCGGAAATACTTACAATAGTGTTAATTCTAATAGTAGTAATAAATGTTAAAATAGTGAATTAATAATGGTGTCAAAAAAAGTCTGTGCAGTGTCTAACTGTAAAGCTTATGGTATAACATCACCTTCCACAATTTCATTTCATAAATTTCCGAAAGATTTAAAGAGGTAGATATATTATGCACCTAAATAATCTGGTATTTATGTATAAAAAAATAACTATAATAATTTTTGATGACTTAATTATATTTATAGTTGTCAAAAGTGGATAGAATTAGCCCAAAACAAAAAAATTAATAAGTCATTAGAAACATGAGGACCCTTAGATTTGTCAAAAAGTTATTCGATTTGTTCAATTCACTTTACGAAGGATGATTATATGACCAACACAAGCAGACCTATGTTAGTAGAATACAAATTACCTATATATTTTAACATTAAATCTCTTGTCAAGAACTTATTTTTTATAATTAATAACTTAATTATTAATTATGTGCTTCAGGTTAAGATATGGATCAGTGCCATCAATCAATTTACCATCAACTGCATTTCTTAAAAGTAACAACTTTGAACTTTATTCATAACATCTAGACAGACAATGTATGTCAAAATGAATACATTTTCCAGGCCTATCATTAAAAATTAATAAAGAAACAAAATTAAAAAAAACTCCAACAAAATGCAGTCCAATGCACATGTTTAAAAAATTTGGATCTTTTGGACACAGTCCAAAGCGACAAACATCAAATATTTTCACAGTAGATAATGAAATACATGATGCAACAACATTAAGTGATGAATTAACTGGCATAAAAAAATTAAATCGTTCACTGTTTGGTTCAGATTGTTTAAATAATATTGATGAAACACCCAATGGTTTGAATTATTATTATTTTTTTGTGTCTCTGGTCTGGTATTTGTGTTGCATGAATAAATGTTGTGTATATATAATTAATGTTGTAAATAATGTTGGCCTGACTATGGGCACATGGTCATAAACCCTCAGGTAGTCAGGTCCCAATATTTATAAAATATTTTTATGTAACTAACAACTATCTCATGTGCACTGTGCATATTATGTATTTATTCATAGATTAAAAAATGATATATAATGATCATGTTATTGAGTTAATCGTTGAAAGCTGCAATAAAATAATAAAAGTTTGTTATAAATCGGTTGATTTATAATTAAAAAATTGAGATTTTTCTAATGGAGGTACCTAATTTACTGTTTAATAACTTGTTTTAATTATTTGTATTTAAATATTTTAAAAAAGTATTTTTTACAATACTATTAATGTTGGTCTCAGTAGAAATAAAAAAAAGCTTGTATTAATTGTTACATTTAACCTAAAACTAAGTACAGACTACAGATATAATATTGTGTAATTTTAAATTTAATATTTGGGAATATATTTATTGTCAGTCACATTACAATAATAATTTTATTATTTTTGTAGAAGAGCATAATTAGTTAGAATCGGAAAAGGTTGAAAAATTAGAAAATACGATACAAAAACTAAATACAAAATTAAAAAATTGCCAAAAACTTGTTTCAAAAAGCAAAAAGAAAATTGTATTATTAAGACAGAAGTATAAACAACATGTTGGGAGGAGTAATTCAAAAAGAAGTAATTTTTTAAGAACCAATATAATAGCTAAATCTGAATTTTGACTAAGACAACTGAAAAAAAAAGGACGAAGATATGAAGAGACTGAGAAATCGTTTGCCCTTGGTTTATATTACCATTCGCCTGCTGCCTATCGTTTCATGAAGAATTTCCTTTGCTTGCCTGATGTACGATCTCTCAGAAGATGGTTGGAAGGTTTGGATGTTTCTTGTGGCATAAATCAAAATATATTAAATATTTTGAAACTAAAATTTCAAACTGCTCCTATAAGAGAAAAATTGGTATCAATAATTGTAGACGAGATGTCATTAAAACAATTGATTACCTACAATTCACAAAATGATACATTTTATGGATATGAAGATTTTGGATCTGATATTTTTGAAGATTTAAAAACCTTAAAACAAGGCAACCAGGTGTTGGTTGTGATGGTTAAAAGTTTAACATTATCTTGGAAACAAATACTTGGATTCTTTATAGTCAATGGTTCAGTTACAGGAGATCGACTCAAGTGCATAGTAGAGTACACTATAACAAAATTAAATGAATGTGGTCTTATTCCAAAAGTCATTATTTGCGATCAAGGATCTAATAATCTCAAAATGAGAAAATTATTTAATGTTACAAAAGAAAAACCTTATATAACATACAACAATGAAAATGTATTTTTTATACATGATTCTCCACATTTACTTAAATCAGTGAGAAACAATTTAAAAAAATATACTTTTGAAAATGCAAATGAATTATATAGTTGGAGAGATATAGAAGATTTTTATAAAGTTGATTGCAATAATAAACCAAGACTAGCAAGCAAGTTAAAAAAAATTAATTTGGATCTACCCCCTTTTTCACCAATGCGGGTATGTTCTAGCAACCCAAACTTTAAGTAATTCGGTGAGTGCTGGTATTTTGACTTTAGTATCATTTAATAAATTATCAGCTAAAGCAGCATATACAGCCAAATTTGTTAATTTTTTTAATGACTTGTTTGATGTTTTTAATAGTATAAAATTAAATGAGCCAATTGTTCTTAAAAGACCGTTAACCAAAAACTCTTTACATTGGGATTTTTTTAAAGAAGCTTTAATATTTTTATCAGAGTTGAAAATAAACAATAAAAGAGGAAATTTACCACCTTGTATAGTAGGGTGGCAAGAAAATATTATTTGTGTACAAATTTTGTTTAAAGAATTAAATGAAAAATATGGTATTGAATACTTATTAATGAGACGCTTGACTCAAGACTGTATTGAATCTCTATTTTCAGTTTTAAGAGCTAAAGGAGGTAACAACTTAACACCAGATGTATCGAAAATTCAATCAGCAATCCGTATGAATATGTGTAATATGCTTATTAGTCCTTCAAATAATGCCAACTGCGAAAAAGATGCTTCTGAATTTTTGGCTCTAACAAAAGACATAAAAACTTCAGTTATTACATTAGATAGACCATATAATGAATCAGAAGAAATATATAATACTGATGATTATTATAGTTCAATGAATATTGAGTATATTTTAATGAATGATGAAACTGCAAATAGTGTGGCTTATGTAACAGGTTGGGTTTGTAATCAATTGGATCATCAACCATGTATTGAAAAACTGGCCACAAAAAATAAGGATGCTAATACAAAATTTGATCTTGATAATACACACATTGCTATAAAAGAATATGAAGGCTGTAGTTTACTTTATCCTCTTGCCAAAACATTGGAGTTCACTAAACATGTTTCTGCACTCTTTCATGCAAACATCGAAAACCTTATTCTAAAAAAAAAATGTAATCTAAAAAAGGATCTTACACAAATAATAAACCATGTTTGTAAAAAGTACTCACTAAGTATATGCAAAGACTGCAATACAAAATTTTTAGACAAATTTTTAAATGTCAGTATTAATTGCTATGTGAAGAAGTGCAATGATTTATTCAACCAGTATAAATGTTCAAAAAAATAAAAAGTTGAAAAAAGTAGTTCATGTTTGAGTAGTGTTAAAAAATTATAAATTATTAGGTATCATTATTTGTTTTAAGCACTTATGTTATAATTTCAAATTTTAATTTGTATTGTATAATTTTTATAAAAAAGTATTATATTTTGAATAACAATTATTAATTATTAATCATTAATTAGGTATACCTAACTAATACTTACTATAAAACGTACATTATATTGTTTAATGTATTTGCGATTTGCCAATAGGATTTATGGAGATTTGAAGTATGTGTAAATACACAAATACTATATAACCTGAAATCTAAATTATTTAATATTTCTATTTAGTATTTTCTAACTAAAAACTATAATCGTATATACCTATGTCCTATTACCTATAGTACTTACTATTTAGTGTAGGTAATAAATTAATTTGTTTTCATGAAAATTTCAAGGAGTAAAATAGGCAACTACTTTAACAATCTCGGGGGGCAATGATAAGAAATAATTTGCCAGTTTTTATATGCCAGTGTCCTGTATTATCGTATATAGTATTTGGTATTAATTTATTCCTCTGTATTTTCTTTGTCTACTTTTACTGTTTACAGATCACGTAGCTGGTGCTCACTCGATACAGATAAGCGGTGGCGGAGATAACGCAAACATCAGCGGGCAACAACGCATTGACGTTCGACAACAACTTTGATTAGATATTTTTTTACCTATAATTTTAGCTTTATTGTTCTTTTAATGGTGACGTCGATCACTAGGTCGTTAGTCGTTACCAGTTGTGTGTCGTCCGTCGTCTTTGTAGCCCGTGTGAGTGTGTCCTCGTCGAAAAATAATAACATTTCGAACAATAATATTGTGTGCGTCGTCCTTGCACACGGTTGCGTCACACATAATATCATTTTCCCGTTTTGGTTAGCGAACAGTTCCGTCGATCCGTGTCCGGTGTCGCACACAACTGTTGTCGTCGTCTGGCTTCCCACCCTGTCCACTGACGTAAGGAAACCCCAAAAGCAATAGGTTAGACCCGTATAGTCACCTGCAAACGCACGATCGACGACGAGTGTCGATTACCACCGGTGCACGTTACCGAATTGTGTACCACAATCGCCTGCACCCAGTGTGCTTTTCGACACTTGAGATTTGTCGAAAAATGAACGTCGTCGTCGTCGTCTGAGAACAACCGACTACGCTTACTGTAAGTAGTGTGCATCGTAGTACTATAAACTAATACCTATTTGTATTTTTTTCTGTTCCGTTCCTGATTGTCTGCAGGCGTGATAAATTGATGTGATGCGATCTTCACTGGGACACTGCTAGGTATGTCCCTACTTAAAAAAAATCGCTCCAAAAAAAAAACCAGTCTAGCGTGTAAGAGCTTTGTTTAGTGGGACTTTCTGATGATTTATCAATATTTTTATCTGTCTTTTTGAGTACTGGAATTTAAATAGGCTTAATAATTAATCCTCTGCTATGTATTACACAGTATATTCAAACAACTTTCAAGTAGGCATCTATTTTTCTACAGATAAGCAGTTTAGCAATACTTGGTACTACTTTACAAATAAAAAACAATTTTCTTTAGTTGCACATTTGAGATTGAAATATGTGGTAATGTGAATATTTTACATTTATTAGCTTATTACCTTTTTACTCGTGTAAATTTGTATGTAACAGATTCACTATAAAGTTTAAAATTTAAATTTAAATCATAAAATGTTACTGCATCCGTGTAAGTTGATAAAAATTTGCTAATTTTTTTTCTTAAGTAAATTTGTGTTACTAGAATAAAAATCAAGGTAGCTATAAAATGATAATTTTTTATGCTACCTTTATATAATTAGTGTTTATTCAAAGTATAAATGTCGTTGTATTGTATTTTGTAAACTAATGAGTATTTAGTAATTACCTACCTATCAATTCATTAAGTATATTCATATGTTTATATTTTGTTATATTTTTATGTGACTAAAGATAAAATACACTTTATACTGTTATAAATAAAAACAATAATGCTTAGATTCATTATTAAGTCTAGAACCTAGACAATATTTATCAGTTTTCATACATAACTTGCATTTTTTTTTAAATTAATTTATTAATCTATATGAATTATATGTTTTTAGACGAGTAAATTTACAATAAATTTAACTATAAATTTCAAATAACTACCTAAAGTTAGGTACTCTCACGACTCGTGTATTTGACAATTATTTGTTATTTGCCACCTTCCCATAGTTTGTCAATAAAGTGACATACTATATTTTTTAAATATACGAGTCGTGGGAACAGGCTTAGCATATACAACTGTTTTGTCAATTTATATTTAATAGCACCATTAACCTTTGATTAAATTTATTATATGTATTCTTGATAGTATTATTTATAATCATTGTTTTCTATTCTATAAGCTCGTGAAATATTTAATAACAAAAGAAATAAACTAATGAGTAACTAAGGTTATTAATAAAACCTTTGAACTTACAGTTAGTTTATTATATTAATGCAATCTTACCTACCAAACTACTTATTAAATAATTGCATGTTATTACTTATTACTAGGGTTTGGGACTTCTTGCATTTGCATTTTTTGTAGTGATCATAGATTATTCTAGTTAAGCTATAAATTTGTTTTATAAAATGGCAACCTCTCATATTCTCTTCAATTGCCCTTCCCTGCACGTGAAACGCGTAATTTAGTTTAATTCCCTAAAATCTATTAATATCCCTCTCAATCTCTCCTTCATCCATAACTCCAATTCCAAAAATGCCTTACTATATAATTTTTAAGATAAATTCTGGTTTCAAAATGTTTTGTATTTTGCTAGTTTAAGTTTTATTTCTAAATTAGTTTTATATTTTTTCTTTTTTTCTGTTAAATTTGTTATGTTGTATATTATATAATTTGTTGAGCTGTAATAGTATAACTAAAAGCTAAAAAAAAAACAAAAAGGCAACATTAAATGCAAAGTTTGAATTTGCATATTTTGTCATATTTAAGGAAAAGTGGATATTTTGAATTTTTTTAGTATTTTTTTGCATATTTATAGTTGTTTTGTTTATACATATGTAAAATTGTATTTAGATAAAATTTAAAAATATTTATTAAATTAAATTATGTTTGGGTAGGTAGGTAGGTAGGTAGATAAGATTTTGTTAGTCTATTTATCGATTAATAATCAACCTTGTTGTTGACAATTATTGTATAGTTGTGGCAAAATGTAAAGACTTATTGATTGTACAAAGAAATGAAAACCAGTATATGTGTTTGTATTATCACAATGTTTGTACATTACGTTATTCGTTATTAGTACTTATTACTCAACCCAGTACATGTGCCAGTTTTTTTTAAAAAATTAAGTATTTTAAAGTTTAAAAATGTCCAAAACATACAACAGTGTATGTATTAATCAATGTATAATATCCAAATTAGCAATCTGTGTATAAAGTATTTATCATGTACCTATATACTTATTTTTGAACTTTGAATTTCTAAAATGTTAATAAGTCTTATGTGTTCCTTCAAAAACAAAATTAATAATTAACTACATATTAAATATGTACAATTTTGTAAGCATAATTCGATTATTTTTAGTAAGTAATTTTTTTTACTCAAATAATAATGTATGAAAATTATTTGAATAATTTCTTACTCGAATAATAATGTTTGAATATTATTTGATTTTTTACTCAAATAATGAAGCTAAGACTATGTAGTACTGAAACTAGACTATTTACTAAGTCCAATAATAATGTCTTCAATATTCATAAATAGACAATAGTTACTACTGTCTACTGAAGTACATACTATATACATATAGAGTGTAGACATACTAGAAGAACTATAATCATTCTATAAAAGGTACATATTTTGTACTAGTATAATTATGTTTGATAATTATTCGAACACATTTTTATTCAAAAAATTATAAAACGAATGATTCGAATAATTTTTTATTCAAATAATAATATTTCAAAATTATTCGAATACATATTTATTCGAATAATTATCTAGATAAAATTTTGCCCAACTCTGTCTATAGTCAATAATATTAAAGAACCAAATTGTTTAATAGAAAATATTAAGTAATAAATTGTGTTTTTAATCAATAACTTATTTATAACTCTAGCTATCTAGATTAATTAATGTAATTTATCAAATATTTTTACCTACTCTAAAATAAACTATAGATATAATAATGGTACATGATTCTTTATGATACTAAGTATAAATATAAGTTATAATATTATAATATTTAGTTTACATGATTTAATAACCAATAAATAATAAACTATTATATATATTTCTTATTTATTTTTAACTACCTAAGCAAAATTTAAAATACATATTCATAAAAATGTAAAAATTGTGTATGCATGTTATGTATAATATTATTATATAAAACCCTGCCTTGTTGTTTTTGATTAATTCATTTAATCATAACTTCCTAAATTAACTTTATTTATCTAAATAAAGTCTTAGTATAAATTAAAAATACAAATTATGAAAAATTATAATTTACCTCGGCTATAATAAATAATTAATATTACTTTCTATTAGTACAGGTATATTTTAATTATTTACTATTTATTTCAGGCAGTTCATAGTATAATTGATTAGCAATGCCACTATTCTACAGTGTAGTAGCCAGGGGTATGGTCGTGCTAGCCAAGCATGCCAATTACCAGGGTAATTTTGGAGAAATTCTGGAAGGAGTCTTAATCCAGATTGGACCAGAAAACAAAAAACAAAGTTTACTACACGACCGTTACTTGTATCACTACATTTGTGAAGATCAAATAGTTTATATGTGTATTACAGATGATGTAAGTTTTAACATTTATTTTTTTGGTACGATAACTACTGTAAATAATATAAATAACATTTTACTTTTTAGAAATTTTTGTAACATTATAATTTAATATTTCAATGTAAAAAAGTGAATTTGTGTATTATAAAGTTTTATGATTAAGCAAACTAAAATATGATTGTTCTTCTGTATTTATAGGAATTCCAAAGATCTAAAGCATTTTTTTTCTTAAATGAAATAAAACGAAGATTTCAATCCACATATGGTCATCGAGCATCCAATGCTATTGCATATTCCATGAATTCTGAGTTTGCTCCAATACTTGCTTCTGAAATGGTAAACATTGTATGCTATACAAAATCTACATTTCAAAGATAGTAACAATATTTTTTTTCACAGAAACGATTTTCTAGTCCAAACGAATTTGATACTTTATCAAAAGTACATGGAGAACTAGATGAATTAAAAGATATAATGGTTCGAAATATTGGTAAATAAATAAATATATGACAATATTTTAATTATAACAATAAATTACTACTATTTTCAGACAATGTAGCTCTTCGTGGAGAAAAGCTTGAGCTGTTGGTTAATAAAACTGAAAACTTGTGTTCACAATCCATGAATTTCAGAGTACAAAGCCGTACTCTACGTCGTTCATTGTTTTGGAAAAATGTCAAAATATATGTTTTATTTATAGCTATAGGACTTGTAAGTAAAATATTTATATTATAAGATAACTATTACTGGCGTCACAATAATATGGTTTAAAAAAATTTTAATTGATAGGGCAAAAAAAATGTATGTAAAATACATTTTTAGATTGTAAAATAATTAAAAATTATCTTTTTTTTTTAAATTTTTTTATTTAGTGAAAATTATTTATACAATAAGTAAATGAGTGATAATGAATATTAAATGAGGCTGTGAAAAAAAAGAAGACATTGAATAAGAGTTTCACATTAGAAACTCCTGGACATGGGTAGTAATTTTAGAGCAAAATAATAATATACACGTTAAGTGTGATGTACATTGAGAAGATCTCTGGATCATTTGCGTTTCAGGCTTCTGGCTGGGTTGTCTGGAAATTCAATGGAATGAAGTTGAGTGATGAGGGTGTTTGAATGGTATTCCATATTGGAGTGAAGGCTTAGGTAATATGTGGTAGCTGTTTGCCTTATGGTGGGGATTTTAAGGTCATTATGCAGTACGATATTTGTGACATACCAAGTGCTTTAGTAATCATGCGGATGTCTTGGAACGCTTGTATAGTTTTTGTGTTTGATGGTTTAGCGGTAAGCCCAGAGAGCGATTCCATATGACCAAATAGGTTGCAGCAGAGATTTGTAGAGTAGAAGGCTGTTAGAGGTGTACATATCAGATTTCAAGAGAGGCCATGGATATGTAGGTGGCTATTTAATTGATTTCGTTTAGTTTTGAGGTGGGGGCTGTAGGTAAGCCTTGTGTTGAACAGTAGACCGAGATATTTGACTACATTATTGTGTGAGGAAGGTTCGCGTTCTCAAATTTTATATAAGGACAATTACCAAGAGGGAGAAAGTGGCATGGAAATATTTGGAGTCATTAATCTTGACTTTCCAAGATTTGAACCAGTAGGATAAGCTGTTAAAACGGTTTTGAAGTTGGCCGCTTACTTCTAGAAGGTCTTGGTTGGAATAAAGGATTGTGGAATCATGGGCATAGGCCTAAATAAGGTATTTTCAGTTGTAGGAATATCAGCTGTGAACAATGTGAAGAGAGAGGAAAGACTGTTTTGTTGTTTATGAGATCCTTGGTTATGTTTGTTAAATGTACATTAGACCAGTGGTATGCTGAACTATTTTGAGACCTGAGGCAAACTATACCTTTTGATTACCCACCCACAGCTTTGACTCTCCATTTTTTTTTTTTTACTTGATAGTATAAATATTATTAAAAACTTACTAAATTTATTCCCCGATACCTACCTATCTTTTTTCTAGGCGGTTGCCTAGAAAAAACCTACATCGGCATACCACTGCATTGGACAATATCATATTTTCATTATAATATAATTTTAATTTCAAATATTGTTACATATTTATCATTATTCAAAAACAGCTACATTTTCTATCGAATTTAGTTGTTTCCTTATTGTGTTTTTAGGAGTACTAAAATATCAATCAAATATTTACTTTGTGTAACGTGTTCCAGATCTATAATGTAAAATTATTATTTTCCCCTAGTTTTAAAGAATTGGAGAACCAAAAATGTGTGAAACCACACACTTTATTTTGTTTATAGTAAATTCATAATATTTCAAAATACAATAAATTGATCACATTTTCCCCTTTTTTCCTGAAAATGCTTTAATAAATATTTTTAAAAATTGAAACTATTTCAAAAACAAATTAACGATGTCCTAAAATTGTAATTATCATATTTATAAAAAGAAATTGTAAAATTTATAGTTTTCAGCAACAAATTTTAAAATTCACTAATATAATTTTTTTTTCAGGCTATTATTTATTTCATTACTGCTTTTTTCTGTGGATCACTTGCCCTCAACTGTAGTTAATCTTAATGAAATTATAATATTTTTTTATGTACACTTATGCCAATACTACGTCTCAAATTGTATATTTACAAGAAAAATTATAATACTTATGCTTAAAACGTATTTATAATTTATTATTGTAATATGTAATTACTATAGATTTTTTTTTTGTTATATCTTTTTAGTCAATTGTTATATACATGTTAGACATACAAATATTGTGATAAAATATACTATTGTATGATAAATAATTCTTTAAACAATTTTTACTATAAAATATGATCTTTTAAGTCATGAATTGTATTTTACTTACATACATATCTGTCCAATGTTTTTTTTTAACTAGAATAATTTATTTAGTTAGTAAGTAGTCATTTTTTCTAATTTAAGAACAAAATAATTTCACAAGAATAATCAAAAAACTTAAATTTTCCATATTTATATATAATAATTTTTTTTTAAATGTTGTAATTTCTACTTAGCTAACATGATTCAAAATTATATTTTAATTTTTCCATGTCAAAAATAGATTTTAAAAATCACTTTATTTTAATTAAAATTGAATAATAATGGTTTAATGTTAGTTTAATATACTATCTACCTATGAAAAATTATCTTACATTTATGATTTAGTCATTTTAGTGACTGAAGTATTTAATGTGGCAACCATTTTATTGAAATTTGTTTGTGTTTATGTAACTGGGAAGTGGGACACAGATATTCAAAATACAAAAAATGCAATTAGACTAAGCTTAGATTAATGAAAATAAAACAAACAATGATTTTTTACTATCTCACTAGTTAAAATTATAAAAAAAAAACTATTTTAATATTTATAATAAAATTCCAAGGTTAGGTAATGTATATAAGTGACTCTCATACTTAAATATATGGTACAAAAATGTTAAATTATTAGATAAGTTAAAAGTAATATACATTTTGCCTGAAGCCAAGCTTATAATACTGGTTGATTTACTTATTAGTTATTACATATTAACCTTAAAATGCTAGTCATCCATTGATGAACATTGTTTATTTTATAGACCTCACTCAGTAGGATACCTATATAAAGGGGCATAGCCCCTAGTGAAATATCAAGTTAAATTTAAAATTATTACAAATTTGTAATTTTAAAAGTCAATAATATTGGAAATTCTTTTTGCTGAAATGCTGAGAACAAGTGATATTTATGTATCTTATTGTTTTTACCAAAAAATCTATCGTCTATGAAGTTTACTTAAAAACTTTGATAATAAGTGCTATTTTTTTTAAAGTGATTTCCGTTCATTGTAGTATTGACTTTGTTAATACCATAGGATTCAAAAATTATTGCATGTAAGATTCGCATATTTTTTTATTAGCTCTGGTTTATAGCATACTTACATTGAAACCCGTTCCATAAATGATGAGTTTAAAAACTAAAATTAAAAATCCATACTTTATGAATTTTAGAGTAAAAAGTGCATATTTCATCATTTTTGTATAGTTGTAGCCATTTAATGTAATGGGAAAGTCTTTCACAATTTGTGAAATACGAAAATATTTTACATTATAGTCACTCCAATTTGACATTATGTAATTTTTTCACAAAGTGGTAATTTCTTTTGTGAAATGAAACATTAACCACATAAAATCAATATTATTATTAACTTTTTTGTCATATTCAATAAAGTAACAAGAATTTTTACTTGTATAAATTGAATTGTATATTTTATATAATATTACAAAGTAATATTTATGAATATTTGTCATAATAAACATACAAAAAATAGTTATGTTGGAAAGGAAAAAGGAAGTTTATTTAAGTATATACTACACAGTAATTTATACATTATTTGTTTCAATTTTTATTTATTTAAAGCATTTTAAGTAGGACAGTAAGTTGACATACAGTTGTTACATTCCATACTTTACCTTTAAAATAAGATCATTGTTTGGATTAAAATGCACTCTTACATAAAAAATCCTGATACAATTAAATAATTTTGTTTAATCTATTTAGCAACTACCTATGTAACATAACAATTATAAGTACCACAAGATCAACCCTGAACTTGGGTACACAGGTCTGGTAGACTGGCAACAGCATCAGTAAGATGAGATATGCAACATGAAAACCTTTTAGTGTCATTGCTCCTATCGGTGTTTAAGCCTCCAACCTACCATACCTATAGTTCAGCTATGTTTTATGATAAGCACAACAACTGTAATTAACTAACTCAATAATATTTTATTTTCAAAAATCCTATAATATCATAAGTTTAACGGTGATTTGTTGAAAGTCAACACGGTTATGTTTATCTTAGGTATTCTAAGTTTTTATTGATATTATTGTAATATCCTACATGTATGTATTTCTCAATTATTGAACAAAGGTATTTTAATTTAATTTTTTTTAATTTGTTCAAAGTATCAAAAATCCAATTATTTTACTATATTGAAACTTTTTAACTTTTGCTACGCTACAACAACAAATCCTTTGTATCAAAAAATCATATTATTTTTGTCCAACTGGTTTTTCATCACAATTCATCAATACTATACTTACTTTTAATAAAAAATATATATAATAATATGGAATATAGTATGCTATAATGGAACTATAAATAATAGATTGATATTAGGTAATGAGTAACATTTTTTTTTATTTGCCTATTTAATGCATATTTTAGATTTAGATATATCACATTATGACTTATTTTGAATAATAATAAATTATGAATTATTTTTTTCTTTTTAATGTACATTAAGATTTAAGATGAACAAAAATGAACTGTCTATAATTATATAAATTCTTTATTGTTTTATATGAATATCTTGAAAATGATATTTCCTATATTTCGTAACTTTTAAAATTGCCTATAGTAACTAGTAAGTAATTTTTATACTTTATAAATTAATTACTAATAACTAATAAGTATTTTAAATTTTAGAATTCCATACTTTTATAATTAACTAGTTGCAGTATTGTGAAGAAAACAAGTTACATTTTTAAGCTCACCAAATTAAAATACCTATAGATTTACAATTATACCTACCTTTTTTATTTGCCCCAATAAACCTGTATTTGAAAGCATCAACATTCGCCAACTCTTTGCCTCTCTCGGATAAAATAACTTGTATTTCATTATTTTCCATCATAAAATTCGTAAAATTTGCAAAAAAAAACACACGAGCATGAGACAGCGGAACATACTGACTGTGACCAAGTCTTGTTTACAGCGTAGGTACTCATTCAATAACAGTTCATCACAATTTAATACAATCGTTGTAGATAAAATTCTGGTTTCCCATCTATCCCAGTTATTTAAAACTTTCGTGGGTACCCATCGATCGACAGCAAAGTCTTTTTCGATTAATATGTTAGTTTCCAATTTTCCATATTAGTAATCTATACGACATACGTACTAGTGAAAATCTGACAACGTTGTACACTTGTACACAATATTTTTTTTTTTTTATCGTGCCCATTCGGGTCGTCAAAAAGGTCGGCCGATAACGACCGTGCTCGATCGGGTATCACTGATTTTAAGGTTCTATAGTGCATGAAGTTTTGAAATAATCTGTATGAATAAAACGCTGATGTACCAATTCTTTATTAATAATTGTATATTGTATGTGCATCATAATCATGATGACTACTCCCCTTAAAAATGTAGACTTGAGCAAAAAATCGGTTAGAATTGAAATTAATTCCTTTTATACTCCACTATACACATTATTCACTAATAAGTAATAAGTAAATAGTAATGAATAATGATAATTTACTACGATGCTCGAGGTTTGCGCGGTCTCTGCGTATTGCCTATATCGAACTCCTTAAATACGGAACGTTTGTAATCCCTATAGGACATCGGCGTAACATGACAATTATTAATTTGCCTTTAGCAGATCAAATTTTGTGTGGTTGGCTTTAATATTAAAGTGAATTGACCTATAACTATAAGCAGACTCAAAGACATGCATATTATCTAGGGCACCCCACAGGACCTTTTCCACCACAGTTCTTTATAGCTAAAATCGAAAACGTGACAAATACTCAAATACAGTCGAATCCGCTTTTTATATTATGATGCAGTATATTATAACGATATTCCGGATAAAACTATTCATAGTATTCACGATATTTGTTCACAATGGTTTGTCATCCAGATACAACGGAAGTTCGGATATAATGATCTGATTCTCTAGCAGGTCCCTCGAAAACCGTTATACGCGGATTCTACTGTATGTTTTCAGAAATTTCATCAGATAAATGGATGGTTGGTTGATATAACTGGCACGGGAATGAGATACTTTTAGAAAGAAAAAAACAATTTAATTAATATATGTGTAACACGTAGGTAATTGACTTGACATGGTACACGTACGGCATAACTTTCGGCTATTATTTATTTTCCACTACCAACAACCTAATCGCTTACTACGAATACGTCTAAACGACACACACGCCTAGAAAATAAGAAAAACGTAAATTGTCAAAACGAAAATTTTTAATATAGATTACAGAAAATTGCCTATACTGAACTCCTTAATAACGGTCGGTATCGATATCGTTTTTAGGCACAAGTTGCGATGGTAAACCCCTTAAAAAATCACGGTGATACGTCCTCGCGTACTCTTTCGTTACAGAATTTTTCTAATAAGTCTTTCTAACGTTTCATAAAATAACCTATAGTTAATATTATGATGATTATTGAACTTATATTTGCAATGTTACGCACTTGTAGGCGAAGACGAAGACATCAGATCCGGGTGTGGCGTCTTCAAGACCGCTCATTACATTTTCCACTTTATTTTTATTTTTAGTACATTTTTATGTAGGGGAGAGGTAGCCATAGTGAGACACGAGGCACAGTGATCCATTAAATATAAGTCGAGTAATTTAATATTTAACCACCGGGTAAACAAACCAGAACCTTCATATAATCATAATAAATATAATGGTCACGTCAAAAGTGATACTATCATCTTATTATAATATTGTTATTTTTTGTTATCAAAACGTGAAAAATTTGAGCTTCGTTTTTTTCAATTTTGTCCTCGAATTTTATTCAAAGTTACGTATTTTTTAAAGGTCTATATAAATTATATTTTTCTTGTACATGATTTAGTTATATATACAATTGTTTATCATAAATTTAATATTCATTCGAGAATGACAAAAAAAGTGCAAAATAATAAATCGGTGTACAATGAGACAGTACAGAGTGAGACAAATAAATACTGTTGTCTTGCTGTACAATTTACCTATAACTTAACCTTAACTCCAAAATAAGACTGTTGAAGTAAATTTATTGTGATCATAATAAAGTGATATAGGTTATGATTTTTTTTTAATTTTTAAATTTTAACATAAGACTGTTGTAATAAACAAAATGAATACCCACATTTTTTCAATTGTAAAAATTAATTATAAAAATACAATTTATTATTTTAAAATTTGGTATAATTGTTTTATCTAGTTTAAATTGGAAGTAGTGTCAATGGACACTCCCTTCCTTCAAGTGTTCACGTCTAGTAACTATCAACACATTTACTTATTATATTAACTTGTATATAGATTGTAAATTTTTTAAATAAAATAAAAAAAAAATTGTTTTATCATATTATACAAGTTTTGTGAAATGAAAAGTTTAAATATTAAAGATAATAACTACAAATTTAAAATGTTTTATATTATGTACCATAGTCCATAGTGCCCCGTGACGTGTCTCATTGTGTACAAAGCTGGGCCACAGTGAGACACATTAACTTTTTTTTAAAAATGTTCTCTAGGTTGAAATGTCGTTACATTTTAGAATGTATTATTATGTTTTGCTCACTAATATTTAGAATAAAACCATAACCCTGTTAAATAATTATCACTTGAAACAAAAAATAATTTTTAGTGTCTCACCACTGTGGCCACTTCTCCCCTACACTTTCATTAGTAAGTAATATAAAATAAAATAAAAATTTCAAAATATTAATATATATTAACTTTATTTGAAACTTCCTATACTGATACTTTTATTACGACCAGTCCGATTGTAATATTTTTATCAACCGTTCATTATTGACTGTTCTATTTCTATTCTTAAAAAACCGTCTTATTAATTAATAACGTAGCGTCGTAGCATATATTTAGAGTTTAGATCCATAGTCGTCATTTGAAAAATAATCCAAACTATAATATTAACATTGCTCAATATGCAATACCCTAGGTATACATCAGTTGATTGTAGTATTATGTTTACAACAAAAAAAAACGATCGAATTCATTATAATTATTAATTTTTCGATACACTGATAAATTCGAGTTTAAAATCCACGTCCTTCATCAAAATATTATGTTATCGACGAGATATTATAATAGTTATTAAAAAGTATGCCAATAACTAATATTATTAATATTCGACTTGGTTGTAATGGTAGATAAACCGAAGTCGATAGATTATCAGATTGATATACCTTCTACGTAGTGGGTCTTATGTTCTTCATATTATAATATCTATTCCGTTCGCGCGGCGTTTTTTGCGTTATTTTTATATTTTCCTATTTGGCCGACAGCCGATATTTTTATTTACATGACACTATACAACTAATTACACAGAAAGCGCCAATAGTGTGATTCTTCCTGGCCGTACGCAATAACACAGAAACGCCGCTTCTTTTTTTTAAATCCTCCCCTCCCCCCCTAAACAACTTGTGTGATTTTTGGATCCACTACTGCGACAAACACGGGTGGGTACGCTTTTATATACGTCGAACGTGACTCACACTACGCTGTGTAAAAATATTAATGGTTATTAGGAGTTAGGACGAGTGGTGGTGGTACGTGAATATAAGAATGTCGGGAACCGCTGAATAATAATAATTATAGCTGATGATCCCTTACGTACGATTTTTCATATTATATTTTTTATCGCGAATAAATAATGATTTTATTTTTAAATGTTAAAACCTTCGTTGTTATAATATTACGTTATACATATTTTATTGTAATGATGCAACCGTGAAGTGCGTCGTCGCGTCGTGGCGAATAACAACGACACTATTTTGGGTGAAAATTATATTATAATATTCAGTTATTATTAACCATCGCATTATAATAAGTAATAACCAATCATGATAGATACAACAGCACACATAATATTATTATACAGGGTGTCCCAGGTCTATTTGACTAATGCAATAACTTTTACAGCAGTAACAGTGATTAGCAAGAAATAATTTTGAATTTTAACACACTTTGAAAATTGTTTAAAAATTAACGACTTAACCAAATTAAAAGTTTTAAACGCCAAAATGGTTTTTAAATACTTATTTATGAAATAGCTATCTTGGGTTATTAGAAAAATATTAAATACAAAATTTAAATTATTTATTTTTGTTGTAGAAAAATAAAATAAAATATAAGATATACAAATTATAGCGCAGAGCTCTACAAATCATTACAAAAAAAAAAAACTTAAAAATATTGAATAGAAAAAAAGTTATTGCATTAGTCAAATAGACCTGTTACACCCTGTATACAAGTGGAAAATACGATGTGAACACAATATTATATTGAACGTGTTTGTTCTGGTTCGCGAGATTTCTACACGTTCGTTCTACACACTCGGCCACTCGGCGCACTCACTCGCTCTATTATTATCTTTAAGTGCTATTGTTTTGATTTTAGAATATTTTTAATATCATTTCAGTTGATACATACAACTAGCATTGATCATAAATCTAGTATTTATAATCGATGACACTATAGCCAATAGCGTTGGAATGAAGAAAAGTAATTTTAAAAATAATATTATATGGGCTTATAATATTATTATTGACGTTGTTGTAGTGCCCACAATATTATACAAATAGTTGTAAATGTGTACACATTAAATAATATCATCTAACCAATTTTATTAAACATAATTCAATTTTTCTTTCATAAAAACATTGTTGTCATAATTCATTATTATTTTATGTTATATATTGTACCTATATTATATTACTATGACAATTTAAAATTATTTATTATACATTTATGTGTGAAATATTTATATAACTATACGCATTACACATTAATACTGTATTACGCCTTCTTATAGTAGTATAGTTCTTATGGATAGTAGTATTTATTGTAATATTATTAGGAAGCGGCGATTCGTTTGTTCGGCGTTTTTGTTAAACACGATGGTTCTCACTAGATAAAAATCCAACATTTAAATAATAATAATAATAATATATGTAATGACTAATGATGTTGTGGTCAACAACGACATCAGTTGTGTTGGCATACAGATTTGTATACAAATATTCAATGCTTCATCTATAAGTTTAATATCAATGTGTGCACCTTGTATAATGAATAATTATTATATGTAACTATCTATGAATACGTCCACTCCTTTCCGTTTGACTGAAAAATAAATAAATAGTAATAGCTTCGTAGTTCGCACTAGAAAAAATATTACATTTCTTCAAAATTATAAAAGTAGGCATGTTTTTTCGCCAACAACTGGCCCATCGGACTGCGTTTAAAATCAAACAGGGATAACCCCGCTGAATTACACCACTCCGCACAGAATCTAAAATGTACTATCGTTTATTAGAATTTATAATTACTTATTTTGTTTATAATTACTACTGACCTAATTAAATTAACATACATTTTGTTTATAATGAAATTAATTTATTAGTAATAATGACTATTTTTTTTTCTCGAGGTAGGGGTGGCATATTTAAAAGGGCCTAGGGCGGCACTTGTTCTAAATCCTGAATACGGATGCAACACCTTGTATAATGAAATTAAAAGGAATTCAAATAATTCAGGCGCAAAATATGGTAAAAATAAGGTAAAAATATGTTTAATGCGTAAATTGTAATATAAAATATTTTAAGATCATGTTATAACATATCGGAAAATAAATCGACTCAAATTCGATCAAATATCCGGTCAAAGTGTAATGAAATATAAATTAAAGTGCCAACGGTTGGGGGAAAAAACGACGTTTTCATTGTGTAATCGCTTTGAGCTCCTTGTTGATCCACTGAGAATTGACCGCTACCGACGAGTAAACGCCGGGTACATTTTCATCGCCGCATCCAATTCCCCAAGACACGATACCCACTTGAATATATTTTTTAGATTTCCCGTGGTTTCCTTTCATTGCACATATCAACGGTCCGCCTCCGTCGCCCTGTACGAGAAAAAATGAGTGTAAACAACATTGGCACTTGGAAACGACTAATAAACGTCTCAAGCTGTCAGTCAGACCAAAACAATCAGTAGGTACACAATCGATTCGCTTACTTTGCACACGTCCACTCCCTTTATGCCACCGGCACAGAGAAAACTTTCGTGCAAGCGGAAAAAGTTCCCGAGTCGCGTGCTCCGCAATTGCTGCTGGCACACATCGTTGGGCACCAGAGACAAGTCTACTTTTTTCAACACGGTTTGATATCGGCTACCCTGTTCTGTTGAGTGGAAAATAATACAAACAATAACAGACTGTTGATAAAGCATTAATCGTGTTGTGTCTATACTGTACGGATATATTTTTATTACAATGAAATCTCTATAATTCGAAAAATAATAAGTGATTCGTACACTATGATTAAAATAATTAAAATATAATATTATGTCATATACATATACACAGGGTGTCCCAGGTCTATTCGACTAATGCAATAACTTTTTTTCTATTCAATATTTGTAAGTTTTTTTTTTTTGTAATGATTTGTAGAGCTCTGCGCTATAATTTGTATATCTTATATTTTATTTTATTTTTTTACAACAAAAATAAATAATTTAAATTTTGTATTTAATATTTTTCTAATAACCCAAGATAGCTATTTCATAAATAAGTATTTAAAAACCATTTTGGCGTTTAAAACTTTTAATTTGGTTAAGTCGTTAATTTTTAAACAATTTTCAAAGTGTGTTAAAATTCAAAATTATTTCTTGCTAATCACTGTTACTGCTGTAAAAGTTATTGCATTAGTCAAATAGACCTGGGACACCCTGTATTAGAGGTACGAGGTGTCCGTCTTTTGGTTTTAAAAAGTATTTAATTTTTGAAATAATCATGCCCGAGAGATATTCAATAACGTTTGAAAATCAAAAACGGTTGTTTGTAATTTAATGGAATATGATAGTATATGTTTATATTTTATATCAATTAATTCAGAATTTATAAGACTTCTAAATTATTCTAATAACATTAAACATACAGTTATCGATGGAAAGCAACCGACAGCATGTCTATTATCAGATGCGTAATATACGTGTAACACATACGAATATTCAAAATAATAAAACGAACAATAAAATGTTTGGACGGATAATTTTAGATACATCAAAACGACCAGATGTCAAAACCATTTTACCAAGCGGTAACAATACTCACTTCAGTGATTGTGTTTTTCTCTGCTGAATAAAAAACTAACATTACACTGAAAGACGACGAATATTCTGACGATTTTTAATCATAGATAATATAAGATTATACATTATATTCTTATATTATCTATGTTTTTAATCTGTCCGGCAAGTTTGAATTACGTCCAACGCGATGAAATACAAACTGTTTTATTCTAAGTGTTTACGCAAAACGTGGCAAAGTACGGACTCGTTCCATAGAAATATTTTTAACTAATTTGTCCAAAACGAAAGTAAGAATATTATTCTATTAATTTTAAAATGCACTACATTTATGAAATATATATTATTGTTCATGTGTTTTTTTGGTTTAGTAAACGAACGTCTTTTAGTATTGACTCAAAATTAATTTACGTAATAAAACACATAACATGGAGACCCCTCCCTGAAAAAATCTAGATACAGCCTTGCATACAATATTATAATAAAGTGCGACAGTGTTACAATATTGATGAGTGTTAGTGATTTTAATTTATAGTGTTTTATGTAGACATAATATTATACGAGGTTGATCCACCTTGTACATGTATATTATAATAATTTATCATCAAAGTGATAAATTTATGTACTTCGATTTTTCTGGGTTTATCCCACAAGGTATGAGGGAAGTCGTCAACTTTCTCGAGTTGTGTCATATAATTTACTATATTATTATATTGTTATTAAATAATTCACATTGATTTATAGTAAATAATTTATACTGACCGAATCCATTTTTACCCCATCCTGTCGATACACACATTTGAGGGTCGTAGTTTATTTGTTTTTCGTTGTTAGGAATGCATATAACGTTAACGTGTGAATGTAATATAATTTCAGATTCGAGTTCGACTAACGCGACATCGTTGAACATAGTTCCGTTATTGTGATTTGGATGGTAAACTATTTTTGAAACGCCACGATCTTGATGCGAATTTTCTTTATCGTCTTCGTTATTGTTGGACTGGGTATCCCACACGCCAACTCGTACTTTCATTAATTTTACGTCCTTGCCTCTAATATTCAATACGAACAAAAAATAAATTAAAATTAAAAAGACTCATTATAAAATATAACAGCCAACTAATACAGTGGGTAACCTGTAATGTAGTTGAACAATAAACTTTCATAATAACAATAATACTGCAATTGAGTAATAATTGTCTACATTATTATTTATTAGTTAGGTATTAGTTATTACCTATAATATACGCGTACGGTGACTGATGGATACAGTTAAATTTCTTAATTTAGCAGTTAGATAATAATTAGTGTTGGTGCTATTCAAAATATTCATTACTCATACGTGTTACACTACCTATATCTAGTATATTATAATAGTAGTATAATATTATGTACGGTAGTATTTTAAGTATTTAGAAATTAGAACTAAACGCATTTCTAATTTATAGAATATTTAATGTTTAAGAAATATAATTCTTTATTAATGATTGCCCGGACATATTGTATGAAAAATATAATATAACGTATAGATAATTGCATTTATAATTATTGCTTTACTTTGTCTAAAATATTTTTGTAAGCTTTATTCTAGCAAACTAAATAAAAATATAATTTCTACTATGTACGATTAACAAAATCATAAAGTTAAGATTATAATTAAAAATTAAAAAGAGAAAATATATACATTTTGTTTAAAATTCCATTTCTAATCACATAAACAGCAATATAATAATAATATTTATTATTTAATGTTTATTTTATATAATTTTTAATTTTAGGAAAAAATGTGTTCTATCTTTAGAAATTAGAATACAAGATGAAACTGAATAAAAATGATGCTGTATTTATATTATATAACTTAAATACTAAATTATAATTAAGTTAGCAAATTATAATGAGAAATTTCATTCAATGACTTACCAGACACCAGTACTTTCTTGAATAAATGGGATTAATTTATGTCAATCTTAAATATACCTATATGACCTACATTGTATCATTTTTTTTATATTTAATAATTTAAAAAATATGTTTATCTACTATTTAGTCAGATAATTCTATTGTCTATTTAATATTTCAATATTTGTTTAATATAAATACCTCTCGGTGATTAATATTAATGCATTGCAATAATGATTTTTGTCTGATCAAATTTCTGAAATAATCAATAATTTTAAATATAATATTGCAATTATTTTTAAAAAATACCACTCTTCTCCTACGGTAGTCCTATTACAGTTGTAGGAATATAAATGATAAATGAACATTACACATAAACAACTTCAGAAAAAATTGTTGATCAATCATTTTTGATTAAGTATTAACGTTTTAAGAGAACAGGCATTTTCAATTACAAAAACAAGCTCATTTTGATTGACGATAAATCGTTCCCAAGTGATTTTATTGGAAAAATACTTTGGTGGGCATCCAGGAGCTTATTTTCGAAAAATTAAATTTCTATAACTAATAATGGTTTGGGAAGTACTGCGAAAGCTTTGCCGTGGCGGCGTCGTTTGATTGTACAAAAAAAAAATAATAAATAATTTATTAGGTACCTGACGCAGTGGGCTGCAGTTAAAATGACTCGTGGATGTATTAATGAACCACCACACAGGAAAACATTTTCAGTTTTTATACCAGTCTCTTCATTTAAGTCAGTTTTTAGAATAGCAGCCATCCACGGGAACTGACCAAAATGCGTGTATGAGTTGTCTGTTAATATGAAACAAAAAACAAAAATTCACTTGTTTTAATTAAAAAAATTATATTTATGTTTTTTAAATTTTAAATAGATGTACCTTCGGGGTTAATAATACGGGTTCCTATATTATCAGAATTTATGGTATCTGGCGGTGACTTACCAATACCACAACTACGAACATTGTTATTGACGGAATCGCCATTAATTATAGGTGTTTCCTGAGTCGTTCCGATATTGACATATTCATTTATGCAACATACTTTATTGCTGCTGCAACTGCCTGCTCTAGATATAATATAATATATTTTTATTAGTACAAAATATATTATATTTCCCGACTATACAATATATAAAGTAAAATATAGTGACATAGTTAATAATAATATTAAATTATTAAAATATAGTAAATATACTGTGTTAAATTTAAAATAATATAGTAGGCAAGCACTTCTTATATCATGCCGACTATTGCCAAAAATCAATGATTACCTAATATTAGAACCTTGCCGATCATTACTACCATTTGGTGGTAAACATTGATTTCTGGATACACATGTACACGGTCTATTATTCTCGACATATGGTTCCTCAGTGGTTGAACTAATTTGTGGTAACTCAGACGACGGTGGTACATACGATTCGGTCTCTGATGGTGAAGGCGAATCACCCTGTACTCGGCAACATACCAACTCGCTCGCACAACCCGATTCTGTAGATCTGTGTGTGGGAAACAAAACAATCATGTTTAATATATATTATTTTATGTATAGATACCTTAAATAATAATTTTCACACGAAAACATGATAATAAATTGATAAAAGATAAATGACAATTAACAATATAACTTAATAATATTTTACTACTATTGTATTGCATTGGTGCGCTACTAATAATTATTTATTTCAGTTTATTTTATTTCAAAGAAATCCCGCATCATTAATATATTCACTCTTGCTGGTTACACAGCTGGTTACACACGGAGCGGTTTAGCCTCGCGCGGTCGCGGTTTTTATCCGCCGCGGATTTTCTTTAAAAATTAAACACCTATATTTAAATGGGTATATTCAAACGAATTAAAATGGCTAGCGGACGACAGCGGTCGACCGCCTCGAATCGCGCTTGCTCAATTTTCGGGCAGTCGACCGCGTCCGCCAGATAAAATTAAACTGTGGATTTCCAATAGCCATATTCACACGAAGCGGTTCGTCCGCCGACGGCCGCGGATTTATGGCGATTTTTTCATTCATAACAGCATTCATAATCCGCCTCGTGTGTAAGCAAACAGCGGATGCGGACGCGGACGTGATAGCGGTCGAAATCCGCGTCCGCTCTCGGTCAATCCGCCTCGTGTGTAAGTTAAGTTTGGAAGCGGTCGCGGACGCTGATGCGAATAGGAACCGCGACCGCGCGCGGCTAAACCGCTCCGTGTGTAACCAGCTTAGACTCCAAGATGAGATAATATTATAAAAACGCGTGAAATAAAATGCTTAACAATATTTTTTTTTCTTTGAATACTCATTGTATTATCTTTTGCATAGAAATATTAACAATTACGAATTTACGCCACCGCACAAGTCTAAAACGTATTCTAACTTCCGAGTTCTTTGAATAAGGGGAATCAAATTATTTTTTTTATAAATTATAATTACATAGTATAATATATTTGACAAACTCGTAGACAAATTATTACATACATATTATATAGATACAACCAACATAAATCTCAATAATCAACCTAAAGCCGGTATTTACATTTTTTCGTCATCGGTTGATCGACAAAAAGTCGGTAAACATCATCAAATGATTATATTTTTGGTGATCGACCTATGACGAACCAGTGTAATGCCGGTTTAATATATTTATTTTGTTCAATGTTCGTGTAATATATAAATATGTTATCAATTGAAAATAAATTACATTTACATAAAAACATAATCCGAATAAGTACTAATATTATCTTTTTAGAATAAATATTATTCATAAAATTCAAAAACATGCATAACATGTATTCAAAATCTAAACAATGACAAAATATGCGACAATTATTACGATATTAGTGACATAATAATTATATTAAATTTGATTATTTGAGTTCAACGATTTGTTAATGTTGTTTTATAATAACTCTATTTTTTAGATCATTAGCTAAATAAGGATCTGACCTTCATAGTTAATTAACCTTAACTTATAAGTTATAACTTATCTACTTCCTATACTAATAGTCTTTGGCGTATTATAGACTACAGTAGTGCAAGAACAATAATTACTAACAAGTGGCGTGTATCTCAAACACTTCGAGATCATTTTGTAAAGAAGGCAGTTCTATATGGCAAAATGTTTGTCGAATCCAAAAATATTTACATACCGACCAGTATTATTTAAGTCACCTGTTTTTTTCTGACACATTTTTGGCTTGAAAATTTTGAAATATTCAAAAAAGTGTCATCAGCACCTCTATAGATTGGAAACTTAATATAACTGTACACGCGTAGTAGAGAAGTTATTATGGGAACCTTTCAATAAAATAGCGGAACAGGACACATGCGCACAGCTCAGAATTGTTTTTTAGTATCGCGATACCTGATGTATTGATACCAGTTTCGGTGAAACGTACTACGTCTACAATTAAAAGATATTTGAAAGTCGAAAGTCGAAATATTAAAATATTGTTTGATAAAGATGATTTTTATTGAATGTCGTCACTAATTAATATTGTAATGGACTGCATTTTACCATCATAAAACATATTATCGTGTTTAAAATACATCATAGGCGCGACTACGGGAGTGCTGAAGCTGAAGCACTTCCAAGTTTTAATCAATCACTCTCTGGCCCCTGTTATAAAACACCAAAAATGATGTGAGGAATGAGCGGTATCTTTTTTGTTTCGTGTTTTCCCAACTTAAACAAGTTGCAGTTACAATTCTAATAAGTTGTGCAACATCTGAACGCAGTAATTCAAGCATGCAACAAATTAAAAACGGATTGAGTACAACTGTACGAGTATGTATGTTACAACCGATGATTTAACGTACTTGTACTCAACTGGCTCGTTCGTTTTGAATATTGAAAGGCATGTTGCAAATATCATAAAAACAAAGTCAGCGCGTGGGTTATTAAAATAGGTTAAAATGTATAGGTCTAGTTGAGCTGTTGGATTACTCTATTCTCCAAAGTGTATGATAGTATTATTTTATCGTAACATGTAAATGCGATATATGTAGAATGCACATATTATGATGTACAATATTAAGGTTTCGTGGGCTGAGCCGTGAAGAACGTTTGAAAAGAATAACTACTCATAGGGAAAACCGTCTCATAAAAAAACATATACCTATAATCTATATACTGTAATATTATTATTATTGTTTATAAGCTGCACTGACATGCATAATAATTCTCCAAAACCCACATCCGGCGCGTTTTAACAAAATGCAATACTCCAAAGACTGTACGAAAATAGCGCTCGACGCCGCCGTCTAGAATAAACGTATTATTGGCCGATCCATACAAATCAATGATATCTGGCACAGAGACCATTTTAGACGTGATTGTACCGAGTTTGTCGAAGCATCTCCTGCGAGGTCGCTATTCGTGTTACCAGAAGTAGCGCTTATTCGAAATAAAAATACGATGTACCTCCGGTGAAAAGAACCTAAAAAACCCTTCGACGAGCTAGGTTCCGGGAGGAGCTGTCGCGAAGCACAAGCCAACCTGACGGCGCCCTCTCGACGGTATTCCACCCCCACCCCTAGGCGTACCAACTACTAATTTTATTAATAACATGCACGTAATCATCGTATTACACCTACCCAGAGGGTACGTCGACGGTATTGCTCGACTCGCACAGGTAGAACGGCACGCACTTGCACTGCTGGCCGGCGATCGTGATCGCGGCGTCGCCGTCCGACTGCGGGGCGGCGACCGTCGAGCGGACGGCGATCGCGACGGCTACGGCGGCGACCAAGGCGATGGTCGTCTGCAGCGACAGCGTACGGCGGCGGCGGAGGTGACAGTGCAGCGGCGACGACGACGACGACGACGACATGGCGATAAGGGCGGCCGACGGTGGTTGTATGCGGTGTACGCGGATCGAAAAAAGCGCGCGGCTGTGCGGCGATCGGCGGGAAAGGAAATCGACGAAAGAATGTAATTTTATGTTATATTGTTCCGGGCCAAAGGTTGGGACGGGACGACGGGAAAACCGTGGACGGTTGCGACGCGCATGCACGCTTGCACTGCCTCGTCGCGGTATATTATCGCGGTCTCTAACACCTCCGTCTCTGCCCTGCCCACCAGCAGCGATAATCGCCTCGATCGAAAGAAAAAAAAACCGCTTTTGTGAACGACGACGACGACGTCCGTGAACGACGACGCCGCCGCCGCGTCCCGCCACCGCGTTTCATTATAATTGTTGTTTATTGGGTATTTTAAATTATCATACGAGTTGCGCGGGTTTTGCCGGTCTCTCCGCGAGCGCGGTCCTACGCAAAAATAATAATAATAATAATATTGTATTATAATAATAATTTCATCACGTCGTTATACCCATTCCGCGCAAAAATAATATTAACCGTCGACCGCCGCCGCTAGTCCGTCGTTAACAACAACAATATTTAATGAGTTACTGCGCACCGGTTAATGGTCATTTGAAATCGTAGATTTAATCGGATGACCGACGTCATAACGACGTTGCTCAATATTAATAATATTATACGTCTCGGTAAACCCGTGGTTTTCAATTATTATTATATTATCGTACTGTTCATGCCTATAATATTATGGTATAATATCGACTATAATTTATTATTATATTGTGACCTAACGTCGTAATAATCCGGTTTTGGGGTACACCCGACGTCCCGACCGGTCGTCGTCTTTGTGTTTCCGCCCGCACGTTATAAATTATAATGTTACTGCAAAAACAATCGCTAAACATTTGTTAAAGAATCAACAGTGGTGGTTGAACGTGATTTGATGGCACATAAATCGATAAATTGTTTCTGCGACTCTTTCTCAATACATTTTTTTTTCTATTTTCGTCACGTTTATAATATTATTCATCAATTGATACAAGACGAACGGACACAAAATATTGTGTTCGCGTGCGATTGTGAGAACTTAACAGAACGCAATCGCGTGCAAACAAAAATTAATTGATAACAACCGCGATATCAACACCGTCGGTCGTTGAGTATAATATTAACATTATCTTATTATTATTTAATATTTTAATATTAATTTATCGCGCTAAACGCAACACTAATGATAATCATAATATTATATTGTATATTAATATAATATATTATTATACATTTTATTACGTTTAATATTTCGGAATTAAAACTTTTTACATGCGCATACGATTAACGTGTTGGTTCTAACAATCGCACCAGAAAATTATTTATTTTGTACTATATTATATTTAATGCTACGACATTTTGTTGTTCACAACAACTATTGCTTAAAATATATATTATTATTAATCTTGTAAAATTAGTTGCGATGATAATGGCGTATTAGAAAAATCGTTAAATGGTTTTTAAAAAAGTTTGCTATAGTACTTATTTATGTGTATAGAATACGTGTAGAATTTTTAAATTAAATAATATATACTTAAAACAAAAATCGAGTATTAGCTTATTAGAAAAATAATAAAGACTGTGTACAAATATTGTAAGTGCTATTGTGTATTTTAAGTTCAAAATTCTACTCGTACGGACGATAACCATTGACCATAGTCCATAAACGTTAACTTTGTTGTTCGATAAACTTTCAGGTTCCAAGGTTCCGTTTTGATTATCCGACCCGTCGTTTGTTATAAAGTGATACAGAGACAGTAATTGTCTGTGTAGCCGTAGCTTGTAAATAAGAGTCCTAAAAATATTTTATAGAAATAAACAAAATTCAAACTGGGGAACGTAGTAAATCGTATTTCATACTTAGTTCTCTGTGTTTTCAGCAAAATCTCTGGTTGGACATTCCGTCCAAACGTGTTGCGAATCCATCATAGTGAGAAACAACCAGATTAGCATATTTTGTACATTAACATTTCTCCTTGATCTCTACAATGCATGTCGACCAATCCCGTGGCGCCTCCGTGTACGGTGTACATCATGATATCACGACCACGTCACGGTAAGCACGGTTAAAAATTACAGGAACTGAGTTTAAGTTAGAATTATTAGTTTTAACTGCAACTATAGTACGTAGTCCTCAGACAGAGGCGCAGAGCTCAAACTCTGTCTTCAAACATTCGTTATTATTTTATTGTTATTATTTTTCAATATAAATACTATTAAAAAGTTTGTTTTATTTTACTTTACAAAACCCGTGTGGCTTCAAGTTTCAACTTGTACATCCAGCCGAGCAACAAGACGTTGTCGATTCGTTTTTAAATAATAAAATGTACAAGTGTAGTACGATAGTATAATATTATAATATTATTTACGTCCCGGCTCTTTTTCATTCGATTTACTCGTCTGTTAACAGTGCGCACTCATGGAGCAAGACCGCCACAACTCAAAATTTGGTTATATTGCGTATGATATACTATCAGAACCACAAAAAAATTTACTGCAAAATGGTAGACCGCCACAAACGTTATCATAATTCAATGCAGCGTCACAGATTTGTGTCAGTGTAACATTTTTTGTTTTTTTCACTTCAATGAACTGAATACTGCCACATTTCAAATATAGGTGTATTACTTTCTATTAAATCATCATTTAAACATGTTCTAAAAATTCAATACTGCCATAATTAAGTTTGTGGCGGTTTACAGTTTTATTTTTATAACTAGTGACATTACGAGGAATATTGAAGACTGCCATAGTTTCGTTTGTGGCTGTTTTGAATTAGTATTATATTAATTTTTACTGCAATAACTCAAAAAGTGGCAGTATTGTATTATACTTTTCTTGATAATGTAGTTTTATCGCGTTTTATTTTTTCACGATCAGCAATGAGAACGTCAATACGTCATAATATTATTATGATTTTAGAAACTATAATTGGTTGCACTGAAATTGTTTATTATGATTCTATTATTAAATAATATTTAAAAATAAAACTGTATATTGGTAACAACTCCTTCTAGCATCGGCGCTTTAACCATGATAATAATATTGCCGCCAGCATAATATTGTACAAGTTATATAATTATATTATTAACTATAAAGTTATTTATTATAATAATAATAATGATACTATAATATTTATGTACACTATTATTACAACGAATATTAACGTGTACCTTCAACTTTCAAGCCAAGATCTGTGTATTGTGCTTAATTTGTTTACTAAATATTCGCGATTTAGGACATTACGAGGTCAATCGTATTGTTTTGTACTGTTTCTTTTTTATTAAATGAGTATTATTACATTTTATTAGTTTACTTCATAAACAAAAATGTCTTCATTTTTCCTAAGAAGTAGCAAGATGATAAAGCTTACAAAATCGAATCAGGAAATTAAGAAAATTGTAAATGTTAATAACACGAACTCCAAAGGTATGTTATTGTCTTATATTATTTAAAATACTTTTACTAAATCACTCTACATTATCACATTTTGTTTCAAATTTTAATTTTTTATGGAGTGTAATAATATTATTGATGATTCCGAAATAAATTATGTTGATAAAGTTCATTATTGGCTTAACAATGACCAAATGGCTCAGCCACATGGCATAAATGACAGCATTATGATAACAGCAACAGAAATTGAACCTGTTTTAAATTCTACTGTGTCAAATGATCAATTGGCTTTACCACATTGCACAAATGACAGCATTACAAATACAGCAACAGATTTTGTACCTGTCCTAAATTCTACTGTGTCAAATAATTTATTTGAAATATCAGCTACAAGTGGTAATTACTATTAATTCTTGATTTAATTACAATTTATTTAAACATTTTTATTTAATTATTTCAGAATCCAGTATTTCTGTGTTTGATGACACTGACAAAGATGTAGATTGGGTTCAACCTAAGCAGTCATCACCATCACTTATACCACCTTCAGATGAAGATGATATTATGTGTGACCCGAAATATTATTATGATAGTAGTAATATTGCAACTCAAAATGTTGAAAGTGAAAATAACAATGCTACTCCTTCTATTCAAAATAATATTGAACTCTGTGAAAGTAATACAGGTATAGCTATTAAAAATAAAATTATTACACGTAAAAAAGTTAAAAATGTTGAAGAGTTGAGTAGAAATATTAGAAAAATCAAAAGGAATTCAGGACAAGCTTATATTACTAGTACAGGACACAGTTTTGATAAAAAACAACTGCAACCACCTTGTACTGAAAAATGTAAATATAAATGTAGTACCAATTTCACAAATGAAACTAGGGAAAAATTGTTGGAATCCTTTTGGTGAATGGGAGATCTTTCAAAACAAAGAGCTTTTGTAGTAAAATGCACAACTGTTATAATACCGAAACACAAATACCAAAAAGAAGGATCTACTCGTTTATCAAATAGCAGTTTTTTTTTGCCTGTAGATGATGTAAATAAAAGAGGATGTAAAAAATTTTTCATGGAAACCTTAAATATTGGAGATAGGTTTGTAAGAACAGCACTGTTAAAAGGTGGTAGAACTACTGGTTTTGTAGAGGGTGATTTGAGAGGAAAACATGGAAATAAAAAAAAGTTAGCTCCAGAAATAATTACCCAAATTTGTGATCACATTAATTCATTTCCACGCATAGAATCACACTATTTAAGAAATCAAACATCTAGAGAGTTCATTGATGGATCACTAACTATTGCTGAGATGTGGAGATTGTTTGATGCAAAATGTAAAGTTAATAAAGTATCATCTTGCAAATTGTCTACATACTCTTATATCTTCAATACCAAATTCAATATTGGATTTTTTATCCCTAAAAAGGACCAGTGTGGGTTGTGTGAAAAATTTAAGAATAGTAATGCCAGTGAAAAGGTTGAACTAGAGCAAAATTTTTTATTACACAGACAAGAAATTGAACTATCCAGAATTGAAAAAAATAATGATAAAGAGCTAGCATTAAAGAACAAAAATAGTTCTATTGTAGCGTGTTATGATCTTCAAAGTGTTTTAACAACACCATCTGCTAAAGTATCAAATTTTTACTACTTCAGAAAATTTGCCACTTATAATTTAACAGTTTACAATATGGGTGAAATTGAAGCAAACTGCTACCTGTGGAATGAAGATCAAGCTAAAAGGGGAGCCAATGAAATAAGTACTTGCATTTATAAGTTTTTAATTGAATATTGTACACATAAACACACCATATTTTATTCTGATAATTGTTGTGGTCAACAAAAGAACAAATTTATGATTAGTCTTTATTTATATGCAGTAACTCATTTGAACATACCATCTATTACTCATAAATACCTCATTGTTGGCCATACTCAGAATGAAGGGGTAATATACATTCTGTAATAGAAAAACAAAAGAGTAGATTACTGAGAGGTGGTTCGATATTTAGTCCTCAGCAATGGACAACTGTTGTTCAATCTGCTAAAAAAAACTGGGAAGCCCTTTAAAGTTAATGAGTTAGTTTACATAGACTTTCTTGATTTTAAAAAGATGAGTTATAATATTGGTAACAATTTTTATAAAAATACAAATGGCCAAAAAGTTACTTGGAATGAAATTAAAATTATAAAAGTATCTAAAGATTTGCCAGATAGAATACAATACAAAACATCCTATAGTCAAAATGATTTTTTGGAAATAATAGTTTCAAGAAAAACAAGAACATCGAAACAAAAAAGTATGGAATTGGAACTAAGTCCTTTGTATAAACAGCCACCTGGAGTATCTAAAGAAAAAAAAGAGATCTTGTTAACTTATGCGATGCTAGATTCATACCAGATTCATATCATAGTTTTTTTAAACAATTACACATAATTACTAATAATAATAATATATTAACTACTGATGATAACGATTTTTAAGTAAAGTAAATAATTATGTTAAATATTATATTTTATTATAAAACATATTTTGTATAATTTAAAGACTTTTAAAGTGACAGGCTATACTATTTTTTAATTATTATATTATTTTTTATTTTTTATTATTATTATTAAAGTATAATATAATTATTTTGTATGGTGTTTATTCTGAATACAAAATAATATTATTATATTACTAGGTACCATTGCTGTGTATGAAGTTGAAAGTCAATATTATAATAATATTATGCTACCTTACCTAATGCAAGACTGACACAATTCAAAATGTGGCATTATTGTGAATCAATGTCCCAAAACAAGACTGCCATATTAGGTCTTATGGCTGATACTGCTTTTAAAACGCAATGTAATACTGCACTATATCAAAATGTGACAGTATAGTATAATGAAATAAAATTGAAAACCGCTATAAGGCTAAATTCTATAAATAAAAATAATATATTAATATCATAGTCTACACCACTTTAAAGTACAGACAACAATGTTTAATAAAAGGTTTAAACAGCTGGAATCGCATAAAAATTACATTCATAGTTTAAATTTGAAATTTAAAATTGATTTATCTCAAAACTACAAATATTGAGAAGAGGCGGTCTTGCTCCATGAGTGCGAGTGAATACCTAATTCAAGGTAGTTTTTTCTTTAACAAAAACAAGGTTAACCGTATGTTCGTAGGTATACCGACTAAGTACGCCTATACAACTAAAATAATGCTTAAATTATTACAATTTGCAAAAGATGTATAATTATTACTATAATTATTGAGATTTTAACGCAACTACACAAGTGTGTTATTTTCATTGTCCGACTATAATATTTAAATAGATGTAAAAACCATTATCGACAATAATTTCTGGTTCTGTCTCCTTTTTATACATTGTGATTTGTGGACAACAATTAAAGCGAGCTGTTGTTCGAACAAACGATATATATATATACTATACTTTTATTTATAAATAAACCAATATACAGTCTTATGTCATTATGTGTTTTACATTTGCGTGTGGTGTACATTGATTTATATGAATCAAAATTACTCGACACAATAATTATTGTCATGGCAGTTTGAAGTTTCCAGTTACACGAACACACAATACACGTTTATTTATAATATTATTATTATGCCTACGTAAATTATCATAGAAATAAGTTTATGTTAGTTATTAGATCACTCAATCATTGTAATGTTTATTTGATAGTTTCACAGAATTTGTAACACAACTCTATTAAGTAATTGGTTTTAAAAACGTGCGTGTGGTATAATTGCAATCTAATGAATGTAGTCGTGTTAACCACTATAATATTTATATCGACATATCATTCTTTACCTCGCAACTCGCAAGGTACACTCGGGCTAGACAATATATTATGATTAATATATTATACCATTGATTTTACATGATTCTACTAATACGCTCACGTTTCACACACGAACTTAATTTAAACGCGAGCAATGTTCTCAGTTCTCGCACACACATTCAAAATATACTATATACAGTATTATTGTATTTTAAGACACACAATAATGTTATTTGGGATAAATATTTAAAAAAATTAATTATTTAATGCCTAAAACTCCTAAACGTTAGAATGGTTAAACCGTTAAACGTTCTTAGGCCAACAGGCAACAGTATAATATTATGGTGGCCTTGAAATATTAAACATTTAAAATTTAAGGTCAGCATTTTTTATGTTGCCTACTTTTACAATAGAAATTCTTATTTAATTAAGAAAAAGAAAATAATACTTTTTTTCACAAATTATTGTTGTTTTGCTTCGTGGGTGGATTTAGGTATGTGGTGGCCCTTGGCTAAAATATAATATTGTGAGGGCCCCGAATAAATAAAAAGGACTATACATTTTATGATTATTTAATAATTATTCCTCCAAATTTGTAGAAAACGATAAAATTATTCATCACTGGCACAGAGAAATATGTCGAGAGCACATGCAGTTAACAAATGTATGTACCCATCGGACATCCCTCACCCACCCTTTTTTATTTTTATAATTATATTTTTAATTAAATATCAAATATTTCAAAATGGCTTGGTGTCTTAGTGATTAAATTTAATATAATACAATATTATTTAAATAAATCAGTAAATCGCAATCGATATAGTTCACAGAAATTAATTATTATTTATTACTGTATTAGGTATAGTTTATAATATTATACAGGCTTCCCCGTGATACCAGTAATTTACATCCACGATCCACCCCCTTCTTTCGAGCCCATGCAGTTGGGCGAATGTAAGTTCCTACACGAATTCTAGCAGGTAAGAAAAGTACATATGTTAGTTCCTACGACAGAAAGAGGTACATATTATGGAAGTTCCTACACTGTAAAACACAGGTATGTATGTTAGTTCCTACACGGTAAAAAAAGTTCAAATGTCAAATGTAAGTGTATACTTCAGCTATATTATGGATTAGGCTACAAAATAATAAAAATAGGTACATTTTCATAAATAAATAGATGATGATTCTAAAATATAATAAAAACCGTATAATGCATTGATAATACGAGTATATGGTATAATAAAAATCGTATTAAAAAATGTATTATTCGATTTTTATTATACTGTATATTATTGTTTATTCTATTTATTTATGAAAATGTATCTATTTTTATTATTTTGTAGCCTAATCCATAATATAGATTAAGTATACACTTACTGACATTTGAATTTTTTTTACCGTGTAGGAACTTACATAGGTATATCAATTTTCCGATGTGTAGGAACTTACGCGCTCATTTTTATATTCGTGTAGGAATTAACACATCATATTTGTAGGAACTACCGTATGTAATCGTTTACCTGCTAGGTCTCGTGTAGGAACTTACTATTCCTCATGCAGTTGTTATCCGTCTGGGCGCCACTGCTTGATAATAATAACAACCCTATAGGTGCTATAGGCTATAGCCATTAGCCCTTACTAAAACTTTGTGTATTTATAACTTCATAAGGTGTAAACATTCACTTGTTTTTGACGTAGAATTTGTCATCAGCTGTCTGTCATATTACAATGAGTTTTGACGTTTTGGTTCCCGACCCGCGTGTGTATTAATTAAAAACGCAATTGACAATATTATTATAGTTCTGATCGACAGTGCGCGGCAAAAAAACCTCTAGATTAACTTCATCGACTAGAAATTTATTTGAACGAATATTACACACGTAACATTAATACAATGATACAAAAAATGCAAAAATACAATATTATTTATATGACAAAAACGTAATTTTAATTGAAAAAAAAAAGTTTCATAATATTATCTGTATGTTTAATATGTGAAATTTTAAATGAAATACATTTTCACGTATTCACCGTTAAATAATTACAAAATTGTGGGGGAAGAATGGGGGGTGGGCTTCAGTTGTTTTTATTGGTGAATAACTTCTACGATCAAACACGGGTTATTCAAATACTCAAATAACTTAATACGTAAAACGTGCAGCGCATCTGACTGTCTCTAACCACGCTTGTTTAGATTTTAAGCTGGCGACCGGGTACTATACCTATACTTGCCACTATACAATACTAATAATTATATTAACATTTAAGAGATCTGATGTTGTACGTTTGATTTGTTTTATTAATTTTTCATATTAATACTTTTTAGTTTGTGCAGTGCATACATTTGAATTTAAAATATTGCTGTTCATCTTTGAAGTGTTTAATTTAATGTAAAAATGCTAAATTATTGTTGATTTTAAAAATATTAAACCCATCCGATGTCTGAAAATTTGTTGCGAATTTTATTTTATTTTTAGACAATTTGAAAATACATTTTAGATTCTAGGCGGAACGATGAATGTATTGATCTTACAATCAATACCTACGTGGCTACGTAATAAAATATACTTGGTTATATGGGCAGATCATCTCAATTCAGAATCGTTTTCTGTATTACACTGATTTATCATTAAATTTGAATTTAGCATATCCATTGCCGCGGTAAATTACCTACAAAAGGACGAGGTACACTCGACACCAAGACAGTACTTACACTACTTACACGAGGGCGGGGTTACATACTTGCCTGCTTTTTTCTTTTTACAATACGTTTTTGGACAAACATTTTGCTTTAAAATTATAATTATTCTTAATTATTTCTCAATTATTGTAATCATTTAAAGTAGGCACCTGCACATTTTTTTTACATTTGTAAAATACTTGATTATTTAAATATTTTATATTAACATTATTTTTCTGTTACTATTTTCCTATTACAAAAATTTCAGTCTGAAAATAATATCATTGAATAAGTTTGTTTTTTCTAATCGTAAATTAGACTAATTTGTTGCTCTTAAATTTAAAATACTGGATGAAAGGTTTTATTACCTACCTGATTGTTGTTTTTGATGGTCTTTGGATAATGTAGTTGGGATATATAAGGTTGTGTTAGATTAAATGTTTTTGTAAACATTGAAAATTGAAATTAAATATTATAGAAGCATACAATTTTTTATGATTATTATACACATAAAATAAATTCGTGCGTCTGTGTTAAAGCATTAAAAAAAACACCTGACCAAACCGTTATTGCAATGTTTATATCAGTTCCCTTTTGCACAAGCCATTAATTCACACCATGCTGACAGGTTTATAAATAATAATAACTTGTATATTAAAATAATATGCAAAAAATGTTCTTATAGTAAATCTCTATATGAAAAAAAAAGTATACACGTTTTAATAAAAAGGTTAACACTAATCTAATTTGTCAATTGTATTATGTTATTATTTGATGCAACATCAACATCTTTTAAGTAAAGAAACTGATTTTGCATTATATGCATGTAGATATAAAGTGTGTCTACATATAAATGATGAGTTTATATTATATTACTTGCTGTTGTGGTATATAAATATATAATATGAATATATGATAACATTTATAATATTTATACATCCTGCTTTCTCGTACTGTTGATAACATTTTCGCACATCTTGTTTATCGAAAAAAGTTTCATGATTTATCATTAAATAAAATATACTTCGTACAATCCGAATTTTTATTTAATTATTTTTTCTATATTACTGTAGGAAATTATAGCTATCTTTTCTAATTATTTATTTGAAAACTCTGGTTAATAAATTATTAAAATTAACTATTAAGTAATTCGTAAAGGTGATCAACTTCTACTTTCTGGTACAGTCGAGGTTATTTAACCTATATTTTAAATTTTAAACTACACCAAATAAATATACTTCAAATATGTAAGTATTTCAGTGTATGAGAAGAATTCGTAATTTAAAAATGAATTGTAAATCTCCACCAATTACAATTTATTCTGCCATTGCAGAGAGATGATAAATGTGAAGCAGTTGGATGAATTGATTCAGTTTAAATAAATTAATCGAATGCTTGCAGTATTGATTCAGTGATTCATTTCAAGTATTCATATTAAACTGAATCAAAAAATTAATAAGTAAACATAAAATAAGAATATAAGATACACTGATGTACACTGTCTTTAAATGTATTAAAAAACTCAAAAAAAAAATCCGAACCGATAGTAATGTCTGACACAAAAAGCACCTCCATACTTAAAGTAGAATTTCTCAATGACTTAATAATTCAAATAATTCAAATTTAACACATCCGTTACAGTGGACACCTCGACACCTATACTGTACAGAAGAGCGATACCCGCTCGCTCACCTTTTTATATTTTTTCCCCTTTATTCTCACGACTTGTTTGTTAACATAAAACACGCGTATACACCTATTAAATGTTTACTGTGCGTGGTATTCTGATATATATATATATATATATATATATTGTGGTCCACACTCCACAGTGTTCATATAATAAGTACAAAAGCAATACAAGTTGCTGAAACCTCTGAAACCGGCTATAGTCACGGTTAGAACGCGGTATAGACGAAACGTAAACGATTTGTGAACGCGTCTTAAACGGTTTATAACGCGAATCTTCAAACCACCGGTACCAGGAACGTATCAAACGATCGCGATAGTCGTGTTGAACTGCCGCGGCAACTACTGCCGCCGCCGCCGCCGTCGCCGTGTCGCCACCACACTGGCCACTAGCCGCCGCCGAAACTGATGAAAGAATAGCAGCCAACACGTGCGACCCTGGTACCAAGGAGTCTGTTTCGACGGCGACTTTTTCAATATTTCACTCTCGGTCAACGCTCTAACGAGTCTAACGGGACCGACAGAAGGAGACGTTACGACAATACGACATTACGTCTACACGCATCATCTACCAAAACGCAGACGTCAGAACGTCTGCACACGCCCGTGTTTTCCAAGAATGTGGACAACAATTTGAGAAAAATGAATAATATCTTATATTATTATCTTAAACATATCGTTAACATAATATATTTATAAATACAATTATTTTAACATAATATATTATTTTATATTGTATTGATTTTTCAATAACGAGTGTTTTTTAAAAATGTTTTTCATGTCTGTATACACGATCAGACCGATCAGTAGTCGAAATAATACTTCGAAATTCTTCATTAGTATCTTTTCTGGTGGAAAAGTGAATCTAGTTCGTACTTTTAAAAAGTAATTTTAGAAAAATCCCAATAAACTATTATTTTAAAAACTTTAAAAGCTTAGGGAAAAACAAAAAAAAATTAAGGAAAACAGGACTACTCACGCATAACTGTTTTTTGACAAAATCGATTTTGTTATTTTCGCTTAAATCAATAAAAAATTACTGTAGATACATGCAATTTTCACTAAATGTTTATATAAGCATTTTCTGTACACAATAAAATTTTCAATATATTTTAACTTTTTTTAAGCTATTTAAAGACATACTTTTTTTATTATCGTCGATAAAAGTAATTTAAAACGGTCTAAAAAATTGAAAATTTAATACAAGGTTCATCATACCTTGTTGTAAGTTAAAATTAAAAAAAAAGTTAAGCGTATGTCACTAATAGTTTTTTATAAGCGTCTAAAGTTAAAATTTTGACAAATTACGTAAAAATCACGACTTACAACCGTACTACCAACTGTATAACCATTACTTACAATGATAAATTATACGCTAGGTATAATTTATGATACATGTATATGGTAGGTATAAATATGCAATGTTCGTAAAAGCCTAAATAACAGGAAATATAGATCAAAGGTGAAAACAATAAGTTGTCCCTATTTTACATAATAATACTAATCACTAATCAACATTATTAGGGAGTAATATTAGAATATCACGCCACTATACGTCTATACGTCATTGTTAGAACCCGCATAAATACGGGTAGAGCACCTATCATTAGTTATAAGATAGTTAACACTGTTCGATAGCGTAACGAGCTTACGACAGTGTACCTATAGTGATTGGTGTAAATCAAAGTTTAAATTAATAAAATGTTTTTATTATAATATTATAAATAATTAAAAGTGTTTAATTATTTCACCTATCTTCTCACCAACACATCTCGAGACGACAACGAACATGCTTCGTCGTTTAAATAATTATTGTGGTACCGATCGTCGTGTCCTTCACAGCGATCACTACAATAACTAAGGATTGAAAATTCAAAACAAGATTAATTTTTGTAAGTTGTTCTAAATTCAGTTTTAAAAATATTTAAGATACAAATTTACACTTTTTTTTTATAAGCATCTAAATTTTAAATAATGACTAAATTCATTGAAATCTCGAATGTTTGCAGATTATTTTGTAGTTAAAATGTATAAAATTATTAGTTTTTATAGCTAAGGATTGAAAATTTAAAACAAGGTTTTTCAAAAGTATTTAATTGTGTATTCAAAAAAATGTCTTAAAAAATAATTTTTTCTAGACATTTTAAGTTCAAATTTAGACGAAGTTAGATATTTAAATAAAGAATAACAATGTTATTTATTTCGTTGTAATTTAAAAATATATTTTGTTTGTGCTTGAAATTTTTAAGTATATTATTATATTTTATTCACTCAATTAAATTTTCAAATGCAATGTTTTCTTCAAAAATTAACTCAATCTACTGCATTGTTATTTGTTAATTTAGTAAAATTAATTATTTTAATAGTAATAATATCTTAAAATACAATTAGTTATGTAGGCTGACAGACCGTCTTCGCTCAGAATCGTTTTTCGTATACAGTGATTTATATCATTGAATTAAAATTTATGAATTTATGAATTAAAACACATCCGTGAAAATGATACACCCGACACCTATAACTGTACAGCAGAGCGGTATCCACTTGCCGACCTTTTTTATTTTTATTTGATCGTAATACAAATATTTAATCATGTTAAAATGTAAAATGTATCATTTCTTTCAATTTTGCAACTCTACAAAAATACTAAATATAGTCATACCCATACATTCATTGAGATAATGAAATAATAAAATATTTGGTATATCGTATAAGTATAATACATTGATTGAATTATATTTATAAAATGATATACATGCGTATAGAACAGTTGTTTCTTAATTATATATTATAAAGTTGTTTTTTAATTATATTTAGAACTAGTGTACCTATATGACATTTTGACATTAAAACTTGAATTGTTTAAAAAAATATTCCAATATTAATTTTAATGAATTATAATATATTATAAGTTATAATAATTTTGAATTCTTTAATATTTAATTTTGAAATATTTTAATATTAAATATAACACGAACAATTATTGCGCTTTGGGATTTAAAAAAATCGATTTTCTCTTCGGTTTTACTCTTTTTTTTTGTCACGAAAAAGCCAAATTTTAAAAATCAAATTGTTTTAAACAGTTAAACAGAATTTTTTTCAGAAATATTGTTTCATGAAAATCATGTAAAGACTTTTAAACAAGACTTGAACATTTTTTTTGCTTAATTTTAATATTTATTTATTTAATTAATACATATTTTGAATTTTTTGAACAAATTCATATTTTTTAGGTCATATAAATGCATTTTGTTAAAGGTAACTTTTAACAAAAGTATATATAGGGAATTTAAATCTGAGCCCTAATAATTACGTAGGCAAGAGTGTAAAATATTTAAATAATTGAAAGAATCTACACAGTTTATATATTATAGTAGCAACATAACGAAGTCTCGACCGCCGACCTCCGACAAGTTACCACCATTTGTACGTCGGCACGTCACGAATCTTTTTGTCTAAACCAACCGCTTTGAACCAAATGTCAATAAAATTGATCGTTCTATATTATAATATAAGAAATAAGAATGCGATAACGTATTTTATATTTTTATCTATCTCCAGCGATTATCGGATGTAGTTTTTTACTCAAACAAATAACAGCTAATTAGATCGTGATCAGCTTTTTTTTCTAGTATACTGTTTATTTATTGTGCGTACCTAAGTTTGGTATTTTTTTTTTTGTATAATAATTGTTGTTAGCTTAGTTAAGATAAAGAAGTGTTAAGAATGCTGAAATTTAACCCGTCATTTTCCTATCGCTTTCCTATCGACTATAAAAACAATTTTGGTCATTTTTTAAGGGCATTATAGCGTTGTTTTAAGATTATTTTTTTATTGTCCTTACTCTTTAGGGCATTTAAATCCAGGTTTTAATCATAAGTATATTTGAAAATATTAAAACTTAATAGGTGGGTACATAAAATAACAGCAGCTCTTTTTACTTTTTGAATGAAATAAAAAAAAAAATGTATAATTTTAATATCAACAGGGGACAATAAATATGTAGGTACCTTTATGGCGGTATTAATAATTAACAATTATGGGTGTAGCCCATAAGCGCAAAATATGACCCAAACGCAACCCAAAAGCGCAAAAATAAATAACCCATAAGCGCAAATCAATTTTATAAAACAAGTGTCTTTAATTAAAATCGTAGTTATTATTAATATTAAATTAAGCATTTACAGTGTCACAGTGATATTAAAATTGGTAATAAAAAATTAAATAAAAATAGTAATAAAAAATATAATGTTGAGTATTATTTTAAAATTAAATTTGAAATTTAAAGCCCAATTGATCTTTCAAATTACGATGATATGATTCTGGACCATTGGTAGTCAGAGGCGTGGTGGATATCTGCTGTCACTTTCAATAAAATTCGCTAAAATATAATCTGAAAATAGTTAAGATAGAAAATAGTTCATAAAATGCATCAGAAATTTCAGTAGATGGTAAAAAAGCCAATCCAAAAAAATATTTTAACCAATGTGAAATTTCTGATTCATTTCGGTCGTATTCAATTTTAAGTCTCAATTTTGCAATTTGTCTATACCAGGCTTGCCCGAAATGAAACCGGCATTCTTATAATTTTAACTTTATAGCGAAAACCAGACACATACGCACACGTGACACGATTGTAGCTCAGACACCAACTGATATAGGTCGATATCTGGTATACGATTTAAAACATTTCACTTGATTTTCAAATAAAAAGGCCAAATATAAAATATAAACTATAAAATATATACTATAATTATATTATTATGATGTACATTATAGTAATCTTAAAAAAAAAATTCATTTTGCGCTTTTGAGCTATCGAAAAAAAAGGTCGATTTGCGCTTTCGGGCTTCACCGACAATTATATAGTCCGTTATTTTAATTAATCATACCCGTTTAATGACAATAAATTAATGGAATCAAATAATATTATGATAAACATTTTAAATGTCATAGAAAGTGCGATGTATCTATATTCCATACTACTATATAGGCAGAATGTTCATAGTTCATTGTCAACATTTGCTTGAAATTAAACAGCAGCCTAATATTTAAATTAGACTTTGATCATCACACTATCAAGTTTAAATATGTATAAACTGGATTGAAAAAATCGATCGCACGTGTTAATTTTAGGCGAACATTGAGTCATTGACGGCTAAAATAAACGTAATTTTAACTGAGTCAGTAGGTTTGACAGTCCCTATTCACACCGCCAGTAGGTGGATGTCTACGTCACGTTTTCGAGATTATTTTAATTTTATTTGTTAAGTGGTAGTCATTTCACATCGTTCTTGGTAACTTGTACATTATCAACCTCTGGAAATTGTAAATGTCCACTAAATTGTTTTTAATTAAAAACGATTTGTACATAATAATTGGGAGTATTGATTTAGAACTTTTTTATTGGAATAAACGAAATTCCTTAACCGTGTACTGCGTACTCGATGTTGGCTCCTTTCACGTGGACCACCCAAGTTGTTTTACAATTTTGAAATGGGTATCAAAAATGCCAATAGCGTGTTTCAATATCATAATGTTGGGTCGTGACAAGCGATCGTCGATCGAAAATCTTCTGTTGTATTTATTATTCTATTATGTTGGCAAATATTTCATTAGTAGGTCTGTAATCTTTATATAAGTATATTTTTAGTGTCAATGACGGAAATAAGCTGAGACAACAGATAATATTTTTTTCATTATTAAATTATAATACAAAATAATTTCTATAGTATATACTTCATCAAGTCGACTAAAAATGATTAGTCGGCCACACATTTTAAATGTATAATATAACATAATGCCAACAATTGTGTTGATCGGAGTCTGCCGTAATGATCCTCATTAGTTAGTTTATAAAATAATACTTATAAATTTATAATCATTGACATTCGTCGACTTTGAATAAAAAACCATATTATAGGAAAGCGTGAGCGTCGGTCAAAGGTGAAGTTCGAAATTAGAATACATCTCTGATTGTACCGACGTGAGCAAAACAAGGTGACTACGGTTAGCATAAATAGAAAAGTCATATGCGTATTCGGGGAGTCCGAGTCCGAGCCTATAGGCGACTAGAACAATATTATATACTTGGAGTAAATTATAAGACGTTTGTTAGGATTAATAAATATACTTCATGTAACCTAAATCTGTGTACCTTTATTATACTTCCAATTCAATTTCGAGTGCTAAGAGCGGACACTTTACAACACTGCCCGAAGTCGTTGAACGCGCAGGACCGTTGTGGCTCTTGTCGGTTTAATGTGTTTCGTGTTTAAAATATATTATGGAACAGTGTATAAGACATTTGATAATTGTTTCTTTCTTTTCTTGTGTTCGACGTTTGAGTATTCACACAGTACTTAATTGTGTGTGAAAACACCATACATGGTTTTTACTAATATTGTGCGTAACAGAGTGTACGTTGCGATTTGCGAGTGAAGCATCGTAAACCGTTTACGACAAAGTGGTGCTCGCAAATAGTGACTCGAACTTTGACGACTCCGAAAAAACAGTCATCGAATCGTCGTCAGAAAGGTTGTATGATTATATAGTTTTCAACCATTGCTTATGGGTAAAATTAAACTTTAAATTTAAACACCCTAATATTATACACATTATAAGTTTTTTCTTGTCCCTTGAAGTGTTAATGAAGCTATACTATATTTTGAGGTATATAACTCTAAAAACGCATAATATTATGTCGAATTTATTCATATTATATCCCTCGAGATTCGAGTTATCGAGACAATTCGCTTTGAAAATACCTACTGTTTTTGCCATTGTTTTGCCAACATTACTTATACGTGATTTCGAGGAGACTAGTCGAGGTTAGGTTAGAGTTAGGTTAGGTTAAAGACGCGTATCATGTCAACGGGATTTTTTATTAAACACATACAAGACATAAATAATTACTGAAAAAATATGACAAACACACTCGTTTTCCAAAATTGACAAGACGTGCAAAATTAGTCGTTATAAAATAATGTGAAGAGTATATTATCATAATAAAAATTCCCGATGACATAATAGGTGTCTTTAACCTCAAAAACCATTGGAGGAACCTTTTTATCTTTTTTTGGTAAACGTGCTTTCCGCGGATTTTAATTTTAATTGTCACTGAGCGCATTTGCTACCACCGATCACGAATTGAGATATTATTATATACATTGATGGTTATAAATTTATAATATATTTATATTGTATGAGGTGTATCATTCTGTAATTCTGTAATTCGGGTCGCCGATAATAAAATAAACGACAGCAGCGATTTTTTTTCTACTTGATAATAATATTATATTATAGCCGCGATTAGTCGGCAGTTCGGCACTGTGAAAACTGAGAATAATTCACCCGCGACAATAATAATAACAATATTATATTATATAATACCATAATAATATAAAATATACTAATAAAGTCTGCACACTCGTAATCGGCGACCGTGGTAATTTCCAAGAATAATATATTATTACGTTTGAATCACGAATAAAGATACGGTTTATAAATAACAGTTTAATATCGTGGTTTGAATGCAACGTCGGCATCCCGTATTTACTCGATAATAATTATTGTGGTTGTAATAATATAATGATGGGTATAAATAATATTTTGTATATAATATGGTTTTTTTTTATTCGCGTCAACATACAGTGCAATAATTAAATTCGTTTAGAAACTAATAATATAAAATTAACCTATTGATTATGAACAAAATTCGGACAGGACACAAATAATGCGATTTGTATAATATGCGGTAAAAAAAAAATATTATTCTCGGCTCATAATTTATTTAATGAAACAATTTAATTTGAGCCCACACGGCCACACTGCCACATTTAGGCTGAAGTATTATTATTTTTTTCTCGTCATATTTATTCGGTGAAATGTGTGTGCTATTTAAGATTTTTCTCAGATGTGTAAATGTTTGGTCTTATGTATATGACACATAATATTATATTATATTTTACACGAATGACGAGTCATCAACATGATTTACAGAAAATTCGACGAGTACACGTATTTAGTAAAAACATTAACATTCCATGCTATGTTTATGATTATAATTTTAACCAAAAATCAGAATATTAGATCTATAATACAGAATATTATTTATTATTATTATTATATGGTTAGAGACTTAATAGTGTATTTTATAGCTGAAAACAGATATTAAATTTAGCTGTAATAATAGCAATATTATGCTCTCAACACAAATAAATTGAAAATTTACGTATTTAGAACAAGGCGTTCAAAGTAGCAAATATGAACAAAATAAATAAATCTTAGCCAAGTCTGAGAGGAATAAAAAATAATAATTTGATACATAAAACATATGAAAGTCTGCTGTATGCATTAATGTATTATGCAAGACGACGATTGGTTAATGAAATCAGGCGATTTTGAATTCTCCTGGTATCATTCCGTACACTGTATATAGATATTCAATTTAAAGTTTAAACATGAAAATTGTGATCAACAACCGCACACTTTTAAATAATAAATAAATTATATATTATATGCAGGGTGTAACAGGTCTATTTGACTAATGCAATAACTTTTTTTCTATTCAATATTTTTAAGTTTTTTTTTTTGTAATGATTTGTAGAGCTCTGCGCTATAATTTGTATATCTTATATTTTATTTTATTTTTTTACAACAAAAATAAATAATTTAAATTTTGTATTTAATATTTTTCTAATAATCCAAGATAGCTATTTCATAAATAAGTATTTAAAAACCATTTTGGCGTTTAAAACTTTTAATTTGGTTAAGTCGTTAATTTTTAAACAATTTTCAAAGTTTGTTAAAATTTAAAATTATTTCTTGCTAATCACTGTTACTGCTGTAAAAGTTATTGCATTAGTCAAATAGACCTGGGACATCCTGTATAATACACGGAGAGTTATTACCGCGAATATTTATAGCGGAAGATTGAATAAAATCGTGGATAACACTGAGCGCGAGAGAGAGTAATTTAAGAAAATTGTGTTATGGTTCTGGATAGGGCCCTTTCGATAAAATGGGAAAGTCGTCAATTATTGCAAAATGTTTTTTTTATGCACATCGAATCCATGACATTGATTAGTGGCTTTTGAAATGTACAGAGTATTTACAAGGAAAAAGTATACAATTTACCATTTCACATAGTGAAAAAAAAAGTAAGGGGGTAGAACAATACTTGGTAACAATTCATATTATTATCATTAGATTGAATATTGATATTAAAATATTAGTTTTTGCAGTTCTGCTAATTTTAAGTATTTAAAAATAGATTTGATGCTGTCTGGACCTAATGCTTCTTGTAGGTTGTCTGCTATTTCGAGGTTGGCTCTGAGTCCCTGTAGTTTCTGCAGTGGGAAATTATGGGCTTGGCCGTGAGTATTATACTCCACAAGCATTGGGTCTGGTTCCGATCTAATATTGTGATGCTGCGGGTCAATCATGTGTTTGGCTCATTCGGAGCTACTTCTTTACTAATTTGGAATTACTTCCTGTCGTTTAGATAGTGGACACGGAACGATAGTAGTTTTTATTTCTTTCAGCTTGGTGTGATGTGTCTATTATGGTGCCGAACTACAAAAAAAATCACAATGGCGAATATCACATTTTAATAGGTATTGTACCTACCCACAATTGCTTATTACAAAATAATTAAGGATAAATAAATATCTTTATCTCACTAACGTTCAGCATCTAGAATGTATAAAACCTAACACAATACACACGGGCTTGGCATATGCAAGGATATGAAGGGATATGAAGGGATGTGAGACATCCGCCCGCGCCCACCACGTAATTCACTATGGGTGTCGGAGTCTCGGAGATACTTGGGGATAGGGATCGACGCCACAGGGGTCACATATTATTAGAAAGTACAACATAAAGTACAACAAATACTTTCCGATGACATTTTTTTTAACCAAATACGATTTCAAATAAAATGTTCAAATCTATTACCTAAGGATTGCCAATTTTAAAACAAGGTTTCTCATAACTCATAAGCAGTTAACATTGTAACAAAAAAATCAAAAAAGTATATTATTACAGTTTTTATAGATATTTTAAGTTCAAATTTGGACGAAATTCGATATTTAAATAAAAAATAACTGTGCTATAGTTATTTTGCTGGAATTTAAAAATATTATTTGTGGGTACTTGCAACTTTTAAAGTATATTGTTGTATACAATACTCTCAATGAAATTTTTAAATGCAATATTTTAGGAAATAAATTATTTTAACAGCAATAATATCATAAAATATAATTAGCAATGGGCTGACGACAGTCTTCGTTTAAAATCGTTTTTCGAATACAAAGACTTCATATTATCATTATTTCACATCATTTAAAAACTATTATTGTAAACATTTCAAATAGTTATTTTTATTCCAAACAAAATTACAGTTTCCAATTTATTTTACCGATTGGTGATATGTAGAGTAAATTGTAAATATCTTGTTTTTTTTAATAAAATCAAAAATGTATATTGTTATTTATAGTGTTATATACTTATTACTTACTATATATATAGGTACTCTATATATTTATTACTAAATGTATAGACAGTGCCGTCACGAACTTTTTTGAATCACAATGACATACATAGAACTACTCCCACCCACCCCATCTATATCAAAATGTTTTAAAATATAATTTACCTTTGAAAATTGATTTTACATTAGTTTGAATTATTAATTTTAATTTGTAACTAGAATTCTCAATATCATTATTATTAAAACCAATCATAATTATTTTATAACATTATAGCAGACTGCTAATGTAATGATATGAACAAACTCAATACAGTGTTAAAATTCATTTTTTTTAATATTAAAATACGAATGTCAATACAAAAATGATTTTATATTTTGATAATTTTCATTATAAATTATCTTTATTATAATGAAATACTAATAGAAAGTAATTAACTGTCGGAATGCAACGCAGATATGAAATGATGTGTATTATTATTTATTACACATATCTGTGGAAAACTGGGAAATACAATAAAATAAAAGAATAATATTTCAAACTTTTAATAATTATTTCCTCTCAGTAGTTTCTGTATTTTATCATTTACAGTGGTGCTATAAAACAACTATTATATATAGCAGTCGTATAATTATAGGGCTATAATAGCAGTATAGCCTATAGGTAATATCTGTACATCTGACACACGATTATACGAACTGAATCCCAAATCTTTTACCAAATGTGAGACCTTTTAGAACAAAATATCGAGTTGTTATAGCCTTGTAGGTTACTTATTACTAGAACTATGATTTATATGCATCGGCATTTTTTTTTTGCAACTTCTGATTACTCCTTTTGTTTGAAATGTCCACGAATTACGTCATGGTGAAGGAGAAATGGTGTTTATTTTATTTTGCATATTTTGAATATAATGCATATTATTGCATATTTTAACAATAAGCACCTAAAATGCATGTTTTATGGTATATTTTAGCCGCTGTGGTTGGTAAAAAACAAAAATAGAATATTATAAGTACAAAAAAAAAAATACACAAGTATTTATACAGGTATAGAAGGTATGTAAAGTTTAAAAATGGAAGCAATCTAGATGAAGATTTTCATTACAATCTAACTCCATGAGAAAATTTAAAACGCAAAAATTACTTCATGTGACGTTGAACGTAGTTCTAGCAAGTAAAAAAACATACTAAGATTTGAAAGAAGGTCTTTTATTTTTGAAAATTTTAAACATCACATCGTTGTTTCGTGTAATACTTTTAAATAACATTAATAGTTTATAGTAATATTTTTAATATTTTAGAATTTAATAAAAATTTAGTTTTTGTATTTTGTGTCATATTTAATCACATATTTTCTTTGTTGCATGTTTTTGCATATTTTTAATAAATCCAATGCATATTTTACTATTTTTTATCGCATATAAATCCTAGTCCTACTTATTACCAATTGAGAGTTGAGATCTGTAAGATATGAAATATAATATTAAATTGAGTCAAACTTTGAAAAAAATCTGTTGTTTTTCTTTAATTACATTTTCGTTAGTTATGCTTATGAATTTATGATAATATTATTTCTTTTATTATTTATATTTGTTTTTTTATTTTATGTATGTTTTGCATAACAGATTAAAGTATTAAACATATTTTCAATAAATTGATAAATATTTGTATCCATTTGTATCAAACACTTCGTTCACACATCACACACATATCACATCCATGATTATTTTTTAAGCATTTACATTTATTTGTACTCATTGGAATGGAAATCTTTGACACAATTAATTCCTTAGAAATAATAATAATATAGAAAACCCGTAGCATAATAATTGAGTTACATAACTGAACGAGGTAAAAAACAATACTTAATTTATTATTGAGTATAAACTAAAAATTTACTGGTTGAGTTCGCACTTGGGAAAAATAAAATAAATCAATGAAGTACGGACATTTTGAAAAAATTGTGAGTGTTTTATTGCTATTATGTGTTGTACTGTACTCGTCTATAGGTCTGATTAAAATTCAAATATCTACATTGATAAAAATACTAAATATTAGTACATTAACGTATTAACAGGCGACTACGTGATATCGGACGTAGTACCCGCTTGTGTTGTTTCCGTTGTACGACATGGCAAATTTTTGTTCACCAGTTTCAATAGTGTACTGTTAATTTTGATATTAGAGTGAATTTATTAACCTATTATAAAATTTAAAGGTAAGATTATTATCTAAAGCCCGACGTAGGCTTTTATTGATATTATTAATTTTAAGTAAGTTATGACCTTTTTGAAACCGTACATTTTAAAATGAACCTACAGCATACTATTGAATCTGGTGAACGAAAATTTGCCATGTCATACGTGTTAAGACGGAACCAACACACGCGGGTATGACGTCCTCTTACTAAGTTATTTAATAAGTAATAATTAATTTAATAAGTTATTCAGAGTATCATTTTTATGACTTTTGTTGAATGAAAATAAATATTATTGTTAGTTATTATAAGTTATTCTCGTTGATAGAAACGACATTTCAATGGCCGATAATTTTGGAATTTAGTATTATACTTGAACCGTCGGTAATAAAAATTATCGATCGTATATCAAACGTTTTAGTCCACAAGTTACACCGAACTGTTTTAGTCATCAATCATCATTCATCACCTATTATACATTTATACATCCTAACACATAATATCCTATCATAATATTGATCTGTGTCTCACGGTGGGTTCGCCATTTCTAATATCCATCAACCCACCAACAGGCACAACCCAACCATCCCAAAGTTTAAAAGACAATTGCCCTAAAATAGGGGCCACTCGAGTCGTTAGGCCACTGTACCACACTTTTACCACACCATACGCTGGTACAATCTATATGGACAAAATCCGGTCGATTGCGTTTTATTATAATTTATAATCTATACTTATAAAATCCAAATACCACTCACTCACTGATCGCTGTATCTCAAAAACTACTCAACGTACGGACTTGAAATTTGGAATAGAGGTTTTTGTCATATTTTCACCGTGCAATAAGAAAGGATTTTCAAAAATGTTGCGTTTTAGTGGAGTTATTAACAATTATAATTATTCACCGCCAATACGTATTGTGTGGCACGGACGGCGGCCCGCGGGTTTCCAGCTACCTGTAACCTGACCTTTTTGTCCGTCAAATAATGTGTTTTATATCGGTGTGTATTTTTTTTTTTTTTGTAGATATTGTTTTGAGAAGTTTATTAATAAAAATAATCTCCTTAGTCTTTACGTGCACGCGAACGAATATTCATTTCATTTGTACGCCGTACCTATCAGCAGTTCGGACGTGCATGACATATAGGTACATCCCAGGTCTATTTGACTAATGCAATAACTTTTACAGCAGTAACAGTGATAAGCAAGAAATAATTTTGAAGTTTAACACACTTTGAAAATTGTTTAAAAATTAACGACTTAACCAAATTAAAAGTTTTAAACGCCAAAATGGTTTTTAAATACTTATTTATGAAATAGCTATCTTGGATTATTAGAAAAATATTAAATACAAAATTTAAATTATTTATTTTTGTTGTAAAAAAATAAAATAAAATATAAGATATACAAATTATAGCGCAAAGCTCTAAAAATCATTACAAAAAAAAAACTTAAAAATATTGAATAGAAAAAAAGTTATTGCATTAGTCAAATAGACCTGTTACACCTGTATATATCATATACACATTTTGGCAAACAAATTTATAGAAAAAAACAAATCTTAAGCACAGGCCAACGTCCCGACGTTTTTCATGTACGTACCTATAATTCTGATTTCACTCATTTACGCACCTCATGGGGTCCGCAATCCACCGCAGGTGGATTGCCTACTTGATAATATACTGCTCGCATATTGTCCGTGATCTAATGCAGTGGATTCCCTACCTAGGTGGTTTAGATACATGTAAATCATTTCGGGTTAATGTTAACTTAATATTTGGCTCAGGCAACGCTGTGGAGTATGTCTAAATTCAAAATTGAATATTGTTGTAACGATATTAGTTAGTATATTTTAACCGTTATATTATATAATAAAACATATTATTCGTATTGTGTGTGCATTATAAATTTTTTTAAACGGCAGCGAAGAGAATAAAAACCATTTTGCACTCAACATTGTTATTACTTATAATATTCTAAAATAATATTGTAAATATGAAAAAAATACACACGGGCAAAGCCGGGTAATTCAGCTAGTACTATTATAATATGATTGTCGATAATATCGGGAAAAACCTAAAATGTTTAAAAATATTACGAATACGAACATTCATACTATTTATTTTATTATTAGGTACTTCAAAACTGTTATAATATTATATAGATATTTTGCCGTTTTCTACTCGACACTCGACAGTGTCGACACTCGTGTGCCCGTACGACGTGTATTGAAATAATATAAAATTATTGGAACGTTCTACGGCCGCTGGTAAAACGATAATGCGCATACGTTTTCTCGTGGGCGCGTTTACCTACGGACATACATAATACACTTGACTGCAAAACGGCCATAAGGGACAAGAATATCGGTATTCATTTAAATTTACTCTTTTACTTTGAGCTAAATTAATAATAATTAATTATTATTATCATTTTGTTTTAAAAATTATAAAACCACTTTTCTACGAGAAAAAAAATAATGGCAATTATTATGGTTATTATTTATTTAATTATGCAAAATTAAAATATTTTTGTACGAAGAAACGGTAGAATACAATAATTATAAATTGCAATTTAATTTAACACAGACAATTTTAATAAAACTTTTATATGACTAAAACATAATGTATTTATAATATGGACATCTGTGTACTATGTATCTAATATAATATTTTGTGTATTTAAATAATAATAAATGCATGCTCTTAAGTATTTCTGATATATTGATCTTGTTCTTAAACTATAACTATCTTTATTAGATTATCATTCAAAAATAAGGTTTTTCATTGTTGATCGAAAATCAGTGATTCGTATACGAGTAATTTGTTCGTTATTTTCGATCAAGTTCAAAAATAAACCCCCTGACTATAAGTAAATCAATATCAAACCTATTTCTTCTTTCTTCGTTCATCGAATACACGACAAGTCTGCAGTTGAATCAGAGTGAGTTAATTTATTATAATATAATCAAGTCCTTATATAATATATAATATGTAATTACATTAAAGAATAAGAATAGTAATCGCTTATGACAAACATTGATCAGTGATCAACCTACAATTTAGTATTGCGAGGGCGAAAACGACCAAAATTTATTAATAATTATTCTATATTATGCATCGACCGACTATTTATAAATTATTATATTATATTTATACAGCAATTTTTAGAACATTGAAAATACGTCAAATTATTATGTATGATAAATCGTTAAATTTAAGCTAAAAATAGAAAACTTCGGCCGGCTGTTTGGTAATTTATATAACTATAAGAAAATGTATATACTTTAATTAATATAACAATATTTGAATAAGTAATAATAGTATACGATATACGATATAGGTACCGTAGAACTGTAGAAATATATGTATATCAGTCATTAGATACCTATGTAAATATTCTTAAATATAATTAAAGCATATTAATATTTAGATAATTTTTAGGTTTTAAACTGTTTTCTAATACCTACACAACACAACTATAAAAAACAATTTTCCAAATTTACGGTGGTGGAGAGCTGGAAAGTGGAACTCCCTAATCCGTCCATCAATTATCCGTTAGAATTTAGAGTAATCAAAATAACTAAATGTAGCTCCATATAAAAACTATACAGTACTACAGATAATTTAAATAAAATTGAAAATTTGTAAATTACTTTTACAATTTTTCAATTTTATTATATTTATCAAATATAATAGGTTTCCATTAACTGCATTATAATTAAATGGTTTTTATTTGCAATTGACCTCACTGGCTAGTGAAGAATTATAATAAAATTACCATGTACTCGATCTGATCGTTCACAGAGCAAATCCTCTTTAAGGTTTAAACTGATTCGCCCCAATGATGATATTATACTATTATGGTTACAAGTTTCTATCCGATTACGAAGAATATTTAAAAAATGTGATGATAAAGCGGGCGTGGGGCATTTCTGTATTTGTCCTCGTCTGTATTTTTTACAATACCTGATCATATGAGATTTTTTTATACAATATACATCACACATTTTATTATAGCTGAGTATACAAAAAATGTATACACATATACGTCTTGTAATATACAAATTGTATATATAATATGGTAATATAATATATACTGTATTAATGTACAATTTGTGAAGAGACAACTATTGTATGTTGTATGCAAACGAGTAATATTGTTCTTATCGTTTTATCAATAACACGTGTCCAACAAAAAAATAAAAATAAACAATGAGTAAAAAAAAATGTGGCATCAGTGGTAATAATTATGAATTCAAAACATTTACGCCGAGTGTTGAGTGTACCTCCCAAATCCCGGTGACTTAAATAGCGGTATGCCCCGAAGTATCAAATCGTACTTAATCACGGTCTTCGATCGCAGTACATGTCAAACTTGATTTCATTTTTTTTTTACTGAAAAATATAGTTGGTTGTTCCTAGATACGGCTTACTGAAGAGTTTTACAGTAAAATCACTTATTTATAAGAAATCCAATTTGAGATTTTCAGCGGAGCGAGGAATGTATTGATTTTACAATGATGTGTGTGTTTTTTTTTTATAATTGATTTTCATTTTTGGTGTAACAGAAGAAATAATGACAGTAAATACATGAAAAATTTACTAAATGTTTAAATAAACAATTTCTATACACAATACAATTTTTAATATTTCTTGAATTTTTTTGAAATATTTATATGCATAATTAATTTTCGGGTTTTTTTAAATTTTATTTTTATTATTGCCAATAAAATTTTTTTCAGTTTGTCAAAAAACTTGAAAATGTAATAGAATGTTTTTCATAACTTGTTGTACGTGAAAATTAAAAAAAAATTGAGCGTATGTCTCTAATAGTTTTTTATAAGCTTCTACAGTTAAAATGTTGACAAAATACGTAAAAATCACGAAATTAGTTTTTTTAATTAAGAAATTCATAAATAATTATAAAAGGTGCTATAGAAGGTACCTATTTAAAATTGTTCGATTTTTCAATTACGTTTTAGCAATTTTATATTGTAATTTAATTTGTTCGACCCCTCTAGAAAAATATTAAATTATGTCTCTTAGGCATCATTATTATATTTAGCCCCTCCACGTCTTTTTACCACAAAATGACACTATTTTTGCCTCAGACACGTATAAAGTTATGTAAGACAGGAATACTATCAAGATAAAAGTTTAAGTAGAAATTAGCTTGCGAGCGAAGTGATTTGTTTTTTTTGTTCATTTAGGTATATGGGCTGGTAAAAACGTTTGCCCCTTTCTATTTAAAACTGAAATGACGCCACTGACTTTAACCATTTAAATGTTAATCAGTTTAGTGACATAAAGGTCACAACACACTGCAGCGATGGCGGTTAATTGTGTCCAGCTCCATTTTACCGTTACTGCAGTGTGCGAGGACATTTAAAATATGTCAATTGTCAATAAACATACGCACTATCAACACAATTAAAAAAAACCAATAATATATAAACATAATAACTACATAATTTATAACATTGACTATTGTAATGATATGCTCACAAACATCATTGTATCAAGTATTCAAGTCAACTCAAATAAAATAAATAACAGTCCAATTGTCACAAGCAGGGATCGGTCATCCCTATTGTAAAAATGTACAACACTGATATTAATCGGGTCACGTATAGGATACCGACCCGTATTCATAATAGCGTAAGGCCTTCATAATATGTGCCGCCACTCGCCAGAGAGAAGCCCTGCTGAATAAGGGATCTGGAGTCGAAAGGAGAAATCATATTATTGTATTCGTGTCCTTAGAAATGCACAGCTCTTTGCTAAACGCCGACGTAAACACGACGAATACAATACTAACAAACAGCTTAGGATTTAATAGCATCGGACGCAATTATTCGAACAGCATGACGTTGTTCTCTGTCCGGAAATATAATATTATATAAATCGTCCGTACTCGTCGATTTACATAGGACACATAACGCATAGTTTAAGCCGCCTACCACCAGTGTTGAATCCAGGCAGCGGGCATATTCCAGTCTCCGCGGAAATTTCGTTCGGCCTCTCGCCCCTCTGACAAAAATACAACTGTCGACAAAATGTAATATTTTCATTAAAATATGTATAATTGTATTATTGTTATCGATACCATTCACACATTTTACATCTAAATACCTACGACTTATCTGATCGTGTTCAGTAAAATATAATTAATTTTAATCAATTTTTCAATAACGTTTACTATCAACCAAATTTATATTCTACTATATTTCGTCTTATTACTTATGGTTATGACTTATCATACAGAATAATCCACTAGGTAGCTTTTACGGCCGTTTGTTTATCATTGTATAGTACTGAACTCCATATCACCCAGTCCATCATTGTTTAATTGTACCTAGAGATTTCACATTTGTTCATTGTTGGAAATCGATTGGGTATAGCCCCCTCAAGTTTTGTATAGAACATTTCTAAATCGCTGTACGATTGTTAGAACAGCTTATGAGAGACATTGTATAACATTTTCCAGCAGTAGGTATAGGACTTGAACTTTTAATTACAAAATAATTGGCAAATTTCTTACTGTATTTGAGTATTCCAAGTCGTCAGCCCCTATCACCACTAATAATTGTACCCAATTTCGGAATGCAGCGTCATGCAGTGCCACGACAATGAGCGGTCGCATCTTTTGCGAATCTGTCGGACAATTGATATTAAAAAGCCAAAACCGATTGTAATAACCTACCCTATCCGTCACGTATCTTCGTGAATATAATATTATAAAACGGAGGTATTGTAACACATTACGCCATTGACAAGGGTGCTAAAATATTCAAAACAATAATGTTCTGACCGACTTTTATTAGAAAAAATCTTTTACTCGCCCCTTTGAGGTTGCAGTGCTGACTTTTGCGCATAATATTATTACGATGACGTTTAGTCAGTATCGCGTGCCAAACTTTCCAACTCGTTCGAGACGATCGCCTTCGACGTTCAACCGCGAAAATACAGCAGTGCCGCACGCGGGAAACGTGTTTTGGGGGGGAAAAAATATCCGCCGACAATGGGCATTGATTTGACAATGGACGACGACGGCGGACGGCGGTGGCGTCGTCGTTGTCTCCGCCGTCGTCGTCGTCATTGTCGCTGTCGTCGTCGCCGCCGCCGCCGACACCCACCACTCGGCACTCACCCGGCCGCCCGTTGACCGACACCCGCCACTCTGTACACAAATATTATCTTCGCCGGGCGGGTAACGAAATGCCAAAAATATAACACTATAGGCGGCGGTAAACTTTCGACGGTTTTCTTTTCCATGATCCGGCAGCGGCCTAGCGCGCCCCGTGCCGGCAAAATAATGGCGCCCGCCGCCCCGCCGGTTCCCGCCCGCCCATCGCTTGGCTGAGTCTGTCGACTGACAGACGGTTACGCAGCGCTTTACACTTCGCGGCCGTTATTTCGTTTTGGCTCTTCCGTGGACACGCATCCATCCCCGGCCCGGCATCATTCGTTCCGCCGCAACCAGACGGCAACTTGCACGATTTTATTCTGCTCTGCCAGCCCGAACATTCGATTTTCGTTTTTCCGTTTGCCGTGCACACCTCGACTCGTAAGTATTTTGGATTTTGTTTTTCTCATTTTTTATTATTATTTATTACCGTCGGTCGGGCTCGTTTTCACATTATTTCGTGTTTGCGTGGTGGTTCGTCGCCGTCATGTAACAAACTTTTTCAAAACCACGTTTTCGGAAACCACGCTTTTTGTTTTTTCTCCCGCTTTCGCTTTTTTTTTTTTTTTTTTAACGGTTTAGGGCTGCCTTACGACACCTGTTTCGCTCGTTACGGGGGGTCTACTAGAATTATTTTGCACCGTCTATACCAGGGGTGGCCAACCCAAATGATCTCGCGGGCCACTTTGGAAATACATTACGATCCCGCGGACCACAAATTTTATTTTTTTTTATTAAAATAGAAAAAATGTACAATCTGTGTATACAAATAATACAATAAATAATTGTAATAATTTTTTTTTGTAAATGATTCATAAATCTTGCGGGCTGCAAAAGTTTGCAAGGCGGGCCGCCGGTTGGACATCCCTGGTCTATGCTATAAATATCCATGATGATTTTTTTTTATTTTCATTACGCGACTAGGTACTAAACTTGCTTGGATTTTTTTTTCGCATTTGAAATTTTGGTCACTTGTTGTAAATTCATATTATGCCGCCCGTCTTTGTGTATTGATCAATATTTTATTAAGTTTCTTTTATTTAGTATCGCGTGTTTTTGAGTATGCGTCTATAGGCCAGGAATGGCGGCAAATCCACAACACGCGGTGCCCTAAAAATTATAATATTAAAATTTTTTTTTAATAACAAACGACATCACAACGCAACGTTAGTGCTTTTTCATAGTGACGGGCATAATCGAATGATTTTAACAATCGAATGATTAGTAATCGAGACATTTTCATAATCGAGATATCACTCGAAATAATCATTCGAAACTACCAAATTCCGATTGAAACATTAATTAAGATATTGCCATAATCGAGAGATCACTCGATCAAAATAATCGAAAATCGAAATGTTTTGAACGAAATATCGAATAATATCTATTATAGTGATGTATAATTATAATTTATGATAGTTAATTGATAATTCCCCTCGTTCCATCGACATTATTCGAAATAATTTATATTCAGATATATACATTTTGAGTTTTTTACCATTTTAATTTAAAATAGATCAAGAATTCATTGTTTTCAAAATAAACGAGTTATCATCGGAAAAAAAATCACTCGATTATTATATAATCTATATTATTTTAATAATCGAGATCTCGATTATACAGTATGTCCCAGAAGTGTCCCGTATCACCCATAGTATCTCCGTGGAAAATCAATATATTTAAATGCGGGTATTTTACAGTAATAAGTATGGGAATTCCAATTGAATGGCATAAATTTCAATTTTTTTTTCAAAAATTCAAAAATTTTCAAAAAATATTTTTTATACAGTTAAGTTTTTTCAGTTTTTGAGATTTTTTTCATTTTATCGACCATATTTTTTAAAACAGTTAAAAAAAATTATTAAAATTGAGCAAAAATCAACCAAGTTAAAGCAAATTAAGTTTTTGGTTTTCTAAGAATAATAGTTTTGTTAGCACAACACAAATTGTATGCTCTAATAGTCCAATCAATATCGATAAGAACAATTATGTTTTTTTATGATAATCTGTAAATATCTAAAATTGTGTTATGTGTTATGTGTTGCTAATGCAACCCGACATTTAAATAATTAAAATTTTTTTTTAAAATTATAATGTAACCAAAAAAAAAAGTAAGATCATTATTAAAGCATTTTTCAATTCCTAATAAAAATGTTAAAACATATTTTATTTGTTTCTGATTTATGTAAATAATTGTAATAGACAATTTCTGTTGGATGGATTGCTGTACACACGTTTAAACAAATGATACATAATACACTGCTTATTATTGTCTTATCTCTGACAATATTAATCAGTCACATTTTTTTATAGTACTTTCGCACATGCAACTGAGCCGCCAGAACGGTCCGAACCCCCATGGGGAGAGTTAGGTGCACTTTGATGGTCGTCAGTTGTCGACCGCTCCCGTTACCCGTCAACGCTCACCGTGGCAACAGACATGCGTGAGACGACACGAGTTTCAGTCGGTCGAGTAGGCAAGGTCATCCTGAATAGTATATTAGATAATTTTGACTCATAAAATTAGGCACTGAAAATGATATTATATGAATACATCTTGCTAATAACTCAAATATGCAGTGATAATCTAAAGTAGGTATGTAATAAAAATAAGAAAAAAATAATTTATTAAAAATTTAAATTAGTTAAATATACTCATATGTATATTATAAGTCATTGTATCGCATAGGTACAATTTAAACCATTATCTATTTAACTTGTTAAATACATTTTTATTTTTCACTCATTTTATTTTTTTAGTCTTGTGGGTCGGCCATTATTTTCAGTTTTATTTTTGAATTATGTATTTGAAAGTTGTGTGTCTAGAAGTTTCATTTAATTAATCAATCATTATATTTGTATTTAAAGTATTTGTTATAAAAACTATCAAATGTATTAGTATATTATCAATAATTATTATAGGAATATAGCTAATACTTTTTGATTGTTATTTAGTTATGATTAATATTCACTAAAGCTTAATAGATTAGGCTAAGAATTGTTTTTTCACTCAATTTTTTTAGTAAAGTTAAAAAGGAATTTTATATTTAAATCAATTAATTTTGGTTATCACTGTTTACATATGAAAAATATGATGATGACAAACATTTTTTTTTATATAGCTTTTTGGAACATTTTATTTAATTTTTTTAACCAACATATTTTTGTTTAACCTAACTTATTGATATATTATTACTATGTTATCTATCGTTTTGTTGGGATGTTTTTGTAGGTAACAAACACTTTTATAACAAATATTTTTATAAATAAAGACTTCAAAAAATGATTTTTAGGAGACTACTTTAAGACAACTTTTGAACAGTTGGTATCCTTATTTTGTATTGTCTTATGTGATAGCATATTGTTTGTTATTAAATGTTGATGGTACAGTACCTATTTTAAAGTTTTCCAAACATTTTTGATAAATAAATACTTCATAACGTATCCTCAATTTCTAACTTTTAAATTAAAATGTATGTTCAAAAATCCAATGTACTAATATTATTAAGTGGATATATTTTAGACTGCTTATTTAAAAACAATTGGACTAAATATTCTTTTACATAAATAAACTAATAATCTTGAACTGGTAAAGATAAGATTTTATATGTAACTTAAAATTATAATGAAAAAAATTTTATATTACCATATTTTTATGGTTGTGGGTATAAATTTATTTAGGTGTTTAGAAGTAGGTAGACTATTTGTTCAATCTGTTACTTGTAATCTCTTACCTATTGACTTGTAATTTATTTTAGATCATATTTTTATAATTTAGTAATTATTCTTATATTTATATTGATTATTTTAATGATGATTCAAAAACAAATATTCATGCAGCAAACTTAATTTTTTTTTATATTTTAATTATTTAAATAATGTATGTTCAGTGACTATTTAATAATTTATTTTTGCCCCCTCAATTTTTATATTAATGTTAACTTTTATTATTTTAATTAAATTCTGACTGACAATTTGGTTCATTTAAGTTTATAGAAAAACAATTAAATTAAATTAATTGAATAGAAATATCTGCTTTTTTGATTCTTGAAACTAATTTGGAAGAATCACAAAATAAAAATACCCATGAAAAAAAATAGGAATAAAAACCTACAAAAACTTAACGATTGTATTTTTTTTTTTAATTAGGCTATTTAATTCTTTATTTGTACCAGTTGATTATCTGAAGACATTTTTGATATGAATATTACTAATTTAATTCTTTGACATGGAGGTTACTATACTCCGTTCTAAATTCGAAAGTACCAGGCGGCAGACTTTTATAAGTTAAAATTGCATTTACATTCAAATAATAAATCAATACATTTTGCTTGTATTTACTGTTAATAACTAGATAGTGATTTAATAAATTTATTTTACTCAGATATTAATTTCACTTCTACACTATATTTTAATACATGAATTATATAAAATAATAAATGTTCAAAATGATGCTTGGTTTTGAATTTCATCTATAAAAGTATTATTCTTTACAATTGTCTTTTCATTTTGCTCTAAATCATAATAAAATGTATTAACTAATTTTGTTATTTAGGATTTATAATGTTTGACGGTGGTTGGGATGATGATTCGGGTTCTTCAAACCAGAGAGGACGTGGCCGTGGTGGTAATCGAGGAGGTAGTCGAGACAGAGGAAATTTTAACAATAGGAACAATAATTTTGATTCAAATTCACAAGGTGATAGTTGGGGAAATGGTGGTGGTGGTGGTGCTGATGAATGGACCAATAATGACGATGGAGAACGTGATGGTGGTTCACGCGGCCGTGGTAGAGGAAGAGGAAGAGGTGGTAGAGGTGGTGGCCGAAATATGGATAGAAGTAATGGTGATGATGAAGGTGGCGATTTTGGTGGTGACGACCAGGAAGCTCCAGTTTCTGATAAACCCAGACCAACATATATACCTCCAGAAATTGATGAAAATGATGAATATGGAATTGGAGTTGGAATCAATTTCAATAAATATGAAAAAATTCAAGTAAAAGTTAGTGGTGATTCTGTCCCACAACATATTGAATCCTTTAAGAGTTCGGGTTTACGTGAAGTATTGATAGAAAAGTTGGCCAAATGCAATTATACCACACCTACACCAATTCAGAAATATGCTATTCCTGTTATAATTAGTGGACGAGATATGATGGCTACTGCCCAAACTGGTTCTGGTAAAACTGTGAGTATTGTTGAAAACTTTTTATTAAATGCTTTATAATGAATAATAAATTAATGAATGGTAATTTATAGGCTGCATTTGTTTTGCCAATTGTGCATACTTTACTTTCTCAACCACAAGACCTAGTTTATGATCGGGATTACTGTGAACCTCAATGTATTATTATGTCACCAACCCGAGAATTAGCTATACAAATTCGCGATGTTGTATATAAATTGACACAGGGAACTTGTATTAAACAATCAATTCTCTATGGTGGCACTGCAACGGGACATCAAAGAGGGACACTTGCTGTAAATTTTAATTTTAATTTAATTTAAATATTCAAGTTATATTTATACATTGTTTAATTTACAGAATGGTATTCATATAATAGTAGCAACACCTGGACGTTTAAATGATTTTGTTGGTCGAGGATACGTGTCATTTAAATCATTGAGGTTCTTTGTGTTAGATGAAGCAGATAGAATGTTGGATATGGGTTTTAAACCGGATATTGAGAGAATATTGAACCATGAGACGATGGTGGATATTGTAAGTTTAAATACTTAATTATTATGTGTATGTGTTTCAATGAATATTTTTAGACAAATTTATAAATTATTATTACATCTATGTCATTTTAATTAATTTAATTTGTAGCATACCAGACAAACGCTTCTATTTTCTGCCACATTAGCAGATGATATTCAAATGTTATCAAAAGCTTATTTAAAGCCAAACTATGTATTTGTCGCTGTGGGTGAAGTTGGAGGTGCTTGTAAAGATGTTAAGCAAGAAATTAGAGAGGTCACTAAGTTTGAAAAAAAGAAAGAACTAATTAAAGTTTTAGATTCCTTAGGTTGTTATTAATTTGTTTAATTTTTTTCTGAGTTTTTGTATGTGTGCCATAATTGTTAATGTTGCCTTGTTCTTTATTTTAGGAGACTGTAAAGGAACTATGGTTTTTGTGGAACAAAAAAGAAATGCTGACTTTATCGCTGCATTTTTAAGTGAAAAAGACTATCCTACTACTAGTATTCATGGTGATCGTGAACAACCAGAGAGAGAACAAGCGTTACGAGATTTTAAAAACAATAAAATGAAAATATTGGTTGCTACTGCAGTTGCTGCTAGAGGCCTAGGTTTGTAAATTCTGAATTTTCTTTTGTTTTTTGGTTATTTGTTTTGTAAATAAAATATATTAAACATTTTTTTATTTTAGATATAAAAGGTGTTAATTGTGTTATAAATTTTGATATGCCAAGCTCTATTGATGAGTATGTGCATCGAATTGGCCGAACAGGAAGACTGGGTAATGCTGGCAGAGCTGTTTCATTTTATGACAGTTCTAGTGATAGTAGCTTATCATCAGACCTAGTTAGGATCCTAAAACAGGTCTATATATCTAAACTACTTTTTGTACTGTTGTATTCTAATATATTAATACATTTTGTTGGTTTTTAGGCTGAACAAGAAGTGCCATCATTTTTAGATGGTGCAGGTGGAGATTCCTATGGTGGAAATTCGTATGATGGAAGTAGCAATGCATGCAATGATGTTAGAATGACTTCGGTAAATATTTTGTCTTATGTACTTTTTTGTTGGTTAAATTATTAACAATTTCCATATCAATAATCAAGTATGTTTTAAAATTAAATATTGTGAACGCCTAAAATAATATGCTGCAATGCCTAAATTAAATTACCTCTAATGCAATTTTTCATTTTTTTTTTGTTCACAGCAAGCTGCTGACGACAATGATGGATGGTGAATCAGTTTAGTCTAATGGATTATTATTTATTTAAATTACTTAATATGGACTGATTAAATTAAGTTATTTGACAATTTTAAGGCCTATAATTATTAAATTGTATAACTTTTAAATTGGTTTATAATTATTTATGTTATGTTCTTAATATGTTGTATACAGATTATCTTTGTTGGTTATGTTAAAATATTAATTAAGATTAATTAGTAACTTGCTTTTATTTTGAAATACATAACAGTTATAACAATATTAACTAAGGTTGTATTTTGATTTATTTCATATTTTTTTTTGCTTATTAATTTTGTAATACCTTAAAATGTTGATAGATAATAAATAATGTGTATCTGTTTAAAATCTCCAGGTACATGTCTTTAAATATTGATTTTACTGTGCTTATTATCTATTATTTTTACAAGACAATTAAGACTTATTTTTATAAGTTTTTTTTTTTTTATAGATAAGAAGAAGTAAAGAATTGGGTATTTAATTATTGCACATTTAAAAATTATAAAGTATTATTTAGATTCTGAGCGGAGCTAGGAATGTATTGATTTTACAATGATGTGTTTTTTTTTTTATCACCACGTTAAAGAGCTGTTAAAGTGTTACTATTTTCTTCATCGGCATCTTCTCTGATAGAAGAGTTGGTACTTTGGGGGGTCAAGAAGTACAATTTTCTCAATAGTTTTTAAACGCGTCGGGAAAAACAAAAAAAAAATTAAGAAAAAAAACGGAAATTTTTACGCAACTCCAATGTTTGATAAAATTAATATTTATTTTTCGGGTAACAGAAAAAATAATGAACGTAAAATACATGAACATTTCTCAAAATGTTGATTCAAGTAATTTCTATACACAAAAAGTTTTCAATATGTTATAAGGCTTATGACTTGTTGAGCTATTTATAGGCATATTTAATTTTCGGGTTTTTTTATTTTAGGTTTATTATATCATCATTTCTTCCAATATATTTATGAAGGTAATTTTATAGAATATAAAATACATTGATAATTATCACTAATGAACAGTGAAAATAGCCGATTTCAATGACCATACGGGAAATCGAATGACACATATTATAACCCATGCAAGTTTAGCAAATGCAACATAAAATATATTCCACACTCTTCGATCTAACGTTCTATACGGGAAGCACCGGTGTGTATTTCTACTATGACAATAATTATAATTATTGTCATATTATATGACAATTCACATAATATGTATTATGTATCTTACATGAACGTTGAACCCCGCGGTGTCTAGTGGTTCAATATTATTTAAATTTTTCCAAAAGAATGTTCTTAAAATAATTTATTATGAAGAATATAACTTTAGTGATAATTGACATTGCACATCTTTATTATATCATTTATGATTTATACCTAGATAATTGTTTTCTTTATTTTCCTGTGGAAGTATCAAGTATACCTACCTAAGCAATGTAGGTACTCAAATATATAGCTTATGTGACTTGTTTACTCGACCGAGGACCTTGTAGTCGAGCCTCTACATCAGAGGTTCCCAACCTTTTTTGACTCTCGGCACCCTTGGACATTTTCTAAAAATCCGTAGGCACCCTATGCTCTATAGTATAGAGTCTATACTATAGAGTACTTAGGTTCTATTTATTAGTGCATAATTATAATCAAAAGTAGTAAGGTGTAGGTGCATACTATATACATATTACATTTTATAAACAAATTATTACATTGTATTTATTTTTATTTTGAATTATTATTTATTTTTATTTATTATTTAATTTACAATATTAATTTAAAATTAGGGAACTTATTTATTTATTATTGGAACTAATGTGACACTTGGGCTTGTTTTTTTTATATTATTTTAGTCCGTTTTATTACTCACAATGCTATATTTTTAATGAAATTGTTTTTTCTAAAAAATATTTCAAATAATTTCAGGCACACTGGTTGGGAATCTGCGTCTACATAGTTCATCGTATTCATCGTGTCACAAAATTTACTACGGCGTAACCACAGCGACTAGTTTTTGATTGATTTCTCGTGCGTATCGTGTGATAAATTAAAATCATAATCGACTACGTAATTCATACACAACACATATTTTGATACACACTTATTCACTTTTAACGAAATACGTCTATTAACACACACACGACGGTCATCAAATGTCACAGGATGACGAGTCTCAGTGTAACAAGGCCTACCAACACTTTAAATGCGCAAAGCCGTTGGATTTTTCTTGCAGGAATCTTGTGTCACTTGAAGGTATACATAGCCAAGAGCTACCCACGCCTATTTGTATTGTTCGTATTGATGGTAGTTGTGTAGGCACTAGGTATGTACTTTTGTGTATTTTCCAACCATATAACAATAACAAATCATAGGTAGAATATTCCACATAAAGTTGTCCGTGTTAAGTTTTTTTTTATCCGTATTACATGCAAGTATATGCGCGTGTGTGTTAATATAAATGTAATTCATATCAAGGGAGTATTATCTCACATCTGAACAAATCCGGTCCATCCGGAAACAGATACCTATTATAGGTACTCAAAAGCAAACATGTCATTCTCTTACTACCTACTCCTCTTCACTACAACAGAAGTCAATTCGTCATTTAAATACTGAAAATTCATATTAATTTTAGATTATTTAGACAATTTATTGATAATTTTTATCTATTTAATGATAGTTTCAAGTTAAATTACAAAAATGTAATTATTTATGTAATAAATACCTAAATGGTTAGAATAATGGTCAAGAGGAAGCTGTACGCGCGTAATTCGAGTGTAGAAACTAAATGTGTACAAACTGACGAGCAATGAAGAACCGCATAGGAAATATAGAGCTTTTGACAGCATTAAAAACTAAAAAAAAATACTTACATAATTAATTTGTTTGTTTAATTATACAAACTTATTAAGTTATAATTCATCAAAAATATGAAAACCCTAAATGAAAGAAAAGTTATTTTTCTATTATTAATAGAAAATACTTTTAATAATAAAAGACAATTTCGTTATATTCTATTATACATATTATATTTATATTTTGAATGGCGTTGGTTCACAGAAAACAGTTATAAACCTATATAGTGTCACTATTATTAATAAAATATAATAATATACTATTACAGTCAATGTATACGTAAACATTCGTAAATTAATTAGTAACTTGTGTGGTTTCAGAGTTGAACGGAAACGAAAAACCATTGCCACTGAGAGTGGGGGGAGCTCCAAAGAAAAACCCAAAGAACAACCGTTACCTGACAGGTTCGTTTTGGCTGAACAAAAACCATTTAAAAAACGTCAATGGCCTGAGGAACCTAGCCGATCGTCTATTTGAAATGCCTGATTATCTCTCATGGTTAGATTTGTCCGACAATAACCTAACTTCAATCAGTGACGTAAGTATGTACCTTTTACACTACATAATTGTAGCGAGCTGTGACATACAGGTATACATAAAACATATATATAAATGTTGTACGCAGGCGTGGATCTAGGAGGGAATGAAAAAAGGAGGGGGCTAGACGAAACAAATTTTTTCAAGTACATAAAAGCATAGGCAATAAGTTTAGGTTTTTATAGTGAATAAAAATTCATCATACATGCATATTATGAAATAATAATAATAACATTATCTTTTATTGCAAATAATATTATTATATAATTATTAATTACCTACTAAGGTTCGGATTTCAATGCATTTGAATTTTTTTTTTAATGTCACACGACTATTTTCAAGCTACAATTGTGTTTCAAGTACTCCAGATTTTAACTTTAAAATTACCGATGGTTAGACGCTTTTATAGTCCTGTTAAAGGAATATTTCTTTTTTGGTCATTTTTAGAATTTTTAGGTCATATAAAAGCATTCTTTTAAAGATAATTTTTAAATATTTTAGGGAATTTAAATCCGAGCCCTAATAACTACGTAGGTAAAAGTGTAAAATATTTAAATAGTTGAAAGAATTCACACAGTTTCGTAGGACTATAACAAAGTTGCGACCACCGACCTCCAACAAGTTACCTCCATTTGTACGTCGGCACTTCTCGATCTTTTTGTTCAAACCAACCGCTACGATTAAGGACTTATATGAATAATCACGATTATCAATCACTCCTAAATGTCAATAAGCAATATAGTATAATATGGTATATAGGTATACTTTTAGGCAGTAGGTATATTGCTCCCCTTTACTTTAATTAATAAACTGAAAATTAAGGGTATCTTTGAAATATTTTAAGTCCTTAAGGGGGAGGGACGCCATAAGCCCCCCCCCTTGTATCCACACCTGGTTGTACGTATATATCTATTATGTAAATATGTAATATATAATAAAGGAAACACGAATAGGAACACATATATACAGTGATTATGTAGGAATAATAATAATAATAATAATAACTGTAGCGCGACGTAATATTATGTGATTGACGTATTGACGTATATTGGCGCGAATGATTAAAGTAGGTCACTCAGGAATTGTGCGTGATTCTCGGAATTATGAGATATCATAGAATAAATATATGCGAAGGGACATCCGACGCGCGTGCAACAGCATAGGCGTAGGCTCGCGAGTCATGACCATGGACATATTATATAATATTATACTTACACATTAGTAAATAATAGCGGGGACTAGGCCTCTCGCATAAGAGTGTGCCCGGCACCGATCATCCGACAGATGGACCACGACAGCTTACACGAACTGTCGACGAGCTCTGCGGTAGACTTATTCACTTTGTCACAGCTCACTATTTTACATAATTTATCTAGACTAAGTTGGTCCTTAGTCAATGCTTAAATTATTGTGAACACTTAGAAAATATTTCAAGATTTCAATAAAAACAAATTATACAACAACAGTTTTTAAAGTTATTTTAATTTTTCTTCGAATTGAATATTGTTCAGCCAAGTGGCCAAGTTGGCTGGCTTGTTACATAATACTATAATAGTGCCAGCTAGTGGTGCATTGGTAAATATATTTATGGGTATACGCACTAATATACAATTTTTTTTTTTTTAATTTTTGATTGAAACTTGGTGTCTCAAAATATACAATTAAAGACCGTTAAGTATCACTCTCCGCTCGTTCGCAAATTTTGTTAATTGTTATCATATAATATCGCATATTTTTGTTTCAACATTGTGTTGTCACAATATTTAAATTTCAAAACAATAAATGATTTTTAAATTAATTTTTTTTTGAGCATTATTAGTTATTACTATTTAACGCATTTGATAGATTTCTACGATAGCCTACCATTAAAAACTTTATATTTTTTTCTATAGTAAGATACCAAATTAAATATTCTTCATTAATATGGCACACTGACAATATCGGACAAAGTACAAGCCTTTTCTCAATTCAAAATAATTTTTTAAGATATCTGTCATATAAATGTAATGTGGAAAGAATCCCTTATTCAAGATATATTACAATTGGTAATTTTTTTTTAATTGATTCTTTAAGAAACAGATAGGTACCTTACATTAAATTTTAGATTCTTATTTAAATTATTGCATAATATGATTGATTATCCAGAACTTCTCGAAGAATTAAACTTTAAGGTTAATACAATTAACTCCAGAAATAAACCTACATTCTACCTGGTAAATGTTAAAACTAAATATTATATGTCATAAAGCCCTGCTAACATCTTAATGTCTGCAGGTAACACTGTATTACATTTTGACTTGTTTCATTAGTTACTCCTGATAACTTTTTCTTTTTTATTTTTCATTTAAGTAATACTTACTACCTATATAATATAATTATATTTTCTCCTCTTACTATTATCATTATTTTTTTAATATAGAACATAATATATTATAGTAATATATCTAAATAGGTATGTTACTTAATATTTAATATGTGTTATACCATAAAAAAAAATAATAATAATGTCATATGCAATATTTGTTATTATTTTTCCATAGAATTATTAAAATAATTATTCATGATGTACAACATAAAATAGTATTGATACCGTTAACGGCGTTAATGATTCCAGGAATTCTTGCTTTTTCCAAATCTGTCTATGTTGTACTTGCACAGAAACAACATTCATGACTTTGTGGAAACGTACAAACTACGGAAACTGGACAAATTGCGGACGTTGACGTTGCACAAAAACCCAATGTGCGGAATCCCGTGTTATCGGAGCACAACCATCTACTTTTTACCAAACCTCCGAAAGCTGGACCACGTGGTTGTGATTCGTTCAGAACGTGAACAAGAAAGAAAATCGCTTGACAAGGACGTCCAGGTGCGCTTGACGATGGCTTATCCGGAGGACTTTCGTTGTTCATTAGAAACGACGGAAACGCGTTAATATCGGACGCGATAAGAAAAATTGCGAGTTATACGCAGCGAGCTTATAACGTTGCAACAAGAAAAAAAAAACTATGGCATTTTCAAAATAAAACAAATGTTTATTTTTTGTACATCATAATTCTATTATTGCTACAACGTGCAACCGTTCGTGGCTATATAGTTATATGCGAAATATAATGTTAATCAGTCCATTCGTTATCAACTATGCATTTTCAAATAATAAATAAAAAAAGTTGGGAAAATGGATAAATACCGCTCTGCTGTACAGTAGGTGTCTAGAGAGGCCACTATAACAGTGACATATGGATGGTTATAAATTATTATTATATGATTATAGGTTATTTATTTCTAAAATTCTGTTTAATTTGAGCAAGCCTTAGTGTAATTGGACATTAAAAAGTTAGAAAAAAAAACTGAAATATGTTCAGTGTAATTAGAAGTTAGAAATTAACAAAAGGTGGGTAAGTGGGTACCGATTTACGTATGTACAGCAGTGGCGTAATTATAAATGTTTTATGGGAGGGGATATGGATATTTTAAAACCATAGACCCGTGGGGGGCTTTGCCCCCCACACCCCCCTTCAACCTTTCCACTAATTTCTTTTTCAATATTATTCATTTTAAAAATATATATTATTAAACAAACCATTTTCTATACTACATTTATTACATAATATTATTAACAAACACTATATTATTATAACAAAATTTCCAATTTTCTTGGTTTTCGCGCCAATATGTTAAGTATTTCATCATGTTCTACTTCAATATCATTATAAATGGCCAACATTGATAGACCCTACAAATTAATTGATAATCAACTAATAATAAATATTGAATTTTAGTTTAAAATAATGTGTCACCTCTGTCATACTATTTCTAAGGTATGTTTTAATTCTCTTTAAACTTGAGAATGTTCTTTCAGCTGTTGAAGTAGACACCGGGAGTGTGCATAAAATGTTTAATAAAAAATGTATAATAGGGTAAATATTAATGTTACACTGCAGTTTTAACGCTTCAACTCCGGTTTTTAGATTTATATTTGATTTTTTTAAGTCTCTTAGTTTTTTATTCCACAATTTAAGTTCAGCTAATGAATTAGCTATATCCAATTTTGTAGAATAGAAATTGATTAATTATTATTATTTTGGCAATACTGCAGTAATATAACTGAACATTTAAAACTTTTTTTAGTAATTTGTATTTTGTAAGACAACAGTATATAAATACGACACATAGGGGGGATTTATCCCCCATATCCCCCCCCCCGCAATTACGCCCCTGATGTACAGTAGGTGTCGAGTGGGCCACTGTAAATTGTAATGGATGTGTTAAATTTAAATTAAATGATAGAAAATCAATGAATACGAAAAACGATTTTGAGCGACGATCAGCCTAAATTACTAAGAATATTTTATAATATTATTGCTATTAATGTAATTTATTTTACTATTAAACATTAGTATAATGTAGTAGGTAGGTTGAATTAATTTTTGGCGAAAAAATTGCATTTGAAACGTCATTGTGGGTATAAAATATTATAGTGTACTTTAAAAGTTACAAGTATTTACGAATAATATTTTTGAATTATAACAAAATAACTAAAATCGTTAAAATATCTAATTTTGTCCAAATTTGAACTCAACAAAACTTATGTGTATATATTTTTAGATTTTTGTGGTTAAAGTAATTATTGAAGTAATAATTTGCATATTTTCGAGATTTTGATGAATTTTGTAAAGATTTGAACTTTTTACTTTTTTTTTTTAACTTTTTTTTTTTTTAAATGCTTATACTAAAAATCATGCCAATGTATCTTTATTTTTTTTCAACTTATATTATAAAACAACTAATGAAGAATCTTGTATTACATTTTCAAAGAAATAAAAAAAAATATGTTAATTTCTAACTCAAAATAATTTGAAAATAAAATATTCGTGATTTTAAAACATTAGACTCTCATAAAAACTATGGTGGTTAAGTTGATTATTTTGTTATATTACAATAAAAATAACTGACGAGGAACCTTTTATTAAATTTTCAATTTTTTAGACTGAGCAATTATTTTGACAATAGTTAAAAAACTAATAAAAATCAAATATTGTTGACGCCTATTTATAGATAAAAAAAAGTCAAAATATTTTTAAAATTGTATATGGTGTATAAAAAATAGTCTAAAATTAACTATACATATAAATATTTCAAAAAAAGTCAAAACATATTAAAAATTGTATTGTGTATCAAAATTGCTTATTTAAACTTTTTATGAAATTGTCATGTATTTACGGTCATTATTTCTTCTGCTACATAAAAAAAAATCTATTTTATTAAAAATTTTTTATAATAGATTGGCTTCGAGTAAAAATTCTCGTTTTTTTCTTAATTTTTTTTTTTTGTTTTTTTCCGACGCGTTTAAAAACTATTGAGAAATTTTTACTTTTGACAGCCAATCTAGATTCACTTTCATATCAGAAAAGATGCTAGCGAGTAGCGACTGCTTTTAAACGTGGTCACACACACAAAAAAAAAACAATCAACACACATTATTGTAAAATCAATACATTGCTCACTCCGCTCAGAATCTAAAATATAAATTTATTCCTTAATTGTTATTAATCGTTTGATAAAAAAAAAAAATTTCAACACCCAAAACACTCCCCTGGCTGCCCTACTGGTTTGTAGTTTTGTACTACATTATCTAAATTATTATGCTATAGGCATGACATTAATATTATGCATTTATAAATTAACAATATAACTCCTAAAGAAGAGTGCCAAGTGAAGAGTTATTTATTGAACAAAAATTATAACACCTATACCTATACATAATAATAATTCTTGAACTCAGATAAAAAATATTATTGTTTTCTTTTTACATTTAATATGCACGAAACTGGTTATGGATATTAATTTATCATCATACTGAATGTTTATTTGTTGCCATTTTATTTCCAAAACTATGTCAATGTTTTTACATTTCCATATAGTAAACGCAAACAAATCTGTACTTTGCCTACTTATATCTGACTAACCTTATCAATAAATACATTTACATTCAAACCCAATAACTCATATAGACATAAAGTTACTAAAATAATAAATAATTTTACTAACTTTTCGGAGTTATTCCTATTTACGTATGTTTGTACTCAATTACGACAGTAGTTGTTTAATTTTCACAAGTATACGGTATGTTGGAACTATAATTGTTGCCAAAAACAAATCGCATAGGTATATTATATAATAATATTATTTTGTGTAATATAATTACTACTAGCTGTTATAAACTTATGAGTTATAAGCCAATACTGATGTATTGGATAACGGGGTAAACAGGTTCGTCGCAGAGGATATTTTAACGAATTTTCCATAAGTGACTTTACCCATAATATAAGGACAAAAAACACAACATTTACAATTTTATGGTCATATTTAGTGTCTTTTTATGGTGTGTAGTACTATTTTGTAATTCAAGTAAACACTTTACCTAACCTAACCTATCCAAAATTTTGAGTAATAGAAATAAAGATTTTATTGACGACTGCAAATTTAGTACCGGAAAAAATGAAAAATTCAAAGTCTACCTGTACCCAATAATTGTTTTATACCATATTATTGTTTTTCTGAATTTCAGGTATGGGTACCATAATTTTCATATTATTTTCGGAAATTATAGTTGAATATACCTACAATCATAAATTAATAAATAAACAACATATTATAATAACCCGTTTCATAATTATTTAAAATCAAAATGGTAATTATTTTTAAAACATAGTTTTTACGAGTACATTTATTTGTTTTTGATGCATAAACGTGTATTTTTAAAATAATATGTCATCGTTTTTTAGTAAATAATATAAATTTGAGCCCGACTAATAACCATTAACGTTCTTGATAGACGTATCAAGAATTGTATTCAATATAAAAAAAAACTGGAGAACTTGCTCTGCCGTATAGTAGGTGTCGAATGTATCTTTTCATTGAATAGGTCACTTTAATATTGCATGTGTTAAATTGGGATTCGACGATAAATAAATATAGGTATTCGATAAAAAACGATTTCTATAGCGGAGACATTTTAGATAAATAAAAATAGTTGAGTATGTCTGTACTTAATTACAAATCGAGAAACTCATTTTACTTATATTCTTCCTATTATTATAATACTTTATGGTTAAGAAAACTTTAGGCATGCTAATATACTAGAAAAAAACGGTGTTGCCCAGATATTAAAAATATTACCCATTTGGTGATTAAAACGGTTCTTAATGTACCAAGGAAATTACTATAATTACTGCAGTTATACCTAAATAAACACTAGTTTGGACTTAAATTTGAAATTAATTTCATATTTAGACACCTTTACTGACAAAAAATAGCCAACAGTGAATAGGGTTGGGCACCACTGATATAGACTATATTGTAATAAGTAGAGCTAATATGTTTTTAAAATAATGTATTTATCGATTATTAGGACAAAGACTTATTAGTTATTAGTAGGTACTTATTAAAGTGGCAAGAAAAATAATAGGTAGGTATAGGTATAGGTAAATATATCATCTAACATCCACTATCAGTAATATACAGTATTCTACACGTTTACACTAACTTATTATATATTTATCTATAATTCATATTATGAGAATAAACCTATGAATAGTTTAATGTATAGGATGGTTGTAGGATGGTGTATATTATATTAAAAATAAAATGCTTATACATTTTACAGAATAATATGCTCCTTTTAACATAGTTCGTTTAGCATCAAAGAGATTACATTAACCATACGGTTTATTATTATATTTTTCAAACTTTATCTGGTTTCACTTATTTAAATATGTAATAGCTTAATAGTTCTAAATAATACTATTATAGTATTAATTTAACAAAAATAAGCTTATAAAGTAAAATAGTTATAAATATGCAAGTATAACTGTATAAGCAACGTACACATTTTACTTTTGTTTATTGTAAAGGTTAAAAATTAAATTTTTATACTACTCTGACCTTTGGAAATTAAAAGAAAAAATATATGCAAATTCTGAATTCATAGACGTTAGCTCTTTACTTATTATATACTTCACCTAGTTAGCACAAATTATTTTAAACGTCAATATATAATAGAGTTCATTAAATATATTAGTTGTGAGGACAAAGCTAATATCTCTCTCTCTATATATATGGATAAATCGTTATACGAGTTAAGTTTATTAACCTTATTTTGAACAGCTATTATAATTTATAGTGGAATAACCTGTAAGAAAAGAAACCCTGGATAAAAAACAAGTTATACTAAGTGTCTACTAGGTGCTTGTACTTAGTAGTACCTAACTATAAAATTAAATTTTTTTAAATCTTCAAATTATCTACTAATGACTAATCTATTGATAAAACATATTTTGGAATATCAATAATGAAAAACTCGCTTCTGATATAAGTAGGTTTTGACACTTGTATTTCGTCATTGAGTAGGTCACTGTAAATCGTAAATGATAAATAATAATAATTCAATAATAAATAATTGATTACGAGAAAAACGATTTCGATTTTCGATCAAAGAAAGCGGATAGATTATACACTATTTCTAAAGATACTTAACATATTTAATTTAAATTTATAAAAAAAAAGTTGTATCCAGCTCAAAAACGCATATTATCTATGTTAAAAAAAAATTAAAAATCAACACATCCTAAAATAATTTAGATATATCAAATGTTAAATGATATGAATTCAAATATATGAGTTTATTAATATTTATAAATTAATATAATACATAATACTTTATGTTTAATAAGGGTTATTATTTATTGATATCATGAACTATTGCGTAATGTTATTAATTTTATAATGACACAGATAAATCTTATTTTTCAATACCTACCTACAAGACTACAGCAATAAGTAATAAAAAATATCATAATCCACACGGTTTAATATCGTGTCTATATATTATGATATACAGGGTGTCCCAGCCCCCAGGTCTATTTGACTAATGCAATAACTTTTTTTCTATTCAATATTTTTAAGTTTTTTTTTTTTGTAATGATTTGTAAAGCTCTGCGCTATAATTTGTATATCTTATATTTTATTTTATCTTTTACAACAAAAATAAATAATTTAAATTTTGTATTTAATATTTTTCTAATAATCCAAGATAGCTATTTCATAAATACGTAGGTATTTAAAAACCATTTTGGCGTTTAAAACTTTTAATTTGGTTAAGTCGTTACGTTTTAAACAATTTTCAAAGTGTGTTAAAATTCAAAATTATTTCTTGCTAATCACTGTTACTGCTGTAAAAGTTATTGCATTAGTCAAATAGACCTGGGACACCCTGTATACGTCACATTAAATTGTTCAGTTGTACCACATTTTCGTCTATAGTGCGTACTGTGCAAGGCATTAATAAAAGTGCAAAACAACCGGCTTTTCAAACTCCAAATATATCAGCAGTGCACGTGTGGGCGCGACAGCAATCATTCCAAAAAGTACTGTGCCCAAAATAGCACCACTCGACGTGAAACAAGCGACACTTTCAGCCAGACACCCAAAGTAACAGAGGTTGGACGCAACCTGCTTCAGTCCCATTCGGCATCATTACAAGTCCTGAAGTCCCACCGACACCAACGACAACATTTACTGAGCGTAGTGAGCACCCTTAGTTTATATTTTGTATTGATATTATTATAAACTTATTAATATTGATACGAGATTTATTGCATTTTATATCAGGGGCAGGTTTCACCAATCACCGAGGGGTGAGATAAAAAAAAATCTATTTCAGAGGCATTTGTTGAGCTATACCATATGGCAGTTACCATTTTTCGAATATAAAAAATTATGGCTATCGACCTGTAGGCCTTTCAAAAAACCAAAGTTTTGAGAAATGATATAGTACTTAATATGTAGTTTGTAATTGAAACAAACAATACATAAATATAGTACTAAACCTATATTAAATTAAATTTAATTCATCATTAACGATCCGGTACCGTAATTTGACATTATATAAGAATTATGTTTAAAGCATAAAAGCTATATATTAAAAAAAAAACGAGCTTAGGCCTAGGAGAGGAGGACTGGTCCCAACGCCTTCTATTAAATAACACAAATAAATCTCATATTATACTTAATTCGCCGACTTAGTCACTAGTGACGTATTTAGTGGTGAGTACACCATAGAATAGTGGGATTAATTTCATGATTTTTCGGTATAAACTATAAATTCTTTGAAATTAATCTAAATATTTTGAAAATTTAATAATTGTGAATAAATAGAAAATAATAATATTCGAGTAAATTGTTCGGACAAAATTACTTAAGTTATTTTTTCGTTTTAATATCCAAATTTCAACTTAAAATGCCTGTACTAAAATATTCACCACGTATTTTTGATAATTTAGAGCAGTACACTGCAGGGACAGGAGGAACCTTGTGTTGAATTTTATAACATTAGGTATTACAATTTAATGAATTTTTACACACAAAATAATTTGTAAATGTTCTATGATTTTGACGAATTTAGTCGAATATTTATTTTAAAAGATAACGCGTCCCATTATACAAATTTGTGTGAGTGCAAAAATATTTGAAATGATTATAAAAAATAATTGCGTCTATATATTTCCTATATTTTTAAATTGCTTTAACAACAATGTATAACTATTATGAGTAAAGTCCGAAAAAAAAATTCTAAATTTCTAATATAATAAAATGAATCCAAAAAGTTATAAAATAAATTAAAATAGAAAATTGAATACATTTCTAAATTATGTTCTTTAAAATTATATTTTTTATTATACTTAAAAGTTAAAATATTCATGTAGTATATTATGTACAAAGATAATACTACATTCTACATCAGTTATTGGTGCATATTAAATCAATTCAATAAGGTAGACACTATATACATAAATTAACACGTTCTTTACTCAATTATAGCGTTTTTATATTAAAAAATTAGGAAGGTAAAATATTTTGTTAATTTAAACACATGAAACATAACAATTGCAAAAATAGCAACATAAAATTGAATAGGTAAAATATATAAAGTATAATTTAATCATTCAGCTACACGTATATTTGGTCGGATCTGCAAAAAAAGGTTGCAATATCAATTAAATCCGTGTCAAGCTAAAAAAAAAAAGCTATAATATAAATTATTAAAAAAAAATGGATTACAAAAAGCTCACAAAGAGGTGAAACATTCTTAAAATGAAATTACGTCTTGAAACGTAAAAAAACGATGTCAACAACTACCTATACAAATAGGCGTCGAGTACAGATTCCCGTTTTCCAGATGTTTTTGTACGACATTGATTAATTTATCGCAGTGAAGAGATTATAATAACATTTTGTTGTCGATGACGTGTCCGTGTCGCAGAGTGCAGTGGTACACGTATATATACATTACGGGCCGGTACGTTTTTCCTTGTTTGCGCTGCACGTTAATAATGGTATATTATGGTTGTACACCTACCTATATCGTGTATAGGTTAACAAAAAACAAAAAAAAAAATTTCTCGTACAGCTGAGTACGAAATATAATATATGCGTAATTGATGGCCGATGGGTACCTCTCCTAAATATATGTATATATGTATACGAAAAAAAAAACAGTAATGATTATTAACAATATCGGCGGAATCGGTGACTGCGAACAGTGCGAACTCCTCTCGGTGGGCGGTGGGCACCACCTTGAAAAGAAATAATATTACATTAAAGCGGCTCGCGACGTAGATTCTCCGAGGTGAAGCTCTGCAGTGCGCACCGCTCGCACTCGCGGCGATCCGCGCAAGGTCTCCGTCGGCGGCGGCTAGGTGTTCTTCGCACCGCCGCCGCCGCACCGGGACCGGTTTCGCGATAATGATTAACAACAATAATAATAATAATAATAATAATAATAATAATAATAATTTATAATATTTTGCTCGTTATAATATGAATTATAATACAATATTGAATTATCGAATAATATTATATTTTCCGATTCCACGGATGCTACGTCACGCCGTCGCGTTATTATTGCTCGTTTTGCTGTTGTGTTCGACAATAATAATAATGTGTTTGGATGACCTTTAGAAATCCTGTTATACGTGCATACGTAATATAATATAAATTAATACTATAATACTATAAAATAACATATTTTATTAATAATAATTATAATAATATTATACGGTCTCTGCGGTCACCGGTCTGCCGGCGAGGTGCGGTTCGCCGCCGCCGAGTGGTCGTCACGACCGGGCCGTCGTGCCGGGCGGCGGTGGCGGGGAAGCGACGAGCGGCGCGCGCAGGTCTCCCCCAAAACGCGATATCCGGACCGGACCGCCGCCGCCGCCGCCACCGCCACCGCCACCGCCACCACCGGTTTTCCGCGGTTTTCGCGTTTTCTGTGCTCTCGCGCGCGTTCGCGCCCATCACACCCGTTCCGCCGTGCGTTTGCGTAGGACGACGTCGCGCCGCCCCTCTCCATCCCTCGGACAGCAGCAGCAGCAGCAGCCGCCGCCGCAGTGTGCGTTTTTCGTCGAGAAATCGATACAGTAGTAGTAGTAGTAGTAGTAGTAGTAGTAGTGGTGATAATATTCTAACGATATTGTTTTCGCGTTACCCCCGATCCGGCTGTCCGGCGCAGTCCAGACGGCATTCTATTATTCACCACACTGTGTGTAATAATAATATTATATTATCATCGTTCGTCCGTCGCGAGTTGACTGTTTCTCGGCGAGTACTCCGTGCGGCAGGCGCGCCGAACATTTCCGAATAGGATCGACGCCGTTCCGGTTGACGACATGTCGGGCCCGACCCTCAAGAGACTTTCGGCGCCGCCGGTGAGTGATGTAGTCGTAGCCCGCAGGGGACACAGTCGTTATTGTGACTGAATAATATATAGTTCATCTCCGCACGCACAGATATTGTATATCGTGTATATCGTATATATTATAATATTGTAAGAACCGCCTAGTCGTCGGCTGCTGCAGTTTTCGGTGCAACCGGTTGTTGCAGTTTTCACCGCAACGAGCAACGGGTCGTTGCGGGTGGGTGGCTCCATTGTGTTATTGTATTTGCAGGGATCTTAAAGCAGCCGCGTGTAATGCTCTGGTGTGTATCGACTTTAAACGGCTAAACGATTTGAATTATGAAAAACGCGAGGACCAGTGTATGCACTTGAGTTCGAAAAAAATAATAAATTCGTAGGCAGATATGGGTAGATAACCTATAACCCATACAATATATATACATAAGTAGCCTAGTTCACTTGTGTCTCTTGTAATCTGTACAAACACGATTTCGCTAGATACACACAAATATAGATATATGAAAATGAGAAACATTTTAAGTCAGACAATCTATTTTGAAATAAAACCAACTTAAATAACACATATGTACATAGGTAGTGTATATTGATGATAGCGCTTATCGTGCTGACCCCTGACTGGGAAACTTTATGAGCAATCGGCATTTTATTGGGTCAATAAATAGTAGTCAGAAGCGAGGACGCTACACCTGCAAGTGCAGTTGTCTCCGTCTTACAAACGCACAACACAACAAACTTGCGTTCGGTCGTAGAACCGATTGTCAGTGTTGGGGAGTAACTTAACTTAAGTTACAAGTTACTGTAACGAAATTACTTTTTAAGTAATTTGATGGTAATTTAATTACATTTTATTGTAAGTAATTTAAATGTAATTTAAGTTACTTTTTTGTAGTAATTGTTACTAAATTACTCGTTATATTTTTTTGGTTTAATAAATGTTAAGAACTTATTGATAATGAGTGTAAATATTAAAATATACCATATTGAGAACGCATTGTTGTTAAAAATAAATTTGAAAAATAAAGATTAATATTTAATGTGTATCAAAATTAGTATTAATTGTTAATAATTTCATATTGTTGATTGTCATTATTTAGTTTGTGTATTGTAATAAAGACAAAATGGTTATTAAGCTCCAGTGATATTAAAAAAAAAAAGTAACTTTTATAGTAATTGAGTTACTTTTTAAACTCAAAAGTAATGTAACTTGACAAAATTAAAAAAAAAGTAACTTAAAAATAATTTAGTTACAATTTCGATAAGTAATTAGTAATGTAATTTAATTACCCAAAATAAGTAACTTCCCCAACACTGCCGATTGTGTATTTGTGTCATTGTGTGTGGTTAGCTTTAATGTTAGAGTGAATCAAATTATGATCGAACTTAAAGGTAAGAACAATATCTGCTAACCTCCGCCGGGCTTTTACGATATTTTAATTATTTAACTAGTTATGAGTAGGTATATGTAAAATACATGTGCAATAATTCGATAAAAAATACAAAATATCGTAAAAAAACCGACGAGAGACATCAGACACATCATCTTACTTCTACGTTGATAATAGGTCGATTCATTCTACCTAAAAAGTAGTGTCTAAAGCTTACTACACACACAATCGGTTCTACTGAACGGAAATTTGCCATGTACGTTTGTATGATGGAGACAATATACATGTGGGTGATGGGTGTATCATCCTCTTAAACTTTGACGTCTAATCGCCAACGTGGATCATAACGGCGCAGGTAGCATAAAAGCTAACGTATTCGCATAATTGCATTGTGCCATTTGAATTAAGAATTTTTGACCATAATATATGCTGTTTTCAAAAACCGATCACCATTTTCGTCATGCTTACCGCAATTGTTTCACAACAAAATTTGTATATTATCTGATTAACGTTCGAAATCGTGACCCAAAAAAATTGAAAATATCTCACTTTTTTAATCAAATACGGCAATGGGTCTAGATTCAGAAATACTGTGACAAAAAATTAAATAAATATATTTTTACTTGATTTTCACGTTATCGACTGGTAACGAATAGAAGACTGATAGAAGTGACTTAATTGCATAATAAATGTAGTCCAAGCACGGCCGCAGTGTACGAAACAATATAAACTAGACATACAAGTATACGACTATACGTATAAAAAAGTTTAGGTAAATCGTAATATTTCAATAATGTTTATAGTTAATAATACATTTCCATTTCAATTTCGCTGTATCAACTGATAAATAAGTAATATTAATATTTAGTTATTGATAGCTGCCATGTTACCATTTACAGAAATATTTTAATATTCAATAATCACTCGTTGAAATCAAATCTCAAAAAAGTGAATTTTCTATTGTTAAATCACATCAAGTGTACGTCTAACACACTCATTTTCCTCACACAATATTTCCATTGAAAATAATATAATAAAATGGGTTGAATGTACTATCGTCTATCAAGAATATCAATACAATCAAATTTCTATGAGTCCTATATCTGATGTACCTGATTTTAATTGAATTATACTTATACTTACCTCATACCTATTATAAGACATATACCATGTAACTTATAAGGAATAGTAGGCTATAAAGTGATTATTTGGGTTTCGTATACAATTGCTTAAAATAAAGTATTTAATATCTACTATGAAAGAGTAAAAATGTCAAATGTTGAAGTTTCCATATCTTAATATAATAATATAAATATTGTAAATTATAATTAATTATAATTAATTATATTAAACAAATTAATTAATATTTAATACTCCTGCTATCATTTTTTCAGTATTATTTTTATTTTTAATGTTGACTTAGTACCTAGTAGCTTCTATGTTATGACTTATAAAGATTAGAATATTAACTCTAAAAATATAAATTTAATATAAGAATATTAAATATTAATATATTATACATTTATACAATAATTACAACTTATATAAGGCTTGGTATAATACATAACTTTTTCCAATCGAGTTGCCAAAATTTAAAGACCATAAGAACACTGACGAATGTAACTGCGCTATGAGTCTATGACGTCGTGATAGATAAATAGTTTTCTATAGTTACCGCTCACGCTGGTCTGAACGATTTTACTTGTTGCGAAATTATTTTCTACTATTCGCATGTAGCATGTGTGTCAGGTCGAGAAAAAAAACACTATAAGAAGCATTATTATTTTAAATACATGTTTGTACAGGAAAATAATGAATTTAAATTATAATGACGTATTGACGTGTAAAAAAATGTAGTACCTATATATACCTAATACTTATCATAAACATAACAAGAATAAAATTAAACACTGAATATGATCTACAATTCACATAATCAATATTGAAACAATGGTAGTATGGTACAAATTAAGTAGGTACATTTAATGGTGTATTTTGAAGTCAACTAACTCCTCTTGTGATTTGTGTTTGATTGTGGAAATAACTAAAATTAAAAATACATTAATGTATATTTTACCTTAATGTATTATAAGTATGTGTACATCTAATACGCGTCTTTCGCAGCTCACATTAACACATTCATTACCAATAATAAGCTCTATATAGAGAAATAAAAACATTTAATTTTAAGTATACGTAGTTTTTATACCGAGTTTTTAAATTTCACACAGTAAAATATTATAATAGTATTAGATTATAGTTTATATCTAGTGCATTTAAATACAATAATTTGTATAATTTACACAAACAGGTATGTGACTTGGTAATAATAAAATAATAAATGTTTTAGATTCTGTGCGGAGCAATTAGTTTGTTAGATTTACAATAATGTTTTTTTTTGTCTGACGTCAGCTTTAGCTTTTGGGATTAGTTAAAATGTTTCAATATTCAACATTAAAGGTCGAAGAGCTTAAAAATGTAGTACAAAGTTACTCATAAGTTGTAATAATAGATATTAAAAAATATAAAATTGCAAATGTTCGACTTATTATAAGCGCTCGAAGTTAAAATGTTATCAAAAATACAAAAATGTAATAATTATTTTGACTTTTATTACAATAAATACAAACAAGCAATCATGTATTATTGTAATTTGTAAAAGCTCTAGTGGATTTATTACTTTTTTTGCTTGTCCGTTTTCTGCATAAACATAAAGATCAGACGGTTTACCGACTTTGGAGCATGTGACGTATATAATAACACCCACGAAAGAAGTAATGGTTTTCTAAATTCTAACCGAAAACTCGCAAAGATCGCCTTTTTTTATAGTCATATATATCGAACGCAAGACGTATTGGAAATTCGATTGTTCTTGGCGTTGCTAAGACGATAGTCATCGTACTGCTCTTCTTCTTCTCTATTCAACTCGTGCGACAAGTCTTTCTACCCGCTGATCACGAAGCAGGGTCAGCAGGATCAGCAGTATACTTATGTTCGCCTTTGGACGTACTGACTCTAACACTTTCATTTTCGTCCAACACTGCAGCGGTGACGGTAAAATGCAGCCGGGCACGATTTACCTCGGCACCTCGGTGACCTTAAACAGTGTGTGTTTATATTTATTACCTGTCTATTCAAAGTGGGCCTTAACGTGTTTTTTTTTACAAATTTGGTGGTCCGCACAACTAAAAATGTCGGGAACCGCTAAAATAAGTGATTATCATCTGAACTATTTCACTCGGGTCTCCCGGCCGACGACCTGCGGCGTACGTCTTCTGTCTTCGAAGCCTTCATTGAAAACAAATAACAAAAATAAAACCTAAAATAGATCCTGTCATAAACGTATACAGAGCAGCTCAAGTGATTCCACTCCTATGTATTGTACCTAACTAGATATTGAAATGGAAACCAGCTACATAATGGATGACGAACGCCTAAAAATAATAAACAGAGAAGTCACTCTGCTGTACAGTATAGCTGTCGAGTGTACTTTATCGTCGAGTAATGAGTATAGGTCACTGTAAAGGATGTATTAAATTTGAATTCAATAATGAATATTGAATATTATGAAAAACGGTTCTGAGTGCAGTCTCTCTGTCAGCTTAGGTATATTATGACAAGTATATTAATTACAACTACTAATTTTTGTTTCCAAAAACAGATTACACATGTTCTATTATTTTTACCATTATTATTATTATTGTTATATAATTATTATAATATTATATCATGTAATATTACTATAGTTGTTATTAATTTATAAGTTGATACCGACTACCGGTGTAATAACTATGTGAATAAATTCTTGGTGTAAATATTTAAAAAATATTCTCCTCGTCCTTGTGTATATATAATAATATTAATAGACAGTGAACAACTTTCGAGGAACCTTGCATAACATTTTCAAGCTTAAGCTATAAAAATTGAATATTTTATACATTATTAATTAAAACAATTTTTGCATATTCATGATTTTGACGAATTTTAACAAAATCGAAACTTTAAACTTTGTGAAAAAAAATTGTGACTATTTATTTTTAATACTTTTTAACTATGGTAGAACATGTGAGATTTTATACAGCAATTTCAATGTTTTTGTCCAAGCATAACAAATATTTTTATCAACACAGAATTAAAAAAAAAAACTAAAAAAATTTGAAATGCATATAAGTTTTGAAAATTTAATTTTGTATTTAAAATGATAATAGTATAATTAATACCTACTAGAATGTTTTAGGTTTCTAGGGTTGATATTTTTTGAATAATAACAAAATAATTAAAATTGTAAGTGGATAAATCTTTATTATACATTTGATTATCACACATTGAACTTTATGAATGACTGCAGTCGCTCTTATATAGTGACTTTATACGTTATTTTATTTTTAATTCCCAGAAAAAATTGTGTTTGATTAAAAATAAAGTAGTAAAATTTTGTAATAACCAAGGTATCTAATTAACTTTTGATAAAAATTAATCCAGGGTTGATTGGATTTTCTCTTCTTCGGTCAACTTTATAACCATATCCTAGGCATTATGTTGCTCAAATACCCCCGGAACGCCTCTTTGTTGAATTCCTCTGCATAAAACCTGAAGCGTTTCTAGCAACTGCTGATGGTTTCTCATCAGGTTCCTCTTCGCCACTGTCATCAGTCACGTTCTCTTTTCGCCGTTTTGACCGAATTTCACCATAGATGTCATCCTTGGGTATGACTTCAGTAGGTCGGGTTTTTCCGTCAATGTTGATCAATTCATTTTACAGTTCGGCTGATAGGTCGGTGGGTCATACAACCTCTTAGGTCATAACCTAACTTCTTTTGGACTGAGAATGAAACCACCTTGTTGGAAACAGTTGTGCATATTATCTAATTTTCAAATAATCCCATTAACCGGTGTGCGAGGCTAGTAGACGGACTTTTTACTGTTTGTTAGTCGGGACCGGCCGTTTTAAGTCTAATAGGCGAATGAGTCAATCAACCGTGAGTCCAATTAGAGGCGTCCACTGTATTATATACATTGTTATTGTTTGTCTCAAGAAATCGGATGATATTGATTTCTTGATTAGGCTCGAGAATAGATATTTTAGTATTTGAGGTAAAAAAAGTTTATTAAAATTATGTGACGTAAGATTAAAGTTACACGTGTCACATTTAATACTTACAAAACAATTCTTCTTCTTCTTTAACAGCTTAACGGTCCGTTAAAGGACCTGTACTGCCACTGGTTACTTGCAAAACATACATACATTTAAATCATCGTGTATTCTAATAGATATGTACTAATAATTATACTCGTACACTAATTTATTTTCAATATTATCAGAATGTAGTTTTTAGTTATCTGACAAATAGCTAAAAGGTAATGTAAATATATTTAAATTATTTATTTAGTAATAAATAAATTATTAGATTAACATTAACGATAATAATTTATTGAATGTTGAGCAGTTATAATAATGAATAGTTATTATATACGACTATATATTTAAATTAAAAAATTCGTTCAATATTGATAATAATATCTAGAAAATGTATCTTAATTTTTATTTTAGATTCTAATCGGAGTGATTTACTGTGATGTGCTTTTTTTGTGTTATTGTAAACACTTTTTATACTCGAAAAAAAATTTTTTTTCAATTATTGTCGGTAAATAATTTTTGCTCGATCAAAAATCTTCAACATTTTATACAAGATTTCTCATAGTGACATAGTGTAATTTAGTGTAATTAAAAAAATTAAGAGTGTAAATCCCCAATAATTTTTTTATAAGCGTGTTTAAGGTTCAAATTTTTACCAAATTTGTTAAAACCGCATCAAAATATTTTGGCTCTTTTTGAGCTATTTATAGATATTTGGTATTTTGGATATTTGTTTTAGTTTTATTTCTACTCATGACGATAAAAACAAATTTTCGCTGTGTCAAAATTCTGGAAAATTTAATACCAAGGTTTTTTAGAAGTTTATCTTTTAGCTATATAAAAATATTATAGATTCATAAAAATTAATTTTTTTTTGAAGTTTAAATGTTGACAAAATTTGTCACAGTTACAAAAACTTGCTAATTATTTTGTTTTTAAAAATGTATAGAATTTTCAATTTTTACATTTAAGACTTTAATACAAGGTTTCTCATAAGTAGTTCATTCTGAGACCAACAATTCTTAATAATATACATCCACAGTTGTTCTTCGTAGACGTTTGAACTTAAAATTTGGACAAAATTATATATTTAAACAAAAAATAACGATGTTAGTTAGATGATATTTTCAAAATATTTTGATTTATTTTCAACTATTACAGCTATTAAATATTAATAATTTAATAAAAGCAATGGTTTTTGCAAAAATTAAATCAACCAACGCAATAATACTAAAATATATTACTGAATAGAAATATAAAAAAACATATCATGAAATATGTGTATTTTATATAAACTTTTTTGTATAATATTACAAAGATATATCATTGAATTTAAATTTAACACATCCATTACAGTGATCCACGAGACTCCTATTGTAATTATTGAAGCTACCTACCACTTGCCCACCTTTTTTATATTTTCATTAAATCATTGCCTGTGAGCTGTGGGGGAGGGGGGGGGGTGACAAACGTCAGTCATTTCAATCCCAAGCTATAACTAATCTACATACTCAGCTACTCATTTACATCATATTCCTCGTGAACAAATCATTTTCATATTGGTAAATATACCATAACGTCAAAACCATAACTTGATGTGTTAAGATTAAACATAAACACAAGTACTTACGTATAATATACGTATAAGTACATATAACGAATCATTTAAAATCGCTTTAATATTATTAGGTACAAGAACAATACTCATCTGAGTCATAATATAATACAAACCTTGGCTGACGTCGAATAATAACTGACAGCTGGTGTAAATAATAATAAATTCAAGTCATAAATAGATTTAATATTTTTGTTCGGCGTTAAAATCCATTCTATTTGTATGCGACTATGTACGATTATAATAAACCGTAGGTGTACTAATATTACACTAATAATATTATGTTTCACGAATCATCATAATCGTCACTCATCATCCACAAGTTATAAACTAATTCCATACTACCATAGGTAAGGTATTCTATTTATACAGAAATACAGTTACAAGTATACGAGTAGTGAGCACGATGTACGTGTAAGGCATATTAAGCATTCTATACTTATGAACATATGTTATGTGTCTATGACTTATGGAAAATGTATTTCACTATAGGTACCTACCGTCCTACACTTATATTTATTTTGTTACTAAAAATTAAAACAGTTTTAGATATGGAATACGGTATTTTTACTTTTAACAGCAGACAAACAAAAAAAAAAATGTTATTCGTGTAATAGTTTTGATGGCACACTGAAATACGATTGTTGGTTTTGTTTGTCTAGTTGAGTTCAGAGATATAAGAACATTTTAATATAGTATTATGAGCTTGGTGTGTTATCTCGTATACGTACAATTTAAACTTTAGTACATTGCAGGAGCGCGTGTGCGTCTATATAGAAGTTTAGAAATATTGGTGATTTCATTTATGCCGATGACGCTTTTAAAACATATTTTCTGGAAGATCAATGATGGTTACTAAAATATTGTTAGGTTCTGAAAAATAGGTATCATAATATAATAGTTGTTGGTGTAAATAATTTTCAGGAAATATAATTTAAGCTCATGTTTTTTTCGTGAAATATTATGTTCAGAAACTATTGAAATCAGGGAAACAAAAACTATGCGATCTTCTCATATTAATAAATCGTATTGAATTATAATATTTCCATAAGGTATTATATTCTTAATAATTAACAATAATATTGGTAACGGTTCAGTACGCAATCTACAAATCATTTTTGGCCTACAACTTTTTGTCGTTAAGATGATGTTTGCGCACTATTTGTTTTCTTTGTCTGACCAATGCGTGAAATAAATAATTCAAGTTCAGCACGGCTTTAATATTGAAGTAAATTAACCTTTTATCAAAAATCAAATTAAAAAACTTATCTGTGTTTTTTAAGTCAGCTTTTTTATGATATTTTAATTTTAATGCAAGTTATGGTTATGCAAAATATTATAATTTAAAAATGTTCATATAAATATACGTATACATATGATTAAAAATTCAAATATTATAAAAAGCTGACCTACAAATACAAAATATAATGTTCCTAACTTTAAGTCTTTGGTCAATTTACTCTGAATTAACAATACTCAAGGTTCTACTGAACGCAAATTTGATATTTTTGCAATGTTTTGCAGAGACAAAACAAATACCTATAGGTAACTGTCATAAACATAATATAATGTCGAAACATGAAAAGTGTATTTAAAATCCAAATTTTAGGTACATAGATATAAAGGTCTATAAACATTAAGAACTCATCTAAAAATGTAATTATATACAATTTTAAAATTCGTTGAAAATATTTAGGTGCCTATATCTTACTTTTCTAACAATAAAAAGTTTCCTTTCAAAGAAGTTTGGCATGAAGTCTTCAACACAGTGATGTTTTAGAAGCAGGATCTCGTCCTTAGTTCCTTCAATTGTCAAGTAGAGTAGAAACGCCATTTTTAAAATAAATATGAATATTTTATCTAGATTTAGTAGTTCTCCACAGTATTTTTTTTGTATTTTTCATGACGTCGTGATCTTTTATTTCCGGATCAATAAAAATTCCGAGCGGCTGACAGTTTAGTGATTGTATCCGCGTCTATACTGTCTATTTAGTATTCGATATGCGAATTTTTTATTGTCCCAAGTTGGATTGATTTTATTTTAAATTATTGGCAAATGAGTCGGGTACTCGATCCCGCATTTTGACGTTTCAAAACTTATAGTTATGACTAAAGTAATAATACACATTTTTCATGACTTCTACAATTTTTGAATTACATTTTAAAGTTTTTTTTACTTATAATGTAATGTATCCCATACTCAATCACAAAAATTGTAAGTGTGCTATAAGACCTGGAAAAATGTATTTGTAAGTCATGCATTACTATAATTTTAATTTCAAAATATTAAAATCTAATAAGGAAAGCGTAAGAAATAAAAAAATTAATATGTATGAATCTAAATTAATTATTGAAAATTACAATAGTTTAACACTAATTAGACTGTAATATATAAATTAAAAACTGTATAAATAGTTTTTATTATTATTTTTTTAAAATTCATAAAGGAAAATTATGTTTAAAAAAAACTATACTTCGTAGTATTTAGCTTAATTTTTTTTTTAATTTTATAAAATAAATTCGACATCGCCATACATTGAATAATAATATTATAATTTATAAACAATGTGTTTTCGAATGTTGGCACGATATCGCGGTACATCACCAACCAACTTACCGACGTCCAAAAGTATATCATGCAAAATCTGATAAAAATTAATTTTCTACCGAAATACCAAACTCGGTATACTTATCAATAGAATGTGCATATTAAAATTCGATTAAAAAAAAATGACAACTAAAATTACTCCTCTCAGAATCTAAAATAAGTACGGTTTATACATTTAAATATGATGATATATAATATGTGAAATGGTGAAAGCGCATGCAAAATAATTAAATTCACGTTACAAATGTGTGATATTTTCGACTGCGTACAGCGTGTGGCCAGTAAGCCTGTCTGTGAAAAACCTGTATAAAATATTATTAACGCATATTGTTGTTGAATTTTAATTCCAAATGGAAAGACAATCTACGGAAATATTATTATGTTCACGCTCGTTATGGAGGCGAAATTCAAACGACCAACAATAATCTAGTATACCATATACTATCGCGCCGCATATATCAATAATAAATTACAATATTAAGTTTTTCGTACCTATTATAAAAATAAACACACTTTATGAGGGCCTTGATAAAAATCGACACGTGTCGTACCGATTTCACTCCCACCTCCACAAAACCTATGATATACATACATAAATTGTGTACCTATTATAGTGTTTAGCTAGGTAGGTACGCAATTTGTATTTATGAATATTATACCTGTGTAATATTATGTCCAGCGATGACATCGGCCGATAAATATTTAAAAGTCTTCAACTGCAGCGAATAATGCATTATTAGAACTCACTTTTTTTCCTTAAAGTAAAATATTTTTAAGAATTATTCAGCTATAGTTGTTTAAAAGGAAATATTGGAATATTAATCCAACTGCTGATTGTATTCCAGACAAGTCTAGACAGTAAAACATAGAACAAATAAATATAACAATACAATATTGAATAGGCATATTGAATGTGACATAAGCAAATGTGGACAAATAATTAATGCGCCAAGTGAACTAATTTTTATCGCTACTAAAACGTAAAATGTTAACATCTGGCCGAGTTGGGTAGGTATTAAACATTTGATACGGGCAATTATATTACCCACCTTGCCCGTATGGTGGTGATAATAATATATTTGTTTTCCAACTAATAGTTTTTACAATACAGATTATATAATTAAAATAAAAAAAGTTAGTCACTTTCAAGCCAAAGGCGCTGCAGCGGAAGTGCAGAGAGTTCATAGAACAGTAATGTATTAAATTAAAATAATAATAGTAATATGTAAATAAATTTTGACAGTAAATAAAAAATAACAATTTTATGAGTTAAAAATAAGAAATAATAGGCTTAATCATAATGATTGAGTTTAATGAATATATATATTATAGAGGGATTATGAAGATTCTACCAATGCGTTTAAGTCAATTTTTTCAACGCAAAGCTATAATTGTAACATTATTAATTTGCTTCTGATATAATACGAAATCGTCAAACTTGTCTGTGCCTGTAAATACTTTTGTGTGCTTAATGAAACATTTTAAAAAAAGCTCCATGTTTCTACTATATAGTGTAGGTATTCTTCATACTAATTATGACAGTCAGACAGTCTACCGATTTGAAAGTGGTCATTTTTCGATAATTTCATTTGGTAGTAATTGCAAGCAAAAACCACAGAATTTTAAAAATTCTAGAAAGTGTGGTTTATTATGTATTTTTTTTTTTATACAGTGACAGCAGTGAGCTTTTAATATTTGAATAATATCACACCGAATTTTCTGTTCGCACAAAGCATATAATAATTGCCAACGGTTGAATGGAGTTTAATTGCATTGGGTTTTATTGGAAAGCAAGTGTTATCAACAACTACTCAAATTCCTAGTCATAACTCATAACACGATACTTGCCGTTTGAATATATTATTTGAAAAAAGATAGTGGTATAATATGTATATTACCTGTTGCAAACCGTTCTATTTACCTACTTCGAATTAAATTCCAACAGTACAGACAATAAGCATTTAAATATTAATATTAAATTCATTATTTTTCTAGAAATGGATAATTTACGTAAAAACAAATTGTTCGGTAAACTATCGGTATTAAATCATTTTATATTTACCACAGACTAAAGGATTTAAAAAAAATGTAATATGTACAGTAATTTGCGTTTATATCAAAATTGTAAAAATGTTTTTGCAAAATTTTAATATTTTTGATTTTAAAAATAATTTACAATAATAATAATTATGTAAAAAATGTAGGTATCAAAATTAATCTCAATAATAACATAATTAGGCATGGTATTATTATTTTGGCCTTGAAAACTACGGAAACGATTATATACCTGTGTATGTATATAGTTAACTATTAGTTATATATTGTTATAGATGAAATACGAAGAATAAAATAACCACGTTCTGTATAACTTGGAAATTCCCTTGTAAATTCCCGAGCACAGATTGTTTCCAAGATGAATGTACCAGCTGCCTTATGTAATTTAAAAAAACCCATATCAATTATCAATTATAATTTGTCAGAATCGTTTTTTTTTTTAGTTTATAATGGTTTATGGTTTATAATAATATGGTTATTATATGATACTTAAAAGTAAAAAATTGTCAGTGTACTGTTTAAATTATTTTATTTTGTATTGGATATACTAAGAGTTACTTCTATTATCGGATATATATGTATGGAGATGGGGAGTGTAAAATTATTCTTCATTAATATGCATAACTAGGCCTTTAAGCTAATGGGGGGGGGGAAAGAAGGTTGGAGACCTAGCTATTTTATATGGAATAGTGAGCAGCGCCGGCCCGACACCAACACAAACATGATTGACATTACATATTATTATAGTGTGATATTTTGTCAGTTATTTGATAATACAATAACAATAAGGTTAAGAATCAAAATAGGTATATATATAAAGATTAGTATCTCTTTAAAGGTAACGTCATATTTTAGTTTAATATTATGATGGAAAATTCGAGTTTTTTATTTCCATAAACTTTAAGCGAAAGCTTTAGGATTTTTGTGAGTATAAAACATCATATAAAAATACACTAGTCATCACATGACTGCAGTTTAAGCCTCCGCTATGTGTCAGCAAATTTGTGTAACATTTGTTTTACTATTTATAGCATTTGATAAATCACTTTCAAATTTCAATAGCTACCTAAATTAGATAATGTATAAAAAATTTTTTAAAATAATAACTTAACCAATATGATTGCACCACATAAACGTTATATATTGTGTATGCATATGTCGCATCCACAATGTTACCAACACACGGGTGTCTGGTATAGAGATTGTGGACCATTCATAGAGTAATGTTTATTATGGGACAACCTCAATGTGCTGAATATTTTCAAATGTATACATCGTGGACTATAAGATATGCTATAGGTAGTTATATATTTATGACTCAGAGGCGTGCTCATATCTCCCCCCCCATATTTATAGTTCTTCAAAACGATATTTTTAGTTTTGACTTAAAAGTTAAAACATGAGCTGCACCTCCAACATTTTCATTGATAACACATTTTGTTTGGAGGCCGGGGGAAATACAGTAATAATTGGGGGTATAGGTAGTTCGAGACTTGTTCGCATTATATGTACAAATAGCGGGACAGCTGGGGGGGGGGAGGTTTTAAGCTTCCCTAACTGTTATAAACCCCTCGCCGCCACCCCTCTACCACCACAACCAAAAAAAACCGGATGATATTACACATTACATTTACAGTATTTTTATATAAAGGAAATTCTCTATTTGTACTTCTTCTGTGGGTAAATGGTAAATCAAAACAAACTTCGAGCCAATTTCCAATACGTATTTTTATTGCTGTACTCGACTACTTGAGTAATAATTGATTCTTTGTTTGAATGTGCCGAAACCAATTTTGGGCCAAATCATCATTTTATAATCGAGATACAAATTTATTATAGAATTGTGGATGGAATCGATATGGAACTCTTTAGCATTTAGTTTTTTATCAAGTACATGATAAAGTATATGAACACAAATTTGAATTGTTATCCATATAGTACCTATTAAGCGTTCACATTTATTTACTCTTTCTGAAACAAAAACACTACTATATAGGCACATAACAATTATCTTGATAAATATACATTGTATACAACTGGTTAAAACATTTTGGACATAACCAAATGTATGCTATACCCAAAATCGTGTGCCCCATTAATATATTGAGCATGTTAATAATAGGTAATTAAAGTATAAATAATGTAAATAACGACAAGTTAGTTTTAAAATAATCCATAATAATATTTGATTGTCGCGGCGTTGAAATATTCGTTGAATTAATTCGCTAGAAGTACTATTGAACAGCATAGAAGTGTCTGAAACGAAGTAACTACCTGAAAATAATGTTGATTTGATAGACTTGAGATGAATACAAATCAAAATTATATAATTTACCCGTGAACGTGTATACCTATTACTCGTAAACCGTATACTTATTATCATATGATTGTTTGATTTAATAGTTTAAGCAGTACTAAACACTTAAACCTAAGCATTGTATAATATGGGGACCGACGATCGTACGATTAGATGATGAGAATTGTGTTGCAAAAATAAATAAGTAATAAATAACGATTAACGAATTTGTATGTCAAAATAATTACATTATTGTCACAATAATAACATATTATTGTACTTGCTACAATAGAACGAAACCAATAACTATACAGAAAACATTTATTGTTTTGTTGTCAAAAAACAAACAAATAAATAAATAATAATAATAATTTTATTTTTTTCTTGGTTTGCAGTTATCTGTATTGTTATTTGCCACGTTGCTGTTTCAAGTGACGGTGACTGCGGTTTCTGGTCAAGAGGAGGATGCGACAAAGCCAGACCTCGACAATGCAATTTTGGAAGTGTTCCCAACACAAACACCTTTACCACCGCCGTCGGATCGGTGTATTTGTGTACCATATTATTTGTGCAGAAACAAGACGATTAATACGGACGGCGAAGGATTAATAGACATTAGGTAAGTCTTATCACTATAACTTAACATTTGTCGGACTAGAATGACGTTATAGAATAGTATTCTAAATTTCTAACTGTGGTGTGAGCGTGTGTGATTTTGTCTTTCAACACCACTCGACGTTAAAGGGATACTGCTAAGGCTAACGGCCATGCTATATTTTGTAATTTGATAAATGTATCGATCGCTACGATGAACAAAAGTACCAACTACATTAACTTTCCACCAGAAAATTTACTGAAATTCAAAATCAAAGCATTATTTTGTTTAACTAATTATTGTTTACGCAGTTACAAAAAAAAAAACCCCCCGTCATTGTAAAATCAATATATTTATCGATTCGCTCTGAATCTAAGACTTACGTGAGGCCCTGGATAATACTAAAATCTTCAAATTGTATTTACGGCCATTCGTCTTAGTGTTAAAAATAACAGAGCAAAATCGATTCTTATAAACGTAAAATTTGATATGTCATGCATTAGTAGGAGGATACAATACATGCGTGTACGATATTTTCTTGGATTTGGATTCTCTTGGATTTGAAACTGAGCACCTTTCCAAATGAGTAGATAGGCAATTATATTTACGCGCGTGAATAGTAAATCATCATTTTTATGATGACACCACCGGCACCTCGTATTTTACTTTTTTTTATCGTGCACGCAATAATAGCTGTGACAACAGTGTTTAATATAAATACAAAACTAGCAAATAGTAATCGTTATATTGAATACCTAACTAATTAGTTAAAATAAATGTATACTTAAAAGGTAATAGCCTTACAAAATTACACGTCTATTGGGAATGATTGGATTTTAATTGTATATTCATTGGCTTATTTTCTAAGTTTTTTTTTATAGAACTCGAGTTTTGAATAACTTTTTCATTTAAAAATTAATTTATGTGTTTACCTAAATATCTAATCAAAATTTGAAAATGTTGAAATTTTAACACAATTTAAAAATTAAAAATTGATTTTTACAATAAGAAACAGAGAAAAAAGGCTGATAAATGGGTAATTCAAATTTTCTTTCAACAATATTTAAATTCGATTATTCTAAGTAGGTGTAATTTTGTCAAGATTTTACGTCTAAATCATTAAATAAATACACCATTTCCCAGCTACCTTGTTCCTCGAGGAAAACGGGAAACTGAATATTATATTCTCTGAGCGAATTTATCGTTGCGTTAGTCATAAATGACCATCTATTTATACATTTGATCAACAGGTTTAAAGAAGGCCCGTGTCCTAACTACTTGGACGTGTGCTGCTACGATCCAATGAAATCGTCAGAGACCACAAATATATCGTACGAGGAAAAGCGTACGATCTGTGGTCATTGGAACTCTGCTGGCGTAGGATTCAGAATAACCGGACACTCCCATAACGAAGCACAATTCGGCGAGTTTCCCTGGATGATGGCGATTCTCAAACTAGAAGCTAACCAATCCAAAACCTACCTGTGCGGTGGTTCATTGATTCATCCACAAGTCGTGTTGACCGCAGTCCATTGCGTACACAAGTAAGAGTTTAACTCATCGTTATTATTTATTTTAAAGTTCTACTGCCACTTGCAAACACTACACTGTATTATTATACTGCATCTATTTTTTTTACCTGACTTTTACGGTTGCTGTCGATATTTTATATTTTTAATACGCGTCTTTAACATAATATATAAATCTTTGACGGATAATCCAAAAATTATATCTTATAATGAATATAATATTCTGGTAATTATTATTATTATTATTTTTAAATATGATGGATATGTCATTTGCTTAAAATTTATTATTCTAATAATTTATTGATTCATTTTATAATAATTATAACCATCGATAATATTAAAATATTATGTACAATTTACAATTGTATTTTCAGTTTTTTTTTATCGTGTGACACGTAGTTAAGTACATAAACAACTACTACACTACTCGACTAATGTTTAATTTTCGTAAATTCTCTGTGAAATAAAAATAGTATTCCTCTTGCAATTCGCAATTAAAAAAATATGTTATTGATCCTAAAAATGTAAACCTCTCTTATCGTACTCAGTCGATTTTAAATAGATTCAAACAATTTGGTTACCCAATTAGGGCAGGACGATTATTTTCTAAAAAATGACTGTTACGGTAGGTTGAATAAAATATAAATATTTAAAATGTTTTCCTGATGTAGTGATATGATATCCCTTGTCCATGTATAATTAGTTTATGCATATAAGCTGTAAAAGCTGAATAACCAACCACATAATTCAGTTAGTACGTCGCGCTTGTATAAAATGCATAGTGGGCCATATCACATCCGATCACATCAACTATATACAATATAATCATCATCATACAGGGTGTCCCAGGTCTATTTGACTAATGCAATAACTTTTACAGCAGTAACAGTGATTAGCAAGAAATAATTTTGAATTTTAACACACTTTGAAAATTGTTTAAAAATTAACGACTTAACCAAATTAAAAGTTTTAAACGCCAAAATGGTTTTTAAATACTTATTTATGAAATAGCTATCTTGGATTATTAGAAAAATATTAAATAAAAAATTTAAATAATTTATTTTTGTTGTAAAATAAAAAATAAAATATAAGATATACAAATTATAGCGCAGAGCTCTACAAATCATTACAAAAAAGAAAAACTTAAAAATATTGAATAGAAAAAAAGTTATTGCATTAGTCAAATAGACCTGGGACACCCTGTATAATTATAACAATATGGTAAAGTTGTAAATAAATTAAACTTTTATTGAAAAAAAAATTGATATGATTATCAGGGAATCACATGGACGAATTACAGTTGAGTTCCGTGGGACTAAATTTACACCTGATTCGGTTCGAAAAACAACCCGATTGAGTTCAAAAAAATATTTTCCTACCCATTTTATAGACTTAAAACTATATCAGTACCTACACATTTTTGCAAAAAATTGAAGTTGGAGAATCAAATGCTAAAAAGTTACTAAAACTTAATTAATAATAATAATTAAATACATATTTACTTATTTTCTTCGCAATTTCATTTTTCTTATTCGTTATTATTATTATCATAAAAAAAAATCGACTATATTCCACTGATTTTTATTCGTATGAAAATAGTCATCTCGTCCTACGCGCTGTGTACTTAATTCATATCGTTGGTATCCTTCAATGCCGTATAAATAAACAATAGGAAATTTCAATATCAACTATTTGTTTCATCGGACTAAATAAGGCGTATAATCGGACGCAATTCAGACCTCAAATCTGCGGCTGAACTGTTCGATGACTCCTGTTTTTACTTACTTATTAGCTATAAAACACGTTGTGGTATTATATATTGGTGATGATTAAATGTTTTTTATTTTTTTTCTCACAAAAGCAAAGACCCGAACGATCTGGTAATTCGTGCTGGAGAATGGGACTCACAAACGGAAAACGAACTGTTACCGTTACAAGACGGCCAGGTTTTGAAAATAATCAAACACGAAAAATACTACGCCGGAGCACTTTTCAACGACGTGGCGCTCATCATCGTCACCCAACCGTTCTTGCTCAGAGAAAACGTGGGCACTCTCTGTTTGCCCAGTCCGAATTACGTGTTTAATAGAGAAAGATGTGTCGCCAGCGGTTGGGGCAAAAATGTATTCGGTAAGCATGGTAATACCATTAACGTACCTACATTCCTCGATTAGTGAAACATCGTTACGTTTATTAGTGTATTATATTATTATTATGTTTGAGTCCGGTGGCATTGGTGAACATTTATAAACCGCGATGCACAGCATAATATATTTCAGTACCCGACCACCCACAGGGCCGGATTGGACGAATTCGGCCCACCTAGTTAACCGTACTTTACCGGGCCCACAGAGTAATTATTTTATCACAAAATACTCAGTGTTTGGAAAATATTAATTTATTTTTGCCCAAATTTGTCGTGACCCACCGAGTTTTACTCGGTAACTCGCCGCACAATGGTTCAAAAATCAAAATAGTTGGCCAATATTCGATATTTTGAATATGAAAATACTCAAATAAAGATAATAAAATTGTTTTGTATACTACCCAATAGGCGTATTAACATGTAAAACTTATTGCAAAATATTATTAGGTATACTCATAAAGTAATATAAAAGTAGACAAACTAAAGTTTTTTTCTTAAAAACGATGGTATTTTGTCAATAATCGTCATATAGTTTAATTGTCTATATAGTAAATAAAATAAATTAAATTGAAGTGTTTATCAATTTATCTATGCTAGATGAGTTACAAAGATAGTATTTAATGACCTAACTATAAGGTACGATTGTTATTAAGCCGCACTTGGTCATTGAAATGTACAATGCTAGAAATAATACGATAGTAAATCTATAAGCTTTTATAAAAATATAAATTTAATAATTTTTTTCATCGAGTTACACGACGTTATTCACACCACCAGTTAAGTCACAATCTACAGATTACAAAAATATCATCATAAGTTGCTCATATTTGCTCATTACTTTGTAGTGAGCACTTGAAGTTTGAAAGCTTTAAATTTAAAATATATAATTAATAGCAAAAAATAAATTGCTTAACATTGACTTATATTTGATTTTCTGTTTTTTTTTAAATGCGCTCTGTAAGAAATGTTTCTCATTCCAAAAACAAAAAAATTATCAAAATTGGATATTTTTACGTGGTTTGAGAGTTTTTCCGGTAAGACATGTTTTTGATCAAAACAACAGTCACGTGCAGGCCATTTAAGCCGGTACTCGAATACGAATTATTATTTTTGATAATTATTATGTAAGTAATAGTTAATTTTATAAGAGTTCCGTAAAAATTAGAATATTGGCCAACTATTTTGATTTTTGAACCACTGTGCGCCGGGTCAATCCGGCCCTGCCCACCCACCTCTTTCTTTAGCACACATCCTTGAATTTTTTTCAAAAACATAAATATTGAAGAAATATAAAATTTTCAGGAGTACCTTTTATTTTTCGTTTCGTTTGCATAATTTTGCTATTGCACTGAAATCATTTCCAATCATTTACGATCGTTCTATACGTTACGTCGTTTGTCGTGTTTTGTATATTTTTAACAAATCAATACATTTTTAGATTCTGAGCGGAGCGATACTATGATGTGTGTGTGTGGTTTTTTTGTGTCTTATACACGATAAATAGTCTAATAACGCTTCGATTTTCAACTTTAGTACTTATCTATTTTAATGGGAAAGTGAATCTAATTGGTACTTTTAAGAGGTCAAAATTGTAATTTCCAGTACTTTTTAAAAACACCGGGTAAAGCAAAAAAAAAAAATTTAAAGAAAAACGGGAATTTATAGTTAAATAAGTTACCAAATAGCAATATCAAAAAATATACTTGCGACATTGACTGACCTCCGCTCAGAATCGTTTTTCGTATACAATGATACATCATTGAATTCAAATTTAACACATCCATTGCAGTGACCCACTCGAAATCTACTGTACAGCTGAACAGTACCCACTTGCCCACCTTTTTTTAAAAAAAATTATTGAATTATCGGTATGTATAGTATGGATAAGGGTTTTCAACTGTGGTGGACGGGTCAATCTAGGTAAGTTCCTACATTATAGATAACATGTAAAAATAAACATACTTAAGATTCAATACGACGATTTATTAGACATAAAGTAGAAAGTCTATATAATTTATTTAAAATATTTATGATGTGATAGAAATATATAGAAGAAAGAATACAATACTTCACACAGGACTTTTTGAACATAATACTATATGAACTAATAATATATTATATTATATAATATATAACATGGCATTACCTATAAAAATATAAATGCTAACTATAATAAAATAATATTGCCTTTAAAAAAATAATCCCAAAGAAAAATTCTTAATGGACAGTTAAAATAGTGCTAATATTAGTACCTACTTTCTTGATTATGCCGGCTTAAAAATTAAAACTGATTAAAGCTCTGGGTTCGGTTTATTGATCTGTTAAGTTATTTTGGCCATAGTAATGTAATGTTCATGTTCAAAAAACTTGACGATTGACGTTTTGGACACATTTCAGTGTTCGTATTCAAAGAATTCGCTTATTCTTATAGCTTACACACGGATATTGCCCAAAACATTAACAATAATCCGACATCAGACTTGTTTATCGATGGAGTAAATAAACAAATATATTATCTTTTTTGTGGGAACTTAACTGTGTAAACTATTTTATCATTGTGTTGGAATTTACCACGAACAAATTGAAATACCTACATCTAACTATACCGTGACTTCCGTGTAAAATCTTACCAAAACCCTAGTGAACTCCACTGCCAGTTGGTGTCCCGCGGTTATCAATTTACAGTGGTGTAACGCGGATCACTGGTACATATTTTATTCGGAAGAGATTTAAACGCGAAATAAATAATAATATATGAGAAAAAAACTAATACAACGATATTCTTCTTGTACGGACAATTAATTAGGCACCTGCTATATAGTTAACAAATGTATACCTTTAGCGAAACGTACAGCTCCCCAATAACGAATTGACCCAGGTATTATCTATATAAATACAAATCTAATGCTAATAACCTTGTTGTTGATGCTGTAACAATAAAAAAAAAAAAATCTAATGCTGTTTGTTTTAAACGGTGAGTGAGTATGAAAATGTTCGGAATTAATTTTTTAATATTAAATTTAAATTTACATGCTTATTTGCATGGTGTATTTCGGATATTCCCGTGACCGACCGCGATAGTAGGTTTCCAGCTACCTGTAACCTGACCTTTTTTTCTTTTGTGTGTGTTTTATCGTCAGCAGTGTGGTATGAATCGTTCCAAAAAGTAAAACCCGACAATTTATCTATATTACAATATATATATATATATATTCCAAAACTACTCAACACACTGGGATGTGCGAGATACGTGTGTCATGTCGATTTTTATATATGTGTACCTATAGATTTAAAATGGAATATTAATGAACTCCCTTTATAGCTGAAGATTTTCGCCAAACGCTGCCAGTAATTCCTAGATTAACAGCTAAAAATGAAATAAAAAGTGCACGGGATTGGCTAGAAAAATTTAATATGCGAGTGGTGTTACAAAATGACAACTCTGTACTGTTTTTCACCTACCTAATTCTGTTTCCATTCAATCACGCACCTCATGGGGTCCGCAATCCACCGCAGGTGGATTGCCTACCTGATAATATACTGCTCGCATATTGTCCGTGATATAATGCAGTTGATTGCCCAACTAGGTGATTTAGATGTATGTAAATCACTTGAAGTTAATCTTAACTTAATATTTGGCTCAGGCAACGCCGGGTGGGACTAAATTGAATATTGTTGTAACGATATTACTTAGTATATTGTAAGTTGTAACCATTATTTATAAAATAAAACTTATTATTCATATAGAGTTGGCATTATTATTTTTTTAAACGGGCAACGAAGTGCACGAGATCAGCTAGTAATACTATAATATTAAATACTCGTGAGTATAGTTAATTATGAATAATTTTTTTTTCTATTCGTCGTACAGGTAAATCCGGCGCATATCAAGTCATTTTGAAAAGAATAGATTTGCCGATCGTGCCACGTGGTCAGTGCCTGGATTTGTTAAGAAGAACCAGGCTGGGCCCGAATTACAAATTGCACGAGAGTTTCATCTGTGCCGGTGGTGAAATTGGCAAAGATACTTGCCAAGTAAGTGTTTTCTAACATGTACAATATACCATACTTAGTTTTTAAAATAAAAAAATACACCTACGGTTATATACGTAGATTAACGTATATTTTAGAGTACAATATTCTAAACAAATTTAAAACGTTCTAAAATTAAACATTTTTAAATGTCAAAGTAGAATGTTGTAGTTAAATTAATCTATCCGCATACTTTTTACATGTTACAATTCACGAAATGCATTTCTAATAAAACATCTCTTGCATTGTTTTTCAATGCAAATATTCCAGGGCTACAACTTACTATACTTTTCATTCTTTTTTTTCTTATAACTCGACAAACTATTTAAGGGGGTCGGAGCCAGTGCGGTTTTAGTGCGAAAAACATGCCTTACAGGAAAAACTCTCATGCTCTGTAGAATTGTCAGACTTTGTTAATTTTTTTTTTTATTTCAAAGAAGAGAATATTATGCAGGTCGGATCAAAGCCCAATTTTTAAAATTAAAATTGTAAAATTGATAAAATGTGCATTTAAATAATACACAAAATTTGTTATTTTTTAAACTTTTTTTTTAGCACTGTTTAAAGTAAAACTAAAATTCGGGCTTTGATCCGACCTGCAAAAAGTTCTTATCTTTCAGATAAAAAAAAAAAAACCGACGTATCGTCAAGGCATGAGAGTTTTTCTTGTAAAAGCATTTTTGTTCATCTAAATAGTATTTCGGTAAATAGTAATCGAAGTCGATCTCTGACTTGTGCGTGCGCAAATTTACAAACTTACACACTCACACACATGCACGGTCCAAGCGCCGCCGATACAACATGTGAATTGAATTGCCTAAATTGTACTCCTAAATAAATGCTCAGCACCTACCCCCTTAATTAAAATGTAGTCCTTAAATCTATTAATTATAGGTTTGAACATACAAAAATGACATTAAATTGTACAATTGTTAGTTGTGTCTAATTATATATTATTCAGGCTGTTTTTTTCTTGACATTTGATATAATATAATAAATTATGTTTACAGGGTGACGGCGGAAGTCCTTTGATGTGCCCACTTGATAATAGACCCGAACAGTTTCATCAGGCAGGAATCGTGGCGTGGGGAATCGGATGCGGTGACGAGACACCCGGCGTGTACGTGGACGTGGCCTTGTTCAGAAACTGGATCGACGAGCACATGGCTAAGGAAAATTTGGACACGAGCTTCTATGATCCGGATTACGTTCCACCGAATTAAATTTTCTCTAAATCTTTCTCCTTCATAGACGCGCACATACCCTCCCACTCACTCTCACTCCCACTCTCTCTCTCTCCCTCTCTCCTTTTTCTCTTTCTGTCACCACGTCACCCGTCGAATGAAGCTAATGTTGACCAAGTTAGGGTACCTACACTAGTGTTGGAGTATATTGGTGTGTCAAGTGTATTTATCATTATCATTATTATTATTATTATTACAATTATTATATACTTATTACTACTGAACAAAAATTACGATATAATGAGATATGAGATGCGATTCGCATACGATCTATTTTAAATTTTAGTTTGTACCTACTTGTACCCGATTTGTGAAAATATGCAGCAACGAGAAAACCGAAATTTAATTTATTATACGATTGAAAAATTATTTTCAACATTAACTTTAAAAATAATCAAACTTCTAATAATTAGAACACTCCACCTCAAAGCTCTGCAGTTTTGATAGTCCTCGTTTACTGAATATGATACGTAGGTGTAAGGTATCTATTCTTATACATCGCACATCACATTGGCTCAAATAGGAGGGCTTGAGGGACTTAGTCCTCCCAGTACAAAAGCTAGTAATTAGTACTAATTGTTATAATATTCTGTGGTACTAAGCGAGCTCGAGCCCCCCAAAAAATGTAGGCAATTTGCGCATATGAATTCGCAAATAATACAATGATATCGACATATTATCGTCGTTATAACTTTACTCGTTAGACGTTACTACGATCCGGTCTGATATTTAGAAAATATTATAGTTAAATTAAATGAATGTAATTATAAATTATCCACAGTTAAATTATTATATTATTTCTATTGAGTTAAACATATTAAGTACCTAAGGTTGCTTTATTTAAATTTTAAACGTATTTGTATTGTATTATTAAATTTTCATGAAATCATTTGAACATGATACTACAAACTATAAGCTAAAATAATGTTGTAGGGTTAAACCTAAATATGAAGTTATAAAATATACTTAATTACTTTTTGATTTTATATTGCACTATTCGTTGTTTATACGAGAAACAATAATAATTAAAATCTAATAGGTACTAGAGTATGAATAATTATGTTTTGTTTTGTATTTTGATGTCTGGTTGAAAGTTGTTAGGCCTCAAAAGTAGAGAACTTGCATTGTGTTAAAATGTTCTCTTAATTTGTATTTTATTTTGTATTTAAAATATAATTATGATTATTGAAACGAAATATATTAATAGAAATACTGTTCAAATGAAAATGATTATCTTGTTTTATTTGTTTTAATTATTTTTTTTGGTACGATCAAATACAGCTTTACAATTTAAATATCATCTCAATGTCTACATCTACATGTCAAAACCAAAATACGATGAACGAAACAATTCACTAATAGCAATAATTCTTGTGTCTCAGAGATTTGAAAAAAACATATTCTGTAAAATATTAACAAAAATAACACTTATATACCTTGGCCCTTCACAATACTTTTAAAACGGTGTACTTAACACACACCTACCTACATAAAGGGTAACAACTTGTCTGCTGCAGAAATAGGGTGTTTTTACTCTATATGAAAGATGTTTCATAAGTTCTAGTTCTACTAAAAATAATATAAAATTAAACTGTTCTCGGTCGATATAAACTGAAGAAACTTATAGATTGAGCTGGCTATCAACCCCTCTAAACTTTTTTCATGTTGTTATCGCCGGTTCATACATCCAAGTATCCAACTATACACTTTAACTGTAAATTGAAATTAATTTATAACAAAATAATGTTATTGAACACTGTAACTGTAACAAGATGCCTATATATACAGATAGTGTCCCAGGTCTATTTGACTAATGCAATAACTTTTTTTCTATTCAATATTTTTAAGTTTTTTTTTTTGTAATGATTTGTAGAGCTCTGCGCTATAATTTGTAAATCTTATATTTTATTTTATTTTTTTACAACAAAAATAAATAATTTAAATTTTGTATTCAATATTTTTCTAATAATCCAAGATAGCTATTTCATAAATAAGTATTCAAAAACCATTTTGGCGTTTAAAACTTTTAATTTGGTTAAGTCGTTAATTTTTAAACAATTTTCAAAGTGTGTTAAAATTCAAAATTATTTCTTGCTAATCACTGTTACTGCTGTAAAAGTTATTGCATTAGTCAAATAGACCTGGGACACCCTGTATATCAGAGGACTAAACACAAATAAAATCAGCATAAACAAAAATTATGAAATTAAATAAAAATATAACATACATTTTTGACGATTATTTAAATAAAGTATTTAAAAGATTCACTTTTATTAAACTGACATCTAATGACTATTTTAAAAAATGCAAATTTTATTGCACTTTATAAAATAATGACTTCCCTTTCATCAGGAGTAAATTTGAGTTGTATTATTTTGTTTGTATATTATATTATTGTACCTATTATAATGAATTTTAAGTTGTATTTACTATTTAATATTTTATTGTTTTTTGTTTTTGCCATACTTTAAATTGTAAATAAATTATGAAATCAATAGCTGGTGGAATCATAACAAACACAAATATCCGACGGAATTGATGGTATTAAAACCGATAAAACCTCAAATGGAAAAGTCGCATCACATAGAGTGCACTGATTGTGCCCTGCAAGACTGGCGTAACCATAGTTCAGATAATTTATAAGGATAGGGAATCAGGGACTGAACTCAGAATGAGAATTTTTGAATTATGATTAGATGAGGTTAAAATAACGTTAGATATGATAAACAACGATTGAAATTTGCTAACGGACCTAATTGAAACAGATGACGGTGACAAAAATATTTAAATGCCACAAAACAGAACAAAAATGGTCAACAAAATAAATAATAAATCATTAAACAAAACATAACGCAAATCGTAAAATATACAGAATATCATTAAAGTATTAAACGAAATATAACGCAAAACGAAAAATTTAAAATCCATTTGCTTTAAAAGTTATGATAATATTGACGACCAACTTATAACCATGGGCGGCGGCAACGAAATTGCATATTGCCTAAATCTTGCCCCTTAATAAAGACACCCGAGCAGACCACTTAAAAATTAAAAACAATGCACATATAAAATGCCCGTATTTTTTTAATTTAAAATAAATTTTGAACTAAAAGATTTTTTTAATTAAATTCAATAGAAATGTTTGCAGTACTGCATAGTTTTAAATCTTCTACGTGGACTTTTAATCTGAAAAAAGAATTATTCTCGTTTCATTTTCCGTCGCCACTAGTATAATCTCGATTTTTACGTCGTACGGTCGTACGTATGACGGATCAGTTCAAAAAGTTTCGATTAGGTAAAATCCTTATTAGTTGAAGTTACAAAATTAATTTTTAAATCAAAAATTTTAAAATAAAATGTTAAAAACTGGAATTTAGTATTAAATGCTCTTAAAATGTAAAATGTTTTAAAAAATAAAAATTACCTCAAAGTTGAAAATCGTTCAAAAGATGCAAAATAAAAACTTCTTATTATAATTCAAAAATACATGAAATACATGAAATATATATATTTAAAACGAGCATCAAGTTTTGGAAAACAATGCAAAGTGCATGGAAATCCCATCACTAATAATTATTACTATAGGCTTATGTCGCTACGATACGTCAGCTGCAACAACTTACTAGTCGGGGACCTCGACTTGTCGATTAATGATTTTATTACATTTTTGTTTTAGATCTTATAATAATTATTTACCAAACTGAAATGCAAAAGTGATCAAAAAATATTTTTACCATTTTTAAATAATAATTGTAAACAGCATCACTTATATAATATGGTATAAGAGATATATTATATATACGTCTACAACACAAAACCAGTACAATTTCGACTTCCCGATGGACAGTATTATTATTTAGGTACTATAAATAATTAATTTGTTATTGGTTGGCCGCCCGCGAGCCGAGATACGGTCAGAATTGAATTTACAGCAGTTGTAGGTATTAAATAATATAAGTATAGATTATATGGCTCTATTTCTGGAAATTCCGAACGCTTTCCAGATAACACGACATTACGCGTATTGCGTGTCTACAATAATAATAATAGTACATAATATTATTTGGGTGATTAATGCTACAATTATTAGCAAAATCGTTGCATTAAAATGTGTTATTTAATATTTTGTCAGTACAACGCGGTTAGTAAGTTAGTTATCAGACGCGCATCATAATAATAATTCATACCTATCGATTGAAGTCAGTGTCTACGTTTTATTTTAATAAATTGAGATTTATTGTTTATTTATTAATTTGATAAATTGTAATGCAGCAAAGGAAATATCAGCGTGTTGCTGATAAAAGGAAAGCAAAACAAAAAGAAGAATATTAGAAAAATGTTCGAATGACCAACTGCATAAAAAACTTTGTTTCATTCCGCAAACAGAAGGTAAGACCACTTTTAATACTCAGTAGTCAGTAATGAGCCCTCTGTGGGGGGGGAAAGGGAGCCACAGAGGCATTTGTAGGTATTTTAGGTACCTACTTATATTTTATTTATTTTTATTAAAAGAAAGTATGAAAAAGTTTGACTTGTTTTTCTTAAAAATTATGTTCAAAAATAAAATGTGTAGGTATTATAAACTAAAAGGTAAAATATAATGGTATCTTATTTGTTCTATCGTCAATTGATGTAACTATGTAAGATAGTAACTAGTTATGTATGGTTAACATAAGTTGTTAGTAAGATTAGTAAGTAGTAAAATGATTTTAAAAAAAGCTTTTTCTAATAGCTTCAAAACATTAATTTCATTACCTCGAAAATTCATGGTTTTTTTTTATCATAAAACAAAAGTCATGAAAGTTTTGGACGTATACTAAAAAGTATATCAGATTAAACTTTTATCTAAAAAATGGCTCTTGGGGGCTCTTTATAGAGATTGCTGATGAGGCTTTTTAGAACCAGTCCGACACTAGAACTGACCGTCAAAAGTTCCGATCATACCTTGTTGTTATGTCATGGGAATTGTATATGGGAGACGCGGAGTAATGTACATTAATATGTCAGAGGTCGTGTATGGAAAATATATAGATACTACATAACAAATAAAATGTTTTAATAAAAAATAAATGTCCTGTTATCTGTAATTTAAACTATTTTTTATTTCACCGAGTCCTGTGCAGTCTTGCTATTAAACTGATTTCCAGTTAAATAATTACAGTGAATAAATGCTAGGTCAACGGTGTTAAGGTCAACTTTTGATCAAATAACAGAAGTATCGTATCTACCTGAATTACTATTCACTTACTATTCACTTAATATTCACTTTACTATTGTGCTCAGAAGTTACAGGTGCTAAATAGGCAAAATAAGCACGAATAAATTGTAAAATATGCATAAACAAAATGCTAAGCATTCAAAAAAAATAAATAAATATCATTATAAAAAAATATTTAAAATTCCAAAAAAAACATCTAATGATGTTATTAATATTTACAAAAAAAAATGTAAAATATAGAAAAATAAACTTTTAATATTTAAAATATGACGAAAAACTGGTTGTCATTTCTATATTTTATTAAATTGAAATTATAAAAAAAAATATAAATCACAACAATAATAATAAATACTTGTATTAAATAATATTCAATATTATTTAAAAATTTAAAATACACTGGCTAAGAATGAAAAATAAATCTTTTTAGAAAATATTGAATCATCAAGAAATATGCACTTTTTTCCTAAAATTAACAAAATATGTATTTTCAATTTTCAATTTTCAAACTTACCATTTTATAGCTTTGATTTCCTGCTTAGTCTGCTATAAATCGAGAGCACATAGAACAATATGCAACTCTTACTACTTCCGAGCCCTACTAATTAGGTAGGCATGTAGAATATTTTGTGAAATCGTCCAAAAATAAATAGACTAATAAGACAATTTTAATTGTATTGTGGTGACTGATGACCGAAAATCTTAAACCAGAGTATACCTACAGGCTACAGCAAGTAAATTTTTAATAATTGTATACCCACGATAAATACATTTTGTTACTGGAATTCATACCTGAAAGAGTATACATAGGAACCTGGAAATAGGGACCCACATATTCTTTAACACATGATTGTAACACACAGTATTTAGAAAAAAAAAACTAACTAATCTTATATTTTTATCATTTTATTAATTTTACTCTGTATTTGAACTACTTGGCACAATGGCACATACTTTTAGATTGTTCCACAGCTGTAATTTTGATACCATATTTTATTTTAAATGATGTTTTCATTTTAGAATCAAACAAAGAATTCACTAGCTCTGCAAAGGTATGAAAAATGTAACACAAATTGCCATAACTGTTTAAGCTAGGTTTAAAAGTAGTAGGGACCTAATTAACTCAAAAAGTTCAAACCTAGTATAGAAGAAAATATTACCGATTTCAGTGAAAGTTAGTAAATTTTATTTTAATTACCTGTACCAATGTCATAAAACTGTGCAACTTTCAATTAAAAAAAAAAAAAATATTACCAAGTATATTTTTATAAATGCATTCTACTTACTAGCTGTATAATGGTTTACGGAATTACACATTTGTGTCAACTGAATTATTAAATCAAGAAGTGATTAAATGTATTTGAAATCAACCAAAATTGGGTCGCTACCCACCGGTTGAAGACCACTGATCTATAAAGTAGAGTGATTGAACACAAAAAATGTTTATTTATTAGTTTAGTTAGCTTATTGTTAACCAAGGTTATAGCTATGTTTAAACATATTGATTTTAACTTAACAAATTATTTTTCAATTTAACTGGAAAATACTTAATTGTTATAATAGATTCTTTAACTGGTTAAGTTATTAAGTTAGAAAATTAACTAACCACTCGAGTTAAAAAGTAAAAAAAAAATGATTTTCTTAACTTAGCTTTAGATTTTTAACTTTTGGATCATTTTTCATTATAATAGCCTCATACTACACTAAATCAGTCACCACTAATATTGTTAATCTATACATATGTGTTTGTTTGGAAACAATGAATTTCCCAGATTTAAAAAAGAGGCAATTATTTATCCACCTTAATGTGTAAATTTGAACACGGTAATACTTGGTACAAAAAAGAAAATAATATCAAGTAGATAATAACAGTCATTTAATTAGGTACATTAAAATTTAGTGTAGGTCATAGTACTGAAGGGGAATAAGCTGTAAAACCCTCAAATAAAATACCATTGCGTCACCGCTTGAGGGTCCACAGAAAATATCTAAATTTATTTCAAACAACATGAAAACATTTTTTAACTAAAGCTATGACTGATGATCACCTGGGTTACAGTATACATTTTAAAATTAAACATTTTGTTGCAATTTATAAATAAGTTACAACTAGTATAAATAATCGATTTAAATTCTACATAATAAGTTGGTAGGTATTCAAATGCTGAAACATGTATACTTAATATTCTATTCTTGCGAACAGGGGCGGACTGGGTCTGTAAAAGCCTATAGTGACTAAGAATAATTATAGAAGGCCCAACCTTCAGGATAATTCAGAGCAGCAATTATTAGTTTTTTTTTGTTAAACACAGCCATGGCCCGTGGAAAGTAATAAATTATTAAATGGATATCCATAGCTCTTATTTATAAACAAGTTATGTACCCATAGAATACCTTTTTCAATTAAATTTAATATTTAAGCCAGGCCTATGCAACTCATAATTCAATATACATAAATCAGCAGTACTCTTATTGTCAGGTCCCGCTCTGGTAGAGCGCACTAGTAGTAATTTGTATTTTAATAATTTATTACTCATACAAAGATACAACATAGTTAAACATTTTCCTATCATTTTTACTGTTACCTATATTATAATTATTTAAAAGTATAAAACATTAAAACCTAAAAATTAATAAATATTATTAAATAATTCAAAATACCCAGAATCCTGATCTTACAGGTAAATTTATTAGTAGGTAGTATACAAAATTGTTATGTTTTACAAAATTTGGATAATTTTTTTTTCTTTAGATTTATCTTGATTTGATTGTCTTGTGTACTGTCACATTCTCATATTTATGTAATATAAATTAAACATTTTAGATAAATGTATGTATTTGAATGAATTACATTTTATTAAATTTAAAATACTAAATGTAAGTGAAATCAACTAAAAGCATTGATTATACATAGTATAATATATATGATATTATACATATTATACTATCTACAATCAATGCCAAAAGTATGTTAATTTATCCAATAAAAAACTTTTCGAAGAATGTTATGTTGAATAGTGTTAAATTGTTATTTAAGAAATACAAAATATTGTTTAATAAAAAACTATTTGCCAATAGTATACACATATAGCTAATTTTATACAACAATACTACTATACTACTAGTACATTTTTGCCCAGATTTTTGCTTACTTTTGCTTTTTTATTAGGTTTTATATCTATATCATCTTTTATAACAGATTCTTCTGAAAAATATGAATGACATTCTATCCACAATTTTTAAAATTTTACCTAGAACCACTCCAATTTTCCAAACGATTTTGTGTTACACAAAATGTAGGTACTCCTGTAGTTTTACAATATTACATGTACAACATTTTCGTGTCATTTTAATAAATATGACTAATATATTACAGGTAAACGTATAAGTATTCAAACAAAACAAAATAAGTATAGTTAGTACTTGTTGTACTTTTAAGCCTTTAAAAGGACAATGTAAAAGATTATTACTATGAGCAAAACAATGCCGATAATCGGTCGGATAGTGGTCAATCGATCGTTAAAACCACGGTCTTAGATTATTAATTGGGTTCTTAATAAATTAAAGTATTTTAAGTCGACAACCAATCATCGGAATATCAAATAATGATAATAATAATAATATTATGGTGCTTGGCTAGTTGACTGGTAGACAGCGCCACCATACAATAAGAACTTCATAACCGGTGATTAGTCGTGCCAGACCGTGATTTAAGCTATTGCACCGTCGCCTTATAGAGTGGCTCCGTCTGGAGGACGGACCGTGCACACTCGGTCGTGCGGCCAATTCGTTGATTTCGAGCGCTAATCGTTTCTGTCCACGACGTCTGTTAGTCACAAATATTATTAATGAATCAAGAATTTCAAGGAAGAAATTGATACGTATCGATTTAATATTGAGTGTTCAAGTAATTACACGTACGGTATACCAGCGGTACGTACCTAAACGTATCGGACTCGGACTTCGATACGAGTCGGTACGTGACTTCGATACGTATCGAATATCGAATACCTTCTTGAAAATCTCGATTGTGACTTCGGCCTGGTTTGTCGGTCGTCGGTTCTGGGTCGTCACTCTTCCGCAGCCTACGCGTCACGACGCCTTACGGTGCGTGCACGCACTAAAAACGCACCAGCTAGGACGCCGTGTTACTAAGGCGGCGTGTCTTAAAATTTCTGTTTTACCGTCGTCGGCCGCCCGCGAGAAACGCTCGCCGCGCGATACCGCTTCGGCCGTCAGAGCGCGCTTACCGCGTGACCGCTTTCCGACCGTCCACCGGCGTCCGGCGATCCGGCAGACGCGAGCCGGCTTCCGACTTTCGCCGGCCGCCGCGCCGAGGGGTGGCCACCCGGAGGCGTGGGACGGCCACGCGCCCGCCCGGACGGACGTCCGGCGGCCGGACGACTCGGCCACCGCGGACACCGGCCGGCGGACGCCTGCACGCGGGACGCGGCCCCGGAACGGCATAAGACGGCGTCCGGCCGGCGGCATCGTCAGCTTTGCGCAGTGGCGATATCGTAACCAATGAGGTCCATCCGAGGTGCGATTATTGCTAGTTGAAAACTTTAACCAATACCCCGCCATGTGGACATGAAACACTGTCCGCGTAGGCAATTTTTTTAGGCCCTAACGGGCCCATATCACTTGAATATTTTTCTTCTAAATCTCAAAATAACGGACCAGATCTGATTTCTGTTCTGAGTCTAAGGCGCGGCCTCCGGCGGGCGATTGTCGTCCCTGGCAGGAGGACTTGCATTACGTTCGTGTGTCCTTACCCCCTTTTCGTCGACGTTACCGCCGCCCGTTCAACTTACTCTTATCGAATTTATATTTAATTACGAGAAACGCACTTTGTTTGTAGACACGGCCGCACGCGGGTTAGTAGGAAATGTTTGGGCGCCACTGAATTAATATATAATAAAAAAACGTATATATATATATAGATGAACACGAATTAGGTACCATTGTAGACCAATATATTGCCAACACGGTTTAAAACTCTAAAAGGATTTGCTAGACATAATAATATTATATAACCATTACCGTACTCTGCAATCTGCGAGTTGTGTTCAAAAAACCAACTACCGAGTAGTAGGGTTTTCCACCACACACAGTTGCACCACGGTCGCACACAAACAGTTCACTGATAGCTCACTGACAATCGTTCTGGTGCAGGCCGGTGCAACTGCAGACGAAACATAACAACGTTATCATTTTTACCTCAAAGCAGCCTGCTGCTGATACGATAGTTTGAAATTTTTTTTTTTTATTTCTTCTTCTCTAATACAACTTTTTAAGATGATTATTTTCTACAATTACCTAAATAGTTGTACTACACAATATGTGGGTATGTACTTAGGTTTTTAAACTCCCTAGCTAAATTAGCAATGCCTTCATCAAAATGTATAACTTTGGGTGCAATTTCAATCAAAAAGTCATCACACTATCATTAATACAGAATTGAGTGGTTAAGCCAAAACGTTCGGCCACATCTCGTAAACATGATTTGTTGGCAGAAAACCTATAGGAAACACTTTCATTTTTGTTTGGAATAAAGAAAATTGGTTTGATTACCACATATATGAAAGAATATAATTTTCCGAAGTTCGACTAGGTTCATACATATGCTGTTATGAGAAAAATGTAGACTCTTTAAATGTTTTTATTATATAATAAGCTGTTGCTCTATCCATTCTAAAGCTGGTTTTGAACTAAAAATAATATAAATTATATTTTGTTTTCTTATTCAATGCACATTCAAATTCAAATTCAAAATAATAAATATTAAAATGTGTAATGAGTATTGATGTAGATGCCTATTTATCTGAGTATGAGTGAACAACATTAAGAATAAAATTAGAAATGTTGGGTCTTAAAACAGGCTGTTTCATAATGTAATTAATCAATTCATCGCCATCTCTTTCGCTAGACGATAAATAACTCATTAAAGTTAAAATATTATTTGATTATTCCGTATATAATTTTTTAAGACTGAATTTGCATATTATATTGTGATGTACTGTGTAGGCATGGGAACTTAAAATACTATGAATACTTAAATATCTACTCTAAAGTAAAGTCGTAACTCGTAAGAGACTACTAGGACAGTATGTATTTATTTTATTTAAAATCAATGAAAATTACTAGGCTTCATTGAGATTTAAACTCGTGTGGAGGCCTAGGAGTTATCTTATGTACAACATGTTTAAATTTTTCTTATTTTGTTTTTTCCTTATTTACTAAAATACGCAATAAAAAATAAAATACAGAAATTCAATATTATAAATTTAAACTGCAAAAATAAACAAACAAATTAAATAGAAAACAAAAAACAAAATGGAAATATACATAGTAAATTAATTAATCATGATATTTAAATATAGAAGCATTGTATTCATGGAGAAGCCAACGAGTAATGTATTTTTTGAATATCGGAAGGGATAAATTAGCTACTTCTTTGGACATTATGTTATGTATTTGTATCCCATTGAAATAATACATTTTACGACATCCCAATTTTCAGGAAATTTTAGTGAATAGTTATTAGCAGCATATCTCGTGTTAATTTTGTGATTTAAAGGGGATAATAAATTATGTTTTTTTAGGTAAATGGTACAGGTTTTTATATATAGATTATTTATATTGAGTAGTACATTAAATTCTTCATATAATTTTTTTGTTGGATATCTGCATTTTTTATTACAAGCAACTTTTATAATATTATTTTGGCATTTTTGAAGCCGTAATAATAATAACTCATTATCAAAGGCGGCTACCCCAACCAATTTTGCCATAATATGTGATTATAGATTCAAAGAGAGTTAAGTAAATAATTTTCATGTCTTTATTATGTAGTATAACACTTAATAATTTCATGATATAGATCATCTTTCTCAACTTATTGGTAGTATAAATAATTTGATTATTTCATTTCATGTCATGACACATTTCAATACCTAAGTATTTGAAATTTTTGACAATAGTAACAGATTTACACTGGCAGTGCTTTAATAATAAAGTCTTACAATTATGTTCATGGATTTTTAATTCACCTATGGTAGGTAGGGTACATTCAGATAGGGAGTGAATTATTATGGCCGATTTGTCTAAATTTAGAAATACAGTAGTCACTCAATAATTCAAGATTCAGGGGATCGAGCTTTAAATTTTATTTATAGAGGTTTTCGATTTACCGAGTGTTTGAATAATCAAAGGAAAAAAATTAATTCGAATTAAAGAAAGGTGAAAAATTGTATGTATATATTACATTTATTTATTATACATATTACACATATATATATATATATATATATGTAGGTAAAGTATGATAATATTTAATCACTGTTGTTATTAGTTTCATTACGAGTACGTCAATAATTAATGGATTGTACATAATCTTTATACGTATGAACATACATGATACATATAATTGCGTTTAAGAAAATTCGAATTATCGAGGGGACTGGAATACATGTAATTTTTTCTACCTATAGAGGTTTTCTCAGGGGACTAAGCGTTTAGTGTTCAATTTATGGAGTTTTTCGAATTATCAAGTGACTACTGTATGTAGTTTTTACTTAGCCAGATTTTAATGGACAATAAATCAGCCCTAATATTTGAGAAAACTTCTTCCCAGGTGAAACCTCTACAAATCAACACAGTATCATTGGCATAACAAATAATATTGCTATTTAAGCTGTGTAGTTTTATATCATTTAACTGAATGTTGAAGAGTACCGGAGAAAGTGTTGTACCCTGAGGTATACACATTTTATAGTTTGCTCACTAGAGATGGAATCTTTTATTTTAATCCTCTGTTTCCTTTGTTCTAAATAAGATTCGAATAGTGAGTGAGCCGAACCAGTAATACCTATATCAAGCATTTTTTTTAGAAGCTTAATATGGTCCACAGTATTGAATGCTTTCGCGAGATCAAGATAAATTGTTGCGCATTTTTTTCCTTCTTCAAGTGTACTTTAGATCATTTTAATAACATTATCTATGGCTTGGTCGGTGCTTTTATATATCAATGTTTACAAATTATAATGGTAAAATTTGTTATATTAATATTATACAGCTGTATCAGTTTTATCAGGAAAATGATAAAGCCCACCGTCCATTGGTGCTCGTGCAATCATCAATGCACTCGGTACAAAAAACTGGCAGAGTGTAGTGAGGTGAAACATAAAAAATGTCATCCAGTGCGCACCAGTACTCCAGATGGCACCAGTGCAATCGGTGCGGTGTGGTGGAAAACGCTTATAAGTTACGCACTATTGTAACAATCTTGAGAGAAAATAATATTTTAATGATATTTTGATAAGAAATGATTTGCCAATTTTTACATGATATATGCCAGTGTACCATATTGTGGTTATTTGATAATGTCTAATCCAAAGCTTGCATTTGAGATCAAAATTCCGTTTCACATTGTTTACAATCTAAACGTTATACCATTTTTGCGTTTATCGTTATTCAGAATTCAAACATTATACAAGTTCTAAATGTATCATTATTTAGAATTAAAACATTTTACAACTTTTGTGTTTATCATTAAAAATAATGTATAATGCCGGGAATGGCCTGAATACAGAATATAATAAATTTTTATTATTTTTGGTTATTGATTGCTAAATCCCATAGAATAAATATTTGTTCACTGTTTAAATTACGTTTATAAATTTAAATTATAATCATAACGTTACTTTAAAGTTTTTAAGTCCAGGTCTACCATACCATAAATCATAATTCATAATGACAAATGTAAATACATTTCACCATAACAATATAATACGTTATCAAGGAGTTTCGATTTATAGTATTTTATTATCAAATTCAGAAATTACAGATGAGTATAATCAAGTTTTTAAATGTATTATCCTTTAATTATGATTTATGGCACTTTGGCATTTATTAATGAAGAGCCCCATGCTCCCATAGTACAAGGGCCTACTATCCTACAGGACTGTGGGTCAGTGGGCCAGTGCTTGTGAACTTTAACACTAATTGATGATTCAGACCTTATTAAATATTATATTATAGTGAAAAGATTAATAAATACTAAATTGTTAACAAATATTGAATAATAATCTAATAATCAAAATTATTACAAACTTTTATTTTTAAGAGAAGGATCTTACCGATACACTTGATATCTTAAAAGGGGTTTGTTCCGGTAAAGATATACTTGCTATGTTTTCAGAATAAATTACTTTTGTAATAATTATATCATATAATATACTTGGTAATATTGGCTGACAGATAGTTTTCGCTTAAAATAGTTTTTTTTCGTATACACTGATTTTATATCATTGAATTCAAATTTAACACATCTATTTCAGTGTACCATTCGACACCTATTGCACAGCAGAACTACCACTTGCCAAACCTTTTTGCTTATGGTTTCTCATAAAATAATATTGACATTTTTAAAATTAGCAGTAATTGATAGAGTAGTAGATAGCTTAACAAAACAAATGATATAATAATTTAAATATAGTTATACCATTGATTATAGAATAGACAGATAGCCAATGGTATAGGGATTTTCGGTGACTAAAATTTTGATTAAAATAGCTGCCGATAGGTAGCGTTGTATGTATTAAAGTTATATTATTATTACCAACTTTATTATTAATACTCAATTATATTTTTCAAAAGAATAAAAATGCAATAACATAAAATGTAATATACCTACTTAATTAAATTATTTTTATAATTTATAAATAAAAACCGCCGTTTGGTTATTGAGTAGATACTAAATGTATTAAAATTAAAAACCAATGAATATCTTTGTATGTGATGACTGATGAAAATGATTCTGAGGGAAGACATACCAAGATTACATTACACAATGTGATCTTAACAATGTTTGTATTTTTTGTTTCTATAAAATAAATAAAAATTGTAATGTTTGTTGGTTCTGAAAAGAACTGTTTAATGAAACCGAAGCGAGTAGTCCTAAAGAGGACTATTTAAAAAACAGACTCGAATAGTTCTGAAAAGAACTTTTTAAATGTAACAGACGCGAATAGTCTTGAAAAGGACTGTTAATATTGCTTCTTTGCCAATAGGTACAATGTCAGAACGAGAAAAACAAAATTATGAAAATATAATTATTTTATTTAAATATGATTTAATATTTTTAATTTTGAAAGTTTTGCTAATTTTGAGGTAGTTGAAAATAATTTTGTTTTATTAAATATTTTACACATTAAAAGATGTTCGATTATATACATTTTATGCTCTATGCAGTTTGTCAAAGATTCATCAAGCCATTTTTTAATTGTATTATTATTTTTTACACGCTCAGTTAATTGAAATTTGTTTTTCTTTTTATGCAAATAGTTTTTATAATTGTTTTCAAAAATATTTAAAACTTTATTTACTACATTATTTAAACTATTTGATGGTGCTTTAAGTCCACTTTCATTTTCAATTGAAGTATAATTTTTATTAAGCAGATGCAATTGTTTTTTATCATTTAAGTTTGTATCAACAAATAATTCATTTTGACAATTGCCACAGTTAAATTTTTTCATACATTTATAACCTAAATATCCTGCAAAGTATGAAATAGAACAGTCCTCCAAAGTAACATCATTATTTATATTTTCACTATTAATAGAATCCTCATCAGATGACATAGAAGAAGAGAGAGAGAAATTAGATAATATGCTTTCTGTGTCAGAATTAGAAGACAATGCCAAATTATTAGAATTTATTTTATATTGAGGTCTTACTGGGTCAAATATTATAGGATTTTCATCTCCAATGGTTGCCTCACAATTTGCACTTTTAGATGTATACAAAGAAAAAATGCTATTACTTCTTATAGAAGTTCTAATTGTTCTAGCTGTTGGATTTTTGTTATAACCACCATTTTGTCGAAAAATGCTAAAAAGATTTACTAATACATCCTGATTTAATCAATTAGTCATTAAAAATACAATATCATTAGATTTGTTTTCTTCAAAAAATTGCAATACACTATTAATTGTCTGAGTAAAACCTTTAAAACAGGGTGGTTGAGTTAATTTTCCTTTTTTTAATTTTTGTAAATTAGTGAAATTTGTGAGGCTTCTTTTAAGAAATTGTGTACAGTACCTGAATCAGTTAATGCACATAGATATAGATTTTTGCTGTATAAAGATCTGCTATTAAGACAATCGAATAAATGATTGATGAATTCAATGAAATCTGCAGTATTTGAAGAAGTGTTACTTTGAAGTTGTCCAGTTTGAATACAAGTACGGATCGTTGCTGACATGGAATGGCTGAATAATTGTGCTGCTAATTAAACACTCATTTTTTGAAAAGAATTTGGGTGAATATGTGCATCTGTTATTTTGATGAGACACCTACTTTTAAGATTTTGTTTATCTAATTCATATGTTTTTTTTATGTCATCAAATGAAATTATATTATCACCTTTTATGTAACAGGCTTCAATTAAATTATTTCTAACACTTTTAAGTAAATGTGGCACATCAAATAAAGAAAATATTTTTTGGTCATTAATAAAAAAATATGGTTTATCTTCAGAAACATTTAATGATTTTAAAGTACTTTGATTGATTGTGCCTTGATCACATACTATGATTTTTGGACATCATTCAACTTCGAATAATTTTTTAAGAACATCTTGTATCAAATTTTTTAAAATATTTTTGTTTACTCCAGAATGAGAAAGAAAATATGCAATTGGAATTTTCCATTGAGAATAAATACCTCTGGCCATAAATACTAGAACACAGTTAGCACTTTTATCGGTCCTTCCATAGTGATTTAAGTCTTCAAAACCTTCTATGAAATCAAATTCTTTGGAATATTCTACAAATTCTTTTATATACATTTCATCAAAAGAAACAGAACATGCTTTTTCTTTATAATCAGATGACTCGAATTTTTTTTGAAGATGACTAAAGAATAATTTATTAAAACCTGGTAAAAATTTTGATTGACCAATCCAATAACAAATAGTTGATAGCCCTGGTAAATTTACTTTTTGTGACCGTAAAAATTCATATGCTGCTGGTGATTTATAATATAAATTTAAAGCCAATTGTTTTTCATTTAATGTCCACAGACGACGCCTATCTTTTAATTGCATGGTAACCATTGCTTTGGAATTAATGGAAGAAAAGTTATGCATATTTATTGAGCTTTTGAAACTATAACGAGTATTAAGACTATTTCTTTTTTTTAATTTTGGAATATGAACAGTTTCATTATGAATTATTTTGTTTTTTTGTTGTAATTTTTGTTTTAATTTTAATTTTCTAGGGGTATTGATTTCAATTAAATCATTTTTTCTTTTTAAATTTGGGCTAGGCATCTGTATTATATTTGTTATTTTAGCTTTTTTAGTAGTAGAGTAAAGAAGGAGGACTTGGGAAAACTAACTCTACCATATCTGATTTTGTATGAGTATATGTTTTAGTTGGAGTTAATATTTTAATAGATTCTTGATTTTGATTGTTTGAAGATGAACATGGCTGTTGCTCAGATTTATCATTAAAATTATATGGAATAGCAGTGCTAATTAAACGGTGTTTATTAGAAAAGTTTGAGAAACTATGAGGTGGGAAATGTTCGTGACAAATGTACCTATTGTGCAATTTTTCAGATTCGACTGAAAATAGATTTGTGTTTCCCGTGAAGATAAATCAAATATTAAATTAATAATATTTTACCTTTCAGGATTTAAGTTAGTTTAGTATTTTAAAACCATATCGTTTTTTGTGTTTAAGACAATTGAGACTATAAAAATTAATTAAAATTAGTAATGTTGTACCTTATTTCAACTTTAAAGTTTGTTAATAAAATATTTAAATATAAAAATCATTAATTTTTTTTTTCATTACAATTATTTATATTGGTACTTTTATGTTTTACAGGGACAATATTAAAAATAAAATATAAATAAATTACATACTGGATTAACACTAAATTGTCTTTTATATTATATAAAAAAATTAATTATTTATTTACCCGAATTTATCACCCAAATTTCGCTTTTAGCGGCTGCATCATTAAGTCTACACTAGCGCTTACCTACCGGTTGCATCATAAACTAACAACTACAAAAGCGCTTTTAGCGGCTGCATCATTTCTATACTAGCGCTTACCTACCGGTTGCATCATAAACTAACAACTACAAAAGCGCTTTTAGCGGTTGCATCATTTCTACACTAGCGCTCTATAGTGGTTGCATCATATCAATAGTCACCAAATATTAACATTGCATTGGCTATCTGTCTATTCTATAATCAATGGTTATACATTGTATTATATAATTTTTTAAATATTTATTTCATGCTTATACTGCAATATAAATACAGGTGACTAACCACTTGTATTTCTCTGGTTCAAAAAAAAAAAATTTTAAATACATAAAACAATAAATTACAATTTTTATCAACAAATACTTTCATTTGTGAGCTAGTTTTTGGGGTTCACATTATTACATTTTTTATAAATGTTATTATTCACTGCATTGAATGGGACTATAACTATTTTTATTCATCTTATTTTACTTTAGGTATCACAGAAAAACTTATATTAAGTTTATGTAACTGCTATATTATTATACCATTAGATACTTTTAAAGAAAATGTATTTTTAAAAAAATAATTTATAATTTTTAATTGTTTAATGGAAATGTTGAATAATATATATTATATTTTATAGATTCATTTTTCTATTATTATTAATTGAAACAGAAATGTTTATATAAGAAAAAAAATCTAATCCCATTAATTTATCCTAAATTCAAAACAAAAGTGTACAGAATTATAACACAGCAAGACATAATATATTGAATTAGATAATTTATAACTAATTACAATACATTATTGATAGATAATTTATATAAAATATTTCAATGAAGTACAATAATAAAACATTTATAATTTATAAATTATCATTTTATACAATACTAGCTGTATTACAAATGAAATCTCGATGGCTTAATCTGTGCTAGATAGTAATATCCAGGGCCGTCCTTAGGGGGGGGGGGGGGCGAGCAAGGCCCAGGCCCCGGGCCTCGCGCTTTTTGCTTAAATTTGGGGCCTCGCGTTTTTTTTTTGTAGTATTTAAATTGTATGTTTTATCACTTTTATATACCTAATTAGTAAATATGAAAAAATATATAAAAATAACGAAGTTGGTTCAACGTACAAATATTGGAATATCCATTAATACAATATTTTCGTAATCGCAGCACATCAGCCTTGATGATGAAACTTTGGATTTTTATATAATATTGAAAATTTGAAGTTATTTGAAGATGAAACATTACGAAAATATTGTATGGATTTAGAAATATTATTGAAGGACGGTGAAAATTGGGATTTAAATGGAATTGAACTTTTTACGAGTTAAAAATATTTTTTAGAATTTTGAACAAAAAACCTCTATCGAGTGTCCTGATTTTATGGAATCAACATGTGGTTCATTTCCAAATATTGCTATCGCATTAAGAATATTATTAACTCTTCCAATAACCACTGCCAGTGCTGAAAAAAGTTTCTCAAAGTTAAAAATCATTAAGAATTATTTGAGAACAACAATGGTGCAAGATCGACTTTCTGATTTAGCAATTATTTCAATTGAACGTTATTTGTGTGAAAATGTAGACTATAATGATATTATTGATAACTTCGCAGAATTAAAAGCCAGAAAAATGAATTTTTGATGAATAAAATGATTTTTATTGTACTTTTTAGTATTTTAATTTGTCTGTTATTTATTGTTATATTTTATTTTTATTTTATTAAAATGCAAATTTGTATAAATATCATTAAGGGACGATTAATGAATTATAAAATATGAGTAAATAAAGAAAAACATGTTATTTGAGTCTACTATAAAATTATTTTATTTTATTTATCAAGATTATTATAATATTTTATAAAAAAAACCCTCATTTTTAATTATAATTAGGGAGGTACCTAACAAATTTTTTGTGTGATAAGAATTATTGATTTCATTATATGTTTATAGAATCTATAAACATATTATAATATATCTATATTATAGATAAATATAAATATATAATACCTAAAATATGTTACAAGTATTCGCCCTGGGCCTCGCATATCCTAAGGACGGCCCTGGTAATATCATTGATTATAAATACATTGTATTTATAATCAATGGTAATATGTAACTTTTTTTTATTACCTATAACTAATTTTTAGCAGAAATAAATGAAAATGTGGTTACAATTTTAATATAAATAATAACAGGTAAGCCACCCTAAAATAACTGGTTCAATCAACTATCTAAAATTTCCTTGAATCTTTAAAATTGGTTAAATATTTTTATTCTATAAGCCTCAACCATACACTTTGCCTTTTAAACATAAAAAATGTTTTACCTATAGGCTTTTGTTCAAATACTCTAACGATCCATCCAGGATCCCAAATAGAATATGTGCCAATTGGGCAAAAAACTGTGAATTTACATAATATGCGTCATTTAGATATAACCCGACTATACCTGTATTAGCCGACTATCTATTGTTTCTGTTTTGTTTTAGTTGAAATATTCTCAATTGTTTTTTGTCGAATTCGAGCAAGTATTTTTATAGTATAATATTATAATTTATAATATATAAACCTCAACCATTTACTTTGCCTCAAATATATAATAGCTGTTACTCAATTTTACATTTATATATAATAGTTTTATTAGCATAAATTACCAAATATAATACAATACAAACAATAATAATCCAATAGGCCTTAATTATAAATTATAACTAAAAAAAATGTTATTTATTAACTATACAATTATAACCCTATGTAAAAATTCAATTTTTTTTCAGTGATGTATAAATAATAATTAAAAATATATAATTGAAAAAAAAAATTGTTTTGATTGAATGGTAGCAAAGATAAAAATGTAAAAGTTGAGCTTATTTTTTAGTAGTAATTTACATTGAGTTAATTAATAACTCTGAGATTGCTTACTAATAATTATGTATTTGGCTTGAATTCGGTAATAAGTTGGAACTACCACACCTCATTGCTCTCCATGACATACTCAGACATTACTGTAACATCCTAGATATATAAAACAAACATTAATTTAATTTATATTTTATTTTAAGAATATTTTTTCTATATAATTTATTTAATGTTATTCAATAAACTTTAGTATAGAAAATTACTAAAATATGCTACTAGAAAATAAGAATCAAAACTCAAGAGTTATTTAAAAGAATAATAAATAAAAAATGCTATTTTGTTTTAGTTTATTCAGAATTAAACATTTAACTATTTAGTTAAATATTTATTTAAAAATGAACACATTTTAAATGTTCATATGCAGAGACATACTTGTAGCAGTCCAAAGAACTTTTTCTGTAAAACCGTAATAATTATTAAAGTTATTCTGGCAATTTGTGCAATGAATAGAAATAAAAAAAAATATATTTTAAAGATTATACTATTTGAAACATAACTACCATTTTTGTATAGGTTAGTGTCAAATTTTTCCGGAAAACTAAATACAAAAAAAAATGTGTAAATATAATTTAAAATATTTGGTTTATGAATTAATTTACTTTTACTTTCATAGAACTACACTACATTATATTCGAAAGACTAATGAAATAAATCATAGACGTCAAATACATCTAATTTAAGTTATGATAAAAATTGAAATAAACTTAGATGGATTAACCATATTATAACGTGTACTTTGAAATATCAATATTCTAAATAAATAACAGAGGTTTTCACAATTTATTAGAAATTATATTGAAAATAAATAAATTATATACCGGTCTTATGTCATTAAATTGACTCAATGGTTCCTGAACTTGACCGCAATACTGGGATAAAAATTCAGGAATGGGTTGATCGGCCTGAAATAATAAATATTATAATTATAAGCTATTTTATTACAATAATCTTTGAAATAAAAACAAAGAGTTTCAAAATATGTAGTTTACCAGTTTAAGAGTGTTGACTAAATATGGAGCCATGGCAAAATCGTTTCCTGGATCATAAAATGAAACTGCACGGCCTGAATTTCCCAATCTACCAGTACGTCCAATTCTATGCACATATTCTTCGATTGTTTTTGGTAAATCAAAGTTCACTACTGTTGTAACACCCATTATATCTGTAAAAAAAAAAGCATGATTTCATATGTAATTGCATGTCAAGTGTTATTATACACATTCATGATAGAGTTCTTTTAATTGAAAAATTAGAAATTGTAAACATTTCTTAACTTAATATTGTCTTTAATTTGAAATCAAAAATAAATTTTTATAAGAAATACACAACTAAAAAACATAAATTTCTAATTATTAATAAATATTAAAACAAAAAATGTACTTTGAGTTTAAATTAACTTGTGTCTTTTGTTTCTTATTCTCAGCAATTACATTAAAAGATAAAATAATATACTCCAATATAATATTTAAACAAGATGTTAAGCATATTCTTTTTTTTTTGAAAGTTGTTTCCAGACATTTAAAATTAATTATAGAAAAAAAAAATAAAAGTTAATATAATGGATTTAAAAACTAGCTATTCCATGAATATAAATAAATTATTAACACATAAAATACAAAAGAATCCAGGGTCAAAAATTGTTTAATTAATGTAGTATAATATTTTATATTTTATTAACTTATACGAGTCTTTGATTGTAATTTGTAGCACTCCAAAAATGTTTTTTTGGGATATTGCATAAAAAATGTAAATACATACATTTTCAGTGCCCAATTGTTATTTATAAATAATTTCATAATACTATATGGTTATATGAATTATGAACATAATTCTAATAAGACATCAAAAGGAGCTGACTTTGTGCCAGTACTTTTTTAAGCATACCATAGTTACTCTAATAGCTGTAAATGTTTATATTTTGAAGTATTAATTTAAATATATGGACATAAACATACCTGAATAAAAAAAAAATTACGTAATTATGTCACCGATAATGGTATAATTGGTATAATTTTCCATGTGTAATAGACAAGACTATTCTCCACAATAGATTAGAAACAAAATTGTAAATTATTTAAAGCCTAAAGGGTCTAATACAACAAAAATTAAATATACCTAGTCCTCTAGCAGCTACAGCAGTGGCTACCAAGACCTTCATTTTTTTGGTCTTGAAATCTCTTATAGCTTTTTCTCGTTCTGGCTGTAGACGATCTCCGTGTATGCTTGTAGTCGGATAATTTAGTTCACTTAGAAAAGCTGCTATGAAATCGGCTTGTCTTTTTTGTTCAACAAAAACAATTGTGCCTTGACAATCATCTATAACAAAAATATACATAATGTTTAATATTAATAAATAACTAATCTAAAGTTAAATGAAAAATATATAATTGAAATATAAAAAAACAGCAATAATTTTAAGTATAGACTGATTAAAAAAGGTTGCTTACCTGTGTCATTTAGCAAAGCAACTAATGCATTTTTTTTACTAAACTTATTAACTTCTACAAAAGTTTGTGTAACATCTTTACAGGCTCCTCCGACTTCTCCAACAGCTACAGATATGTAATCAGGTTTTAAATAAGACTTTGCTATTTGTTGAACGTCTACGGGTAAAGTTGCTGAAAACATGACTGTTGATCTTTCTGCCTACAATTAAATACATTACATTTTTGTTTACTTAAATATATATATTAACATTTAAACTTATATAAATAAATATTAATAACTATAATATTATATAGCTTATATAACTTATAAACTTATAATTTGTTACAGTTATGTGAACTTTGAGTAAGAACATTTTTTTTTAAATTTTGTAGTTCACCGGAATACATGGAATATTAAAATTAAAAGAACATTAGTCACGTATTGTTAGATATAAAATTAAAATAAAAAATTTACCGTCGACACCATAGTATTATCAATTAATATGCGTTCAATATCAAGTGAGAAACCCATGTCCAACATCCGATCAGCCTCATCAAGTACAAAAAATCGCAAAGACGAAAAAGCTATTAAACCTCGATTGACAAAATCAATTAAACGTCCTGGAGTAGCCACAATTATATGAACGCCTCTCTAAAAAATCAAATTATATTAATCATTTATTTTTTAATAAAATTACTATTAATTTTACCAGAATTCTTTCCTTTTGATGATAAATGGCTGTTCCACCATAAAGAAGTTCACATTTAATTGAAGTACCTCTGCTCAATTTAGTTGCCACTTCACATATTTGTATTGCGAGTTCTCTAGTGGGAGACAGGATTAAAGCTTGTGGCTCGCAATGATCATAATCAACAACTAATTCAGATGGTTCACTGATTAAACTGTTTAAAATTGGTAAAACAAAAGCTGCCTGAAAAACAAAATAAATTACAATTTTACATATAATAATAAAAGCATTTAAATAGGTAACTCTTTTACTAACAGTTTTTCCAGAACCAGTTTGAGCACTAGCTATCATATCTTTTCCATTCATAATGATTGGTATAGCATATTTCTGTATTGGAGTTGGAATAGTATAATGACATTTGGTCAAATTGCTTATTAAAATTTCACGTAGACCAGAATCTTGAAATGATGTTATGTTTTTGGGTACTTCTATTCCACTGACTGTTACTTCAATTTTATCGTATTTTTCAAAGTTTAATCCTGCTTCCATTGCTAAGTCGTCATTTTCTTCAAAGTCTGGCGGAACATAAGTTGATTTTTTTATGGCAGGTTTTTCATTTTTACCACGGTTTTTATCGTTAGTTGATTTTTTGCCAAATTGTGTATCTTGCAATCGGTAGCCACGAACATTTTCAAGATGATCGTTATTGCCATATTTTTTATTGTAGGCTTCAACTTCATTATTCCAGGAATCCAGGAGGAATTGATTACTATAATTATTTTGCTCGGCACAACCATTGAGTTCTGAATAATTTCCAGTATCTGTACTATATTGGTCACTTGAAATTAGATTTCCCCAAGAGTCAGTTGGAACACATCCAAGTTTAATTTGTTCATTTTTTTCATAATAATCAGAAGTATCAACACTATCAGATTTTGTTTGATTCGAGTCATCCCAACTAGTATTTGTATCATCTAAAGATTCATTGGTTGTAGTCTCAACAATATTATCGATCAGTTTATCATCATCAGTATGACCATTGTTATTAATAGGATCCCAATCTGTATAATTTGTGCTCGCATTATATTTATGACCGTTGGTTTTAGCTAATTCCCAATCATCAGAATTAAAAGGTGTAACTGTATGGGCACCAGATGCATTTTGACCCAAATGTTCACCTGTATTTACTCCTGGTATATTATCCCAATTTTCTTCCATATTGATGATTTCTAGAACAAAATAATTAAATTGTATTTAACAATGTGTAAAATTACATTTATAAAATGTCATAGATAAGTAATAAATGTAAAGAAAATTATACATAGGTACTACCTATCTATGTATTAATATATGTATTTATATTTATGCTGTGTTCATCAGGTATTAATCAAACTATTCTTACTGTAAACTATTTTAAATTAAATTTTTTGGAACTAAAATCAGTTATGTTTATACATTTTATATTTGTAAATTATAGTTTGATTATAATCAATATTTAGTTTAAAGAGTAAGTATTATGGGCAAACTGTAATACCTATATGGCATCTCTATCCCCAGAAGATATACACTTATAGGCCAACATTACAGAGAAAAAAAAACAATGGTTCTCACACTCCAGAAGCTTCTGATCCATAAATAAACTAACATTTAAACAACAGAGAAAAGATATGTAATGATTTTGCAGCTCCTACTAGTTAGTTGCTTAGACCTCAGATGAAATATAAATATAATAAACATAAAGGTCCTTGTGTTATTTGCTACTATTAAAATATTATTTTTATTTTTATAAAAGTATTACAAAATAAAACTATAGGTGTGTAACTACATGATATATGTTTATAAATTGGGTACCTTACTACCTAGTACACATAGACATCTTATTTGCTGAAAAATTAGTCTGCCCATTATGATGCATGGTTTAATAATATTATCTAAGCAAGCTTTTATACAAACAATTTAGATACAGAAGAAACAGTTTATAATGACACAAGCTATAATGATAAATCTGGTGTAATGACCTTAGATTGCAAGTCTCTGCAAAACTCCTATATTGTAGGTATGTACTAATTTGTGTCAATTACAATGACATCTGTATAATGACTATACATATGTTATAGCAGTTATTTTTGATTAAATTGGAAAAATATTTTATCTATAATGATTTTACCATATTTATTGAAAGTACTATAACAACCAATAATACTAATTTCATCGGTTTTTTGTAATTTTATCGTCAGTATACTATTGTCTGCGTACTTGACCGTAGCCGTTGTGTGATTTACTGTGTTTTGTGTTGAATTGTTGTAAAATGAGCATATGAAAACAATTCACAATTGAAGAAAATACAATGTCATTTTTCTTTTAAAATAGGTGAAAAAAATTCTGACATAGCTACTGAATTAGGCGTAGCTCGCTCTACAATTTGGATCATATGGAAAATGGAAAGCTCAAGACAAAATAGCACAAGAATTTCAAAACGAAAAATTAACAGTCAAGAAACTTAGAAATTGTACGCATACTGATTTAGAAACTGTATTACTATATTGGTTTAAAATCCAAAGAAATCTATACATCCCAAATAATGATTAATAATAATAATAATAATTATAAAAAAGTCAATGAATTATCTGGAGGCCTTGGTAAGCATAATTTGTACCACTGGTTGGATTCAAAGATTTAAATCAAGGCATGATATTGTGTTTTCGACAATAAGCGGAATATCAAATTCGGTAAATATTGAAATAACACAAAATTGGTACGAAAAAGTATGGCCAAAAGTACGGGAGGGATACACAGATGACCAAATTCATAATGCAGATGAGACTGGACTTTTAAAAAAATTCTTCCCAACAGAACATACAAATTCAAAGGAGAAAAATGTTCAGGTGGTAAAATATCTAAAGAACGTCTGCTCGTCTTAGTTTCAGAGAGTATGTGAACGTGTAAAGTATATTGTGAATGTGTTGGAGTGTAAATGGTTATTAGTGTGAGAGAACCCTCTACTACCAGTATATGAACGACGCGAACGCACTCGCAGGTACATGTCACAGAACTAACACTTAATAACGAATTATTGCCCATTTCGACTGACCTAAATGACTTCACGGGAATGCGGATAACTCATCGTTGTCAATATTTTCAGATAATTTCTTTTTTAATTGATAAACAACAATATTCTACATTTCGCATTGAACTCAGATTTTTTATTTGATTTTAAATAACGATATAAAATAATTTGCAAAAAAAGATTAATATTGTCTTTTTTTAAGACTTATTTAAAAGTTTGAGATTAAAATATTTCCCTCTATCAGTTAAAAAAAAAAAAAAATCAAATTTGATTGATTCCACGAGTCGGGATCATTATTCCCGTAAAGTGTGTTTTTGAAGACAAAATGGCTTGGCGCCGGGTGCCTTAATATGACCGACGTTCTCACCGATTATTATTTAATACATACACAACCACTACACGAGTACACTTCATATTGCCTATACTAAACTCCCTAACAACAGACATGATATATTATTTGAATCCCGTTTGCTATCAAATTTAAAATAATAATTCAATTTATAATACACAACTATCCCGGTGAGCGAATTAGTGAGACGGTCTAACCGTCACCAGGTGTGTATTTCGTCTTTTTTTAGATGCACGTCGAACAGCAGTCCTAGAAATAATAATTACAAGTACTTAGACACGGACTACCGAAAGAAATTTCAAGAAAAAAGGCGGTTTTTAGTGTGATTGTTGAGAATGTATTACACGGTTACAATAATCGATGGTACTGGAACGGACGGTACAGTATAAAAATGTGGTCGGACCACAAAAGCGCTGACGAGAAAAAACAAAAAAATGAATAAGGCCCCTTGTAAAATATATCGCCTGTTGCATACCCAAAATTGAATTCGTAATTAAAATTAATATGAATATGCGAAAATTAGTGTTTATTCACAATGAGGTAAAATGAGAGATCGATAAAAAAAAAATGAGCATATTAGTTAGATCAGTACCTACTACAGACGCTTTATAATAATATTAAAGTCCCTCACCGAAATCCCGTGCTCACGTCGTGGTTTTCTGTGACGTTGTTGTTGTTGTCGGTGCAGTCGGACAATCAAATCACGGTAGTGTGCCGACGGGATGCAGAAGAGCCTGGAAATCTGCGGAACGGAATCGTTTTGAAATTAATGTGAATAGGCGAAAATATTAGTGTTTATTGATGATTAGTTAATACATACACGCGTAAAACGAGAGATCGATAAAAAAATAAACATAATATTAAATAAATACTACAGGTGCATTGGTAAATTATAATAATATTAAAGTCGCTCACCGAAATCCCGTGCTCGCGTCTTGGTTTTCTGCGATGTCGTTAACGGCGACAATAAAATCGCGGTAGTGTGCCGACGGGATGCAGAAGAGTCTGGAAATCTGCTGAACGAAATCGATTTAATATTAACACGAATAGGCGAAAATTAGTTTATTAAAAATTATTCAATACACAATATGTAAAATGATTGATCGATAAAAAAAATAAGCACAATATCGAATAAATATACTACGGACGCATTATAATATTAAAGTCGCTCACCGAAATCCAGTGGTCGAGTCGTGGTCGTTGTTGTTGTTGTTGTGGGTGCCGACTGCCGACGGGATGTGCTCTGCAGAAGAGCCCGGAAAACTGCGAGACGAAATCGATTTCGGAGGTTCGGAGCTGCCGGAACAATGGTGTGGAACGACTGAGAAAACGTGAAACACTAAACGCCGGTCGTCATCGTGGTCTGGTCGCGTACGGTACACCGGTTGGAGTGTAAACAGAGAGAGCGATCGTGAGCGGGGCGAGCGGCAGTGAGAGAGAGAGTGAGTGGGAGAGAGAGAGAGAGAGAGAGAGAGAGAGAGACCGAGCGCTCGTGAGAGAACCGACGAGGGCGAACGGTCCGCGCGAGAGAGTGAAACGGCCGTCGCGTGGGACGGAGACGGAGCGAACGGATCGTTTGAAAGAGAGGCGCTACGACGGCAGCGGCGCGCGACGGGAACATGCCGAAGCAGCAACAACAACCGTCCGTCGGCCGCCGCCGCCGCCGCCGCCGCCGCCGCTCCGGGGTGTGAGAGGGAGAGATGTATATTTTTTGGAAAGACACAAAAATGCGTATAAAAACTATTGTTCGGACGACGACGAGGCCCGGGGGTCGTACGGAATGGTTTCTACGCGTCTTTTTGTCCGTCGTTGGGTCTGTGTGGGTGACTCGAGAAAACGAGGGAGGAACACTGTGCGCTCCACAGGGCCATAAAAACCGTCGGAAAGAAAGGACGAGAGGGGAAAAAAAACACAAATAATATCGTGAAGAACACGTGTGTGGTTTAGCACGACACTCGCACACACACGCAAACCGGTTGAATAACCCGGCATCGGTAATAAATGTTGATGTTTTCGTGTGTGTGAGTGCGAGTGGCGTACCTTTTGAATATTCAGGTTCGGCTGCAGCGAGTCTCTTTTTACGTCTCTTTTTCGGCGCCGCCTGGACGTACGCACTTACGCACTATAGTAATATATAAGTGCCATACGCGCCGCACAATAATAGTCTTTCCAAATGTGCGTGTGTGTCAAATTTACACGCGTTCGCCACTGGCCGGTACCAGCCCGCGACCACCGGAGGCATCGTCGTTACGCCGCCGCCGCCACAATCTCTCGGAAAATTCTCAACGATAATATCTCATTATACAGAGACACGAATAATATTATAGTATAATATATAATATCGTAATATATATTGTAGTAAATAATTTTTTGCCTTTGCCGTCACGTTCGGTAATTACGACGACGACGTCGACAACAATAATAATATTATCGAGTTAATTATTATAATTTACTTAATATCGTCCGTCCGTCGGCCGTTATACTGATCGGTTATCGGTCATCATTATACTAATCATTAATAATGGGTATAGTATAATATATGCTAGCATACATGACTCACGTCTCACAAGACGGCCCAGCGCGCCCGCAGGAATAATATTACTGATTAGAAAATTAACGATTTGAAGTCGTTTCCGGCACTACGGACTGTTTCGTGCAGCGGTTGAAAAGACGAACAAATATGAACAATAATAATATTAGGTACCACGAACGGCGGACGATGGACATACTCGTAACTAGGATTTAGTAGCTATACGAGTAGGTACCGAGGGCTGGGGCTATAATCCTAGGAAATCAAAGTTCAAAACAGGCCATCCCTGTTTGAAAGCCTCCCCCCCCCTCGTTAGGTAGGTACTTTAAAAAATTGAAATCGAAAAACGACTTAATTGATAAGTAACGTTAAGTCAGCACGCTGCCTGTGCGGAGATTTTGTTCTACACTACAAACATATTATTATCGTTACGGTGCTAAACGTTTTAATTCATATACGAAATAATTGCAATTGGGATTTGTATAATTTTAAATGAAAAAAAAAATTCAATTACAATATAGTGTAGGTGTTTGGAAAATAACTGCAGTGCATTATAGGCTAGGTACATACTATATAGTACGATAAACTGTAGTTAAACTATACATAATACATATACTGATTACCTATACAATGTTATACGAGCCCTGCAATCGACCAACAAATAACAATAGATGGTACAATGATTAAAATTGAAAGGAAAGTGAAGTTTAAATAATAGTCAACTATAAAATACTTCTATATTGTAAAGTTAAAAAAATAAACACAAGTTCGAAAATAATGCAAATAGTAACTTTCTAAGTAAGAAAAAAAAATGTTTTAATTAGCCTGCAGGTGTGAAAGAGCTCAGTGATTATAACAATTACATCTAAATTCAATAATTCTACGAATCGCAAAAAAATATTTATCGAAATAATGTCGACCTGAAAATATTTCTGCTTCAAAAAGACCTGTATCATGCTTATTGAAATGTGTACTAGGGTTTCCTATAGTATTTATTCTTGCCATGTAATTGCAACCTCTCTACAGTTATTTAGTAATAGAACGAAACTCTACGACGAGTCAACAACTAATGAAAAAATAATGTTTGAATTATGTCAATAAGAAAAATTAATATTATATTAATATATTATTATAATAAACACATTTTTAAAAGGAATACACTGTTGTTTGGAAAAAAAATCCATTTTAATAATATTCGTATTTATTTGTATTTGTAATTTTTAAAAGAATGAAGCTTTTAAAAAAATTTGTTTTAATAATTTTCCTGTTTACTTTTAGAATACGAGCAGCAGTCATTTCGACCGCGTAATCAATATGTTACGGACAATGTACACACTGTCAAATCAATTTGGTCCTGTTCGGACCATGTGAACCACGAATACAAACAATTACGTTTTTGTGTAATATTTTCTTATAAATTTATTATTACAGTAAGGTCTTGTTAATGCGAAGTGCGAACACGGGCTAATCCGAAAGACTCGGTAATCTGAACGGGCTTGAGAATTGCAGCATCGCTATATTAGTACACACATGTACCTATGTATATTTCCTGGTAATAAACTTTGGGTTGATGAAAATGGGCTGAAGAAAACTGCAAAAAACTAATGTTGCTTAGACGTTTGTGAGACAAGGCATTTAATCAGCACATGATAGGAACTAGCTTTCAAAAACAAATAAATCAATATTTTAAATGTATAGGTATGATATTACATATTATATAATATATTAACTGGCTGTATACCTATACATAATTATAATTTTGATACAAATTAATACAGTATGGATGAAAATAAATTTAAAATTTAAATTTCAAGAAAATTGATTTTTAAGTCATAGGTAACCTAATCCGAAAAATTGATAATCCGGATTAGCGAGACCCTGCAGCTGTACTACTAATTATGTAAAATTGACGGAAAACAAAAAAATATAATTCATTTATTATGAAATATAATTTTATTATTACCTATTTTAAATATTTTAAAACAATTTGATTTTAATTGTATACCTAATATTGATGGCATAACGCCATGAGTTATAAATAAATAATAAGTCATCATATGAAGGTTATTTAGAATTGTAATATTACCTATTAATTTGAATTTGTAAATTATTTACTAGAATATGGCACTTAGAATTTCTAAGTCTGTCTGCTTTCCCGCACTTGCACTTACTTATATGTTGCAAAACTACGTGAACAAGTGCCAAGTACATCGACCATCCGTTTATAGTAGGTATACAGGGTGTCCCAGGTCTATTTGACTAATGCAATAACTTTACAGCAGTAACAGTGATTAGCAAGAAATAATTTTGAATTTTAACACACTTTGAAAATTGTTTAAAAATTAACGACTTAACCAAATTAAAAGTTTTAAACGCCAAAATGGTTTTTAAATACTTATTTATGAAATAGCTATCTTGGATTATTAGAAAAATATTAAATAAAAAATTAAAATAATTTATTTTTGTTGTAAAAAAATAAATAAAATATAAGATTTACAAATTATAGCGCAGAGCTCTACAAATCATTACAAAAAAAAAAAACTTAAAAATATTGAATAGAAAATAAGTTATTGCATTAGTCAAATAGACCTGGGACACCCTGTATAGTTATTACTTATTAGTTATTATCGTAAGGCATTATAATATTGCAGTTCTAAAATATTCAGAATTTAATAAAAAGGTAATAATATAATTATAACTAATAAACAATAAATTTTTTTTTGTTTTTGCCATCAATATGATATAATTATTAATAAAAATAGATAGAAAAAAAAATACTGCACAAAAAAAAAATTTATTTGTATTCGAGGTTTAAATAACCCGGCCAAGAAGTTCCATCAATGGATGGTCTCTTCATCCAAGCCCCCTGTCCGAATCGATGTAAATAATTGTAATTTAATTTGTCGTATTGTTTGTTACTTTATTCATTATTTTTTCTTTTCTATATTAATTCTCTTTTCACTTGTGCTTATTGTAAATCTTACTTTACAGATTGTTTAATTCTCTAGATTAAAAATAAAAAAATGAAATTAACCCGGGCTGGACCAAATTGACTGGGAAATGTGAACAATTCCCGGTATTTCACATTGCCTGTAAAATATACATTTTGTGTATTTAAAATCCAATATTATTGTGTTTTGGGCATTTGGCCCACTTCTTAAACTGGTTTGCTGGGGAAATTGTTAAATTCTAGACAGGGTTTATGGATTGCATAAAAATATGCATATAGGTATATGCATACCTACCTATTATTAAAAAAAAAAATTGAAATTTATTGACGCTATATACTGTCGAGCGCCAGCAGACGAATGTATTGATTTTGCAATAATGTATGTTTTTTATTTTATTTTTGTGTCTGAAACTTTTATAAAAGCATTTGGTTGATAATAATAGGTAATATCAATTACAACGTATTAAACATTTATTTCTCAAATTACTATATGACCTAAAACATAAACGAGTTGTTTTGAGTGGACGAAAAGTATAAAATGTTTATATTTGCTATTTTATCATACACGCTCATACAGTCATACCTAATATTATTTCTATTTATTTTGGCTCCACTTAAATATGACGAGACATTATATTAATGTGGTACCTACGTAGTTTTGAGTTATGAAAACGGAGTAAAACTGATAAATACCTAACTTAGCCTGCGCGACTAGAATATAGGTACAAAAACAATTTTCCAATTTATTTTTTCAAATACTGTAAATCGTGTGTTTCCAAATGAGTTTATTGTGATGATAACAAATTATATAAGTGATTGGCTGAAGCCAGCTCTCAAAAGAAATTTAAATCAATATATTAAAATGATATAATGTTCTTATATAATACAATTATTAATTCCTCTACCATTTGTTGATTTATGTTGTTTATTTCAGAAAATACAGTACGACACATTTCTAATTTAAGAATTTTGACATCCCGGCTAGATGTCATCCTGTACATTATGAGATAGTGCTTACAAGTTACAAATAAATTACCAAGTCTGCAAATAAAGTAATACGATATGTTTAATTATTATCTACGAAGCAGCCACTAAGTAAATATATCGTAGGTATCCGCAGTAGTGTTTGCGCAGTATTTTGGGCGTCGATTGCACCCTCGCGATCGATGAGAATTAATACCAATAATACGAGCAGTAGGTATATTATATAGTGTGTTCTTGAACAAATACAATTGAATTGTGAAGGCGGTAGGTATAGCTATAATTTGTCGCTTAAATAATGATATAGTGTCGCGCGGCAATATAATAATAATAGTTAAATAATTGTGTATTAATGATTTGCTCACAATGACCGACAACGATATAGGTAATACGAGGGAATTCACCTCAGACGGCTGACCGTAATAAACTAATTTTGAGCCAACGATGACTTTATAATATTAAAATTAAAAAGCAACTAATATAGTTCGCCTATACAGTGGCGCAAATGCGTAGTGATTAAATTAAACTATTAAGGTGTTACGACGTGTACGTAATGGTTGTTAAATAAGGGTATAGATTATTTGCGTATAGATATTCTTACGTTTAGTGTACACACGTTGCATTTATACCACAGGCTATACGACTGTTTTCATATAGTCTGTGTTTCTGTGTAGTCTTGTGTAGATATCTATAAATTATAATAATCCATAAACCTACTATACCACGTAAAGTAATTACATATTTTGTATTTGAAATTTTAATTTATGCGTAGATAGTCAAACGGAATTTAATCAAGTACGATTACGTGCTTTATGTACAATGAATATAAACACGATCAATTATACAAATATACGCGGAATAATCGTTAAATATCCGTCTTGTTTTGACCCAGTATGTAGTGTAGAAAATATTGGAGTTGTTATAATACTATAATAAGTAATACCTAAGTATAATGAAATAAAAAATTGTATTTATACGTATTTGTGGACAATATTGTGTTATGTGTAGGACTTAGGTATATGCGAATATTACGTATAAATAAACAGACAACTGATAAACTATAAGTTTAATGAGGTAATCGGTCCAAAAGTCCTAACCAAAATATCCAAGGACAAGATATCCATGTTTAAAAATTTAAATCTGTTTTTATAGACAACCACAAACGTTTTTAAATGTCGTTATATTCAAATAATAAAAAAAATAAAATATACCCAAGTTAAAATGTAAAAAATACAATAACGGAGATTACATTATTTTCTAATAAAATTAGAAATAGCGTTTAAAAAATTCGGAATATCCTTACTGCCATCATTATATTCCTCACAGATATGTTTTATTTTATTCTTGATCTGTGGTGGTCCAATGAATGGTACCCACTTCGTGTATACAATTTTTGTTTCGTCAGCTTCAATTTCCAGTCAAATTTTCAATGTCCAAATTGTTGAATGTTTTAATTAATCTTAATCAATATAAAATATTAAATCAATTTCAACGGTATTAATGCGTGTGTGTTATACAGGCTTACATTGCGTCGATCCATGAGCTGAGCTTGGTGAGCTTTATGTAAGTAGATTAATATATTATTAGTTTTCAACAAAAAGTTGATATAACTCAACAATTATTGTTCATAATATTGTATTGTATTATATTATTCTTATTAATATAGGTTTATTAAGGTATATACCTATATTTTGATTTTGATATTTTGTTCTTCAATATTTTGACTTATATTCGTTTAATATAAGTGTATAATAGTGTATTATAATATACAATATAATAATTGTGTACTGGGTATGGAGCAGTAAAAATGCTTCGATTTTCTATGATTTCATAACAGAAAAATGTATTTGACAGTTATGTTTTATCAACTTTTTAATGGTTGTTTTTAATGAAAAATTAATATGTGTTGAGACTGCTGAAAAACTTTTCAAACATATTTTTTTGATTCAATTGTCATTTTATCTCACATATATATTATATTGTGTCAAATGTATGTCCCTATTGTTTTGGCAAAAATGATTACCAAGAAGTGTAAATAACGAACAAAGTAATTTATATAATATTACTCAAACAATTAAAATTTAAAACTGTCAAATAATAGATAATTATTATAAGTCAATTTTAATTACGAAAACGAAATTAAATCAATCATTCATTTTAGATTTTAAGTAGAACGATTAATGGTGTAATTGTTTTACGATGATGTGTGTTTTTTATTTTTAACATTCTCAATTTTTACTTTTGAATCAGTAAAAATGATTCGACAATTTTGAAGACGGATTATGGTCGTAAATTGGATCTAGGTGGTACTTTGGGAAGTCAAAAGAAAAAATGTCCCATTACTTTTCAAAATCATCAGGAAAAACAAAAAATAAACAACTTGAATTTGTACGCTTAACCAGTTTTTGACAAGACCAATTGAAAAAAAAATAACTTTATATAGACTTAACATTTTCACCAAATTTTTTTTTTTAATTTACTAAGTATGATATGATTTTCAAAATATTTTGGATTTTTTTATACTAGGTATATACTTTTTTCGATGTATAATTATGTATAGTAAACATTTTGTTTGCGAGTGAAAAACTTGAAAATTTGATACACTTACCACAATATTAAATGGAAATTGAAATTAAGGTAAATTTTGTTATTTTTCAATAATTAATATCTTAGAAACTTGAAAAATTCCAATGTTACTTAAATTATAATTTTCCATGCTTCATAAGATTTTATGAAATTAAATTATATGTAAATTAGAAAAAAAATAGCTGTAATAAATTGAACAGAATAAATATATAAATATATAAATAATTGTATAATATTTTAATGTCTAATTGGTTTTTATTGTAATAGAATTATAGGAATAATTTTGGTTTAGTTTTGGTTTTCATTTCCACGAAGAAACTTTCTTCAAGAAAGTATATTAAATATCAATAATAATGACTACTTTAATAGCTTAAAAATATGAACTTAATATGGATATTAAATTTTTGGGTTTATAAATCAGACTGTACTCTCCAAAGTTTAAACTACAATATAATATTATTTGGATTTTAGATTCTGAGTGGAGCGATGAATGCATTGAATTATAACTAAAGTTCAAATAATGTTTCGGTTTTAAATTTCAATATACTTTATTTTATTATAAATTTAAAATTTCTAGTAAGTACCTAGTTTTCAAAAAGTTTTCAAAAAATTGTGATAATACAGTTCAAAAATATTAGATTTATATTATGCACGCCTATTGTAAGAAATTGTTATAAACATTTTAAGTACAAATGTTGACATACCTCTCGGAAATCTCGATAATCTCTAAATATTGAAAATTCAAAACAAGGTTCTAAAAATTTTAAAAATATTTTCGAATTTAAACGAAATTAGTTATTTAAACGGATAATATAATGATTTTAGTTATTTTTTTTGTATTTTGAAAATGTTATTTGTTTATTCTTGAAACAATAAGAATATTTTTGGTTTAGTTATCGTTTTTTTTTTTACAGAATACCAGATACATCAAGGTTAAAAGATTCTGATGAAGAAAATCGGAACACTTTTACTGCTCTTAAACGTGACGACAGATACAAAAAAACACATTATTGTAGAATCAATACATTCATTGCTCCTTTCAAAATGTAATATTGATATCACAGTAAAAAGTTTGTACATTTTTTGTATTCTTTGATTATACCAAAATGGTATTATGTAATATTTGTTATTTATATTATATTTGTAATATATTTTTTTTACTGGGATTCGTAATACAAGGTTTCTTATAAGTAGTTTTTACCGAAATCTAAAAATCTTTATTAATACACAATTTTTTTTTTAACATTATTAGGTTATTATCAAGTTCAAATTATGACGAAATCAGATATCTAAACCAAGAGCGAATTTAGTGTAAAGTTAAAATATATTAAATAATTCAAAATGTAATTATAATTATGAAATTTCGGTCATCATAGCCATCGATTTTCTTTACAGACTTTAAAATAAACATCTATACTACCGATAATGATTTTAATGAATTTTTACATAGTTGAATATCATGTGCATAATAGATACGAAAATGAGCTGTTCAATAATATTGAAAACAGTGGTAATAATTAATTAATAGGATGTCAGCCCACTGTTTGTTTTTTCTCTCTGGCCCACGCCCTACATAGACAAGACGCATTTACACAGTATCATTTTTTTATGTTTTTGAATAATTTTAGAGTAAAGTCACCCATTAAAAATCGACAGAGAATAATATTTTGGGGGGAATGGCGTATCGATTTGTCTAAGTATAGTCTTTTTATTTTTATTTTGAATGTTGAATACAAAGTCAAATAATAATTAAATATAAAACCAATATGTTATACCCTCAAAAATATTATGCTCTATAATAAATTGTTGTAATAGTTGAGTTTCGTCTAAGGTCACTCAAAAATCATACAAAACGATTTTAGTTGAAAGAGTTTTATATATGTTGCGCGCGAGTCCGAGAGAGAAAACAAATATTGTTGGCTAAAAAATGTAGGTACACTAAGTATCGGTTTTTCAATCGTCATTGACTGATAGTTAACTGTCAGTTAAACTTTTGTTCCATTTAAACTGTTTATCAAAGGTTGAAAGGTTGTTAATGCTACCGTATATGTAATAGCAAATATTTCCTCCATAAGTCAATAAGTCCCGGTATATTATCTGTGTGACTGTGTCTTAAGTCTAGAACCCTAAACCCGACACGACAATGCAAATCGAAATAATATGTTTTTTTCTATAATATATTAATTACACTGAAGTATATATAGTCGTATAGAATATTATGTTCTTATTTATCCCAATTCTGAATAAATATATACTTAGTTAGATAATATAGGTCCATTATCTACACGAATCGACGTCCCATGACTCATAGTCCATAGTCCTTACACCGGAGCTGGCATTTTGCTGCCGCTATAAAAACAGATGACCCTGTGGCCAGCACACAATTTATCACTTCATTTACAAGAATTTTGTCAACGTTCTTCTATATTTTAGTATTTTATAACACACTATTATAATAATACAGTTATTCTATAGAAGACATTAAACATTTTAATCTTCATTTTTTTTTTGTATAATATATTTGCATTGACATTTGGAATAGTATATTCTTATTTATCTTAATTATCAGTATATCAGTAAATTATATTTACACAGTAGGACAATTTTAAGTCCATTATGTATCCGAATCGAAGTCCCATGACTGCAACGTTTCCCTATATTTTGTATTTTATAACACACTATTACAATACAATTATTATAGACATTAAACATTTTAATCTTAATTTTGTTTTTATATATTTGCACAGACATTTAGAATAGTATATTCTTATTTATCTTAATTCTCATATAACAGTATATTATATTTACACAGTAGGACAATTTTAGGACCATTATCTACCCGAATCAACGTCCCATGACTCATAGTCCATAGTCCTAACACCGGAACTGGCATTTTTCTGCCGCTATAAAAACAGATGACCCTGTGGCCAGCACACAATTTATCACATTCATTTACAAGAATTTTGTCAACGTTCTTCTATATTTTAGTATTTTATAACACACTATTATAATACAGTTATTCCATAGAAGACATTAAACATTTTAATCTTCATTTTTTTTTGTATAATATATTTGCATTGACATTTGGAATAGTATATTCTTATTTATCTTAATTCTCATATAACAGTATATTATATTTACACAGTAGGACAATTTTAGGACCATTATCTACCCGAATCGACGTCCCATGACTCATAGTCCATAGTCCTAACACCGGAACTGGTATTGTGCTGCCGCTATAAAAACGGACGACCCTGTGGCCTGAACACAATCTATCACATTCATTTACAAGAATTTTGTCAACGTTCCTCTATATTTTAGTATTTTATAACACACTGGTATAATACAGAGTTATTCTATAGACTTTAAACATTTTAATCTTAAATTTTTTTTTTTTATTTGCACAGACATTATTTGGATTATTAGTATGTTATTTTTATTCATCTCAATTCTCAGTATATATATTTATTTAGTAGGACAATATAATATAGGACCATTATCTACCCGAATCAATATCTCACATGACTCATAGTCCGTAGTCCTTATACCGAAACTGCAGCTGGAATTGTGCGGCCGCTGTAAAAACGGACGACCCCGGACGACACCCTGCTGCTTACACGTGTGGCCTATCACATTTATTTTCTCAAGAATTTCACCAACGTTTTTGTACATTTTAGTACCTACCTTCTTAAACTCTATTACAATGCATTTTACTGGGCATTATAACAGAGAAACAGACAGTCGGGGATGCCTCCACATCATATACATATATGTAGGTGGCGTATAATCGTACTACAGTTACTATAATAAGTCATCGTATTTTATTTTAAAAGTGACATGGGTCGGTGGTGTGTATGTCTGTGCGTGCGTGCGTGCCCGGCGGGTGTTGTACCTAGTATTGTATATAGTGAGAAGAACGAGAATCGTTCAAATCGGCTTTTGTTATTATTTTTGTCCCCTATATAACCTTTCGAGTTTTCGTCTGTCTCGAACGATGCCGTCTAATGCCTACTTACATCCTGGTGTAGAATTTAATATTAATAGTAAGGTCTTAAAATGTTACAGGTACCAGGTTCTTGTAATCTGCCCCCTGTCAAATTGAAATACGATGGATTATATATTATAGTGTTTGGAGAACGGAATGCTTTATAGTTAAAAAAAAAACGGGACGACATTTCGAAAGTCTATATCTATACCCAGAGAGCACATTCATATATATTATAAAATATGTGTTAGTATTTCAAGATAATTTTTATATATTTTGGATTCAAAGAAGAACGATGAATGTATTTATTAATTTTACAATGATGGGTGATTTTTTAAAAATCTTTTTATTAATCCAATAACGGTAGTTCGAATGTTTATAGATTTAAAATCATTTTCAGTTATTTTTAGTGCAATCTACGATATTCTATTTAATTTGCAGTTGATTTACCATTATTTCGTACAATTTAAATAATTATACTACATATTTAATATTGTAAAAAGAAAAAAGTTAGGAATTCCGAATTTAAGATAGCTGATGTACATTGTACTTACATTCTACATAATTATTTGTTTAAACTTTAAAGTGCTACATCTCTAATAGTTCAATATTTATCTTTCTTTGGATATAAAAAAAGATGTTCATTTATACGATATTCAACGTTTAAGATTCATTTTTTGTTAAAATATCAATGACTTCCACATTTTTGTATAAACTACATACAAGGTTAAACAAATAAAACAATTATTGATAAACTGATAAAATATACAATTTTATTATAATAAAATCATTTATTACAATTTTATACCTAATTAAATAGGAATAAAATATGGGCGCATACTATAGTTGCCTCCCTCAGTTAAACAGGTCGAATATTTTCATACGAATTGCATCCCGACGTACCACATACCTACCCAAAAATGTATTGTAAACAAAAAAGGTCTAATAAGCTCCAGACCATATAGGCGTAGCAGAATAGGGATACAATTAATGTCGTGTAACCGAAACAGTATAGCCCCCCCCCTCTTCTCCCCAAACAAATTCATCGTGTTACGCCTATGCTCCAAACTAGTGTTTATCATCATTATGTAATATTATATTAAACATAATATGTTACTGTGAACTTATTATTTTTAAATTATATGACACTGCAATATATAATGTTTACATAAATTCATCTATTTATGTCTTATTTGGAAGATTTTAGTGAAGTTTATGAGCCACTACTTATACTTCTATACGGGAGGCAACTAGTGAAAACCATTTTGGGAGACAACTATAGTATAATATAGTATACATACCATTAAGAATATGGGACAATATTTGGAAAACGAGAAATATCGGGGTCTCAATATTAGAGCTGTCGTGCACTCTATATTAGCTTTAAATTCGAACATATCAGTATTATAATATACGTATTACGTATGGCAAACCATTTCATAATTGTAATTTTTATGTTTCGTTTTTAGTCTATGGTGTGTTTTACCTTATACCGTACGTACAGCATATTATACATTATAATAATAAGCAAGACAGATAATTACAGCAATTAAAAGAGCTATCAATAGTTCATTGCATTCGAGCATCGCCCAATTTTAATTTAAAAACACATTTGTAATATTATCTGTATGTGCTTAGGAAACTATTTTAACACTCACACATTACCCGAACTTTGTGATGTACAATGGCCAATCGTCAATATGACAATATCAATTGTGGTCAATAGTCAATACCTCACACGAACTTAACGACGTCTATATGTCACTGCTCAACGATATACACATAAAAGTGATTAATACATATTTTTAGGTGGGTGGGGGGTGTAAGTTGCATACTAATGTATCACTTATAAAATATAGCCAGAACCGCCACTGAAAGTGATTCAATTACCAGGTACATAACAAATAACAATGATTCTAATACAAGGTCAAATTAACATCAAACAAATATTATATGATTTGGTTTAGGTTTTTATATTGATTCCAATGAACACTGATTATTAGGTCACTACATATAATATATAAATCATGATTACATTAAGAGGAACTCGCTGTATTTATTCTTTATTTAATTGACTAAAACTTCAATTATATAGTTGACCATATACTTTGTACAATATATAACAATAGTAATCACCAAAATAATACAATTTTAAATAAAAATTACCTATATCATCACCGTGTAAACGTAATTTAAACAGAAACGCTACCAGGTAGATTTTGATGAAAAAAAAACTATTGCATTTTTGAGGACGTTTACTATAGAATATTGATCAAATATCTTAATAAAACACTTATCATGTAAGATTTGTTGTTCACTTTTTAATAACATAGTTTAGACTTTGAGACCAGTGATTCTCAACTGGTGTTTCGAGTGCTTGAAGGGTTTCGTGAGGAATTTGGGGGAAAAAAACAAGATTTTAACAATAATGAGAAAAACTAAAGGACGATTCTAATCTCCTCATTGAATCCACCGTTACCACGAGAGATAGACATTAAGTTCTATATAAGCTCTACTGTACTTAAATAATATGGTAATAGTTATTATAACAAAATAAAACTTTAAAAACCATCCTCGCTGTTGTTTTTTTTTTTATATTAACCGCACTCACTTTCTGTGTGTCGCTATGATTATGGAAAAAAACGGGGGTTCCGCAAAACTTGCAAGTTCCTGCAAAGGTTCGGCGAATAAAAGAAGTCAGGAAACGCTACAGGAGTACCAACAGGTTAATAAATCGCGGGAAAATCAATTTTTCCGCATAAAAGAAACAAATTATTTCCCAATAAATATTTTAATGTTTAAAGTGTACCCACCTATATGGTAGGCACCTACCTACTTACCCGGTGGCTACCGCTATTAACGGTTCGTCCGTTGGCCAAGAGAACGAGTCGTCGAGACGTAGCCGTTACTGCGGCGGATCACCTAATGCGCAATATATATAACCGGCTGCTTGCACCGATGACAAAACGCCTTTGACACCCCTTTGAATGTCCAGTGTTATACTATTATAATATACTAACTCAAACCCGTATATAACACGATGCGTATAAATTATTACCATTGTTCATTTGCGGCAGTTGCATATCGTTATACGCGTAACATTGCCGACGAGTATTTCAGTTTCTGCGCGGTTTATGTGAGTATATTATAATATTATATTTCGTATATTAAAATATTATTATAGGTAGGTGTATAAGTAATGCACGCGTATAGTCGTGGCCCACGCGTGTGCGTGTTAGTTTTTGTATAAATTCATATATTATTATGTTTTTTTTTTGCGCCTAAACGGCGTGCGCGTATTGGCTATAATATATACGGTGGCCGAGCCGACATGCGTACGTGCAGCCGTGTAATATTGCAGTGTACGATAATATAGGTAAACGACGACGACGACGACGTGCACGTATAGGTTAGGTACCTATTATATTATTATTATTATATATTATAGGCATGAGGTCACAATAGTTCTCCGCGGTGTGTGTACTGTTTGTATAGTCTACCGCCGTGCTCGGACTTGTGACAGTTATTTTTTGATTTTAATTTTTTTAATACCGCAAATCAAATTTTACGACGTAGTCGCTACTCGATAACTTTTACCTTTATATTATATAGTACCTAGTTTGGTAAGTATCTATCTATGGCTTTATAGTTAGAAAAAATATAGTTAAAAAAACACTAGAATTATGAAGCTAAACATAAATTAATATTTTTAATCTAAGTAGACAATTAAAAAAAAAAATAGTAAATGCGTTTTATATTATATACAACAACATACTTTATTAATTAGTATAATGTGATAAATACAAACGAAACCTGCCGAAAAATTCACGGTTGGTTTATTTTTATTCTGTTGTAACTCGTATAGGACATATATACTCAAGTGCCTACCTATATTTACTTTACTTGACCAAAGGAACCGGACACGCCGTCGTTGCCAAGCCAAACCATGCAGATGTAGCTCACGCAGTAACCCTTTGCATAATTTAACCAGCGAGCTACTTCACGTGTTCCCACCCACGAGCCCACTATTGACGATCCTATTTGCATTCAACGATGCATAAAATAAGTATAGGTATCTCATTATCTAGTACCATTAGTATACCAGTAGTACCTACTATAATAGTGCTAAGTAATAAGTGTAATAAGTATAGGTACTATATAATATATGCCGTGGATTGGTAATAAACTAATAAATAATAATAATACGAGTATCGTGATTTATTGTATGGCCCCTGTTTGTGTAAGAGTGATTGTAAATTGTGCCAACAATGAAATAATTTTAGTATGTACCTTAAAAGAGACTATTAAATTGCACCTCAGGTATTTTTTAATTTATATTATTTAAGTATAATAATAATTTGTGATCTTTTAGTACATACCTATAATATGGTATTATAGATTTTAAACAAGTTGCATACACATTAATAAATTTAGATGAGCCTTATATATTTTAGATGGATAGGTATTTCTAAAAAAATGTATGGATGAATAGAAACATCGTTGACCAATATTAAAAAAAAATTATAGGGCAGAACATGTAATAGGTAATTCACATCATTAGCCGGCAGACGGAAAAAAACCAAAATAAAATAAAAATACAATTTGTACATTTTATTAGATTTAAATTATTTTTTTAGCTGACCAACATTTTATATAAACCATGAAGAATTCAGCAAATTATTCTATTCAAAAAATTTAATTTGCCAAATATTATATTTTATCATACGTTTATACAGTTGTTTTGATTTATATGTCACGTATTTTATTTATTTCCCATATTATTCATTAATTTCATGATAAAGCACGAGAAAACTACAACACACCAGGACACCCGGCCAGTTAGATTATAGATCTATAAATTTGTAATCAGAAAATTAGAATTAATAACAAAATATGATATATAATAGCAAAATATAAAAATTTGGTTTTTATTTCCGTGGTCTTTTTTCGTTTGGTGTTCGAGGTTTCTTTCCGCGATTCTTATATAGTGAAATTCCATAATAATTATTATACTATTTAATTCTATATATACTATCAATTTAATAAAAGATACATATTAAAAAACTTTTTTGACTAATATTTTATAGACGGGTATATATTATATTAATTGTATACATTAATTTGTATTTTTAATTTTTTATTTTAGCCAATCAAAAAAAAAAACCCCAAATTTCGGAGGATCGTGTGACAGCCGCTGAGCCGCCGCGCGCCGTCATCCCATGGTGTCATCCGCAAAAATCCGTTCAAAATATAAAAAAAAAAACAAAAACGTCAGTCGCAGTTAACCAGATAATATATACAATGTCGAACGATTTCATATACATTATTATAGACGTTTGGGCGCATTGTACTGCAATTTTACCACTCCGTTGGGCGCAATATTCATTTGCTCGGCGTGCGGCCGTTACGATAACAATTAGGGATGAGATTTGTGTGCATCGAGTTGGTAGGTTAGTAGTTAATAATATTATTATGTTCTGCAGGTGTTCACGGTCCACTTGACGTTTACGAATCAGCACAATTATTATGATTAAAGACGGTGAAAATATCACGTGCACCCCCTTCGTACACCGCCGTCTACACCCCCCCGCAGAGCGGCAACACAACACGACTTTGTGGGGTTAGGTTAACGCGGTAGTTATGTAACTATATACAAAATATAAATTGCGAAGTACGCAATCCGAATTATTCTACGAATCGTCGGCTGCGCGCTTACATAATTATTCACCACCTACTACAATCGTCGTATGTTTCACTCGGTTTTAAGCACACACACGGGCGCGCGCGCAATGTCAAAACGATTACTCGATAAGATATTATATTATTTGTTTTGACGCACTCGGGCGCGCATGTGAACCGAATAATATAATAATTGATAAACACACGGACGACTGACCGAGTAATGAGGAAAAACGATCACTTCGAGCGTGTAAATAATATGGTTTCCCCGCTGATTTTTTAGTACCTCCGCGCGTTTAAGGTATAAGTATAAGGTCTATGATAACATATTATCATAGACCTTAGTATAAGGTCTATGCATATTATAGTATTACAAAATAGAACCTAATACCTACCTACTCAAAAATTCATAAACTTTTTTCCTAGAGCCTACTTAAAATCGAATGTTATTTACTATTTACTATTTACTGTCATTTGACTATAATAAATACACTATATATGTGATCAACATCAACAAATAGATAAAAATTCGATTATAATTCGGAAACTCGGGACGTTGCAGCCGTCGATGATCTTTATACCCCAGACTCAAAAATAACCATGCAATTTTCTGATAAAGGTTTTAATGAGTTGAATAAACCGTGTGAATATACTAGATACTGAGCTGTTTAATAATATTGAAAACAGCGGTAATAATATTATTTGGCTAATAGACAGAAAATGTACACTAAGTCAACAAGTGCTAATTTATCTTATAGTTTAGAAACCTAATACAATACGATTCGAAATATGTATTTATACAATATATTTACACTGACGTACATTATATTGTTATTTATCTAAAGTCTCAGTTTATATTTACGTAGTACGACAATATTATAATTACATTATGTACCCGAAACGACGTCTCAAGAGTCATGACTCGTTTTGTATGGATCTAGATAATATAAATAAATATTCAAAAATATATTAATATTATAAATATTACATTTTTTACAAATGTAGGTAGGTTAGTAATCAAAATATATAATATTGTATACAAAAAAGTTACATAATTTAAATTTTAGTTTTGTGAATAGAATATTTTGTATTTTTGGACGTTTTCTATGACATTAAAAAACAAGTCCGGGCTTTTGGTCCGACTTTTTCAAAATATACTTTTTGTCTATGGACTGTATGTTCGAAGTATATCATTCGAATGGTCCCATTATTATTATTATTATTTTTTTGTCCTCTGAATTACCTTTCGAGTTTTTCTGGTTCTCGGAAGATGGCAAATATAACACCTATCTACATTCCGTTGTAAATTAAAAAATGTTTCATTATCTAGTTCTTGCGAATTGTGATAAAGTGGCCGATTCTTGCTCTCTGCTATATATCAAAATACAATTTATATTAGGTACCTATACCGTATAATTATGCTACTAGAATAAAATATACCTAAAATACGTTATACCATTGAGTATAGATAGTATAGATACTCAATGGCTATACCTAATTTGCGACAACATTGCAACCGGCGAAAGTTTATATCTTTGTCTAGAAAGCGTATTATAATAAATAATATATAAAAGGTACCTATATCAATGTTTTGTTATATATTTTTAATTCTGAGCGGAGTGATTATGAATGTATTGATTTATTTTTTTGTCTCTCTTCACTTTTTGGAGTAGTAAAAATTTGATTGGATTATGAACTTCGATATCTTTTCTGCAGGTAGAAAAATGAAGATAAAGTTGGTACTTTGGGTTATCAAAAATAAAAAATTTGCAGTAGTTTTTTTAATAATTATATTAGGAAAAACGAAACTTTTCGCAAAACCTCAAATTTATAAAATATTTAATATCTATATCTAATAGAGTAACAGACTTGATACAAAGTTCCTCATAGGTAGAGCTCGAAACTAAATGCACTTAAAATGTACTAAATATGCATGGACTTGTGCTTATAAAGAGATGCAAATATGTTTTAAAAATATGGACTTTAAATATGTCTGGATTTTTTTTTTCTTACAATTTTAATAAATACAAACATTTTACTAAAAACTGTTTTATGTTTTATAGTTTTTACTAAATATTTATTAATAAATCGGGAAATTTTATGTCAAATAGGGAATTGAAAAACACGATGCAACATAATACCTAGTCAAAATTCTTAAAATAAGTAAATTTTTTTACCGTCAAATTTTAAAATTGTATTATAAACTTATCATTAAAACCATCAAATATGTTTTTAAAAAAAGGTAAATTAAGAAATATGTTCTCAAAACTGCAAAATCACTAAATATGCAATATAAACTTTAAATATTTTACTTTTTTGATTTTTAATCAAGTATGGTCATTGAAATGAAAAAAGTCTTAATTTTGAAAACTTCAAGAATTTGAGTTAAATAGGAAAATAATAAAAATGTAACTCAGTAATAATGAGTAGATAATTAAGCTAGCTTTAATATAAAATATTAATGAGAGAGATCCTATATCACACCCAAGCTGTATAATGATTTGAATCCACAAAAACGTGGGCACGAACAGTCCAAAAATGTATATTTTTTAACTTTTCTCCTAAACTATGATAGCTAGAAAGTTGGTTGATAGCTCATTAAAAAGGGATTATCAAGTAAATAAAAAACAAGAAATTAAAATTTAAAAAAAAAATGTATTTAATTCTTCACAGTTAAAAAAAGAATTATTTTTTGCTAGATTTTCATTTAGCGAAGTAGATTTCCGAAACTGGAGAACGGATTTTGTTGTTTGGGGTCTTGTTATACTCACATTGGCTAGGAGAAGTGCAGTGAAGATTTTTCATAACTTTATCTTCAATTGTTAATTCACTATAAAGCTTTAAAGCTAAAAAACATAAAAAAAAAACAATTTTTTAAAGCTCTGTAATGAATTAACTATTAATGATAAGTTCTGAACATTTTCAATGCACTTCTCCTACCCAATGTAACTTTTTTTTTAAATAATGCCGATCGGTTCAATTTCCAAATCAGTTTTTAAAATATTCATATTAGGTACACTATTCGTCACTTTCAAGTTTAATAAATAGGTATTTTAATAAATAAAACAAGCAAAATTACTTTAATACCTCTTAAACTCAAACCAGTTATATTCAACCTACTATATTCTACTATAATCTAATATCTTCTCAATAAATTAATTTGCAATTAATAATTTCCTCAGTACAATTTTTGTTTAATCATATTGTAATAAAATACGTACATTTCTTAAAATTAAAAATCAAGAAAGTTACACGCCGATCTCTGACTTGGCAAGCCTTTTTTTCGTAGTGCCGTGAAATTGATTTCAAGCTTATACTTAGCAATAAATCGTATTGCTCCAAAAAAACATGGAAATGTTACAAGTACCGAGCCTTACTTATAAAGTCTAGTTCATATACTAACACCAAACATCTAAAAAATATTTAAACTCAATTTTTTTTTGCAGACATTTCAAATTCAAATTTGGACAAAATTAGGTATTTCAACGTGGGTACATATATAGATAATGCAAAAATAATATAAATATTTTAGACTCTAAACGATCCGATGAATGTACTTGTATTACGATTTACGACGTTAGGTTAAAAACCGCCTTAAATTATTTTTTGTCGATACAAAATTACTAATTGTAAAATAGATTACAAAATACATTTACTGCTCCGCTCAGAATCTATTATCTAAAACATATCGTGAAATATATAGATAGGTATACATATATAATAGTAATATTATAATCTATCGTTTTTCGTATGCTACCTATATAATATTTTATCATTGAATTTGAATTTAACACATACATTACAGTGACTTACTCAATGACGAGGTAAACTCGACATTCGAGCACCTACTTCCCCCTTTTTTTTAATGGATACTCAAAATTTTTATCGTTTAATACTTCAGTTAATATTGACATCGGTCCTGTGCGTGACCTACTTATCACGTTATTCAACAGTAAAACACGTAATTTAATAATATTGTTTTTTCTTTTTTTTTGTAATAAAGATCCACAACCTGTGGATTAAATAAGTAGGTACTAGTTTTCAATAATGCTTTACAGGCACCGGCTATCTTGCTCTATAATAATTTGATATTCATCACGTTCATATTATCATTTTCCTGATTAGGTCTATTATGATCACTAATTTAAAGTTATTTTACTATTTTTCCACATTTCGTGTGTGTATAAATATTATTATTTATTATACTATTCAGTCAAAATAAAATGTTATAAAATGCAGGTAACTGTCTCTCACATCGGCGGTGGTGGACTTACTTACATATTTTTTTGTAAAATATAAACGAAGTAAAAACAATAAATAACGGGTGACAATAGCAAAGATAATTTTTAATTTAATGATTAATCAATGATAGAGAACAGACATAAAATCGTATAAGAATAACACTGCAATATCCGCATTTCTTATCGTTGTTTTGCACAATGAAAATTGCAAAAGCAACTTTAATACATATATATATATATAGGTACGGTACCTACCTATTAATATTTAATAACGCAATTTTGTTAGAATTTTATTGGAGTATACACAAATGTAAATATTTATCTGTTGTCTAATATTCAAATGTTGAAATTATTATAAGTAGCGGAGCCTTGAATAATGTATAGCTATAATGTAGGTATAAACTACGACCAACCTAAAATACGTTCGCATCGGCCATATATTTAGTATGAAAGATTTAAATAATTATTTAAGATAATTTTTTTACTACGCACTTAACTCATTTTCGTAGCACCAACAACAATTATTTGTAGTTTAAAAAGATGACTTCTAATTTTTAAAATTTTCTCAATATAGTTTTTCTACTAAGACAAACGGGGAACGTAATATAAAATATATTCAAATTAAATCTCATTAAAAACACAGGATAGCTAATTTCAATTTGACCATAATATGAGGTGTGAGATGACGCAATATAAACATTAAACATAATATGAATCCCAGAAAAAAAGACAAAGGAGAAAAAACATGGAAAAATAAGGAAAATGAAAAATATAAAAACATTTTTATAAACGTTTGAATGAGCGGTACCCACTTGCCCAACTTTTTTTTGCTCTCAATATTAGAAATTTTTCTTATTATTCTTTTTTCTAATATAATATGCCAGCAACTATGGTTTACCTACATTAAATATAACAATTACCATTTCAAATGCTTGTAAGCCACAATAATAAATGTATTATTTAGTACCTATAAGTAGATATTATATATATCATATGTGTATTGAAAAGTTCATTTTTTATTCAAAATTAGTATTTCTGTCAATACCATATATATTATACAGGGTATTATACTTTACATTTTAGCAAAAACACGACACCATTTAACACGTAGCAGGAATGGTATATTTCTCCTATATTCCTTACAAATCATCTTCATATATATACGCGAGCTCCCTTCTTTCTCTCCGTATTTGTATTCTATTACTGGAAAAAACAATCTAATCGTTTTTCGTACCTTATATAGTTCGTCAGCGAATTCGCGAGCGGCTTTGTGTTACATTTGTGCAATTTGCACGAGTGGCCTTTCAAACATTTTACTCGCAGGAAAAAATGCATATCGATCTTATAACATTATGATGCCAAGTTAATAGTTAATAATTATAAAATTAAACAATTAATAACTAATAATGAAATGCACACAAAACGTCGTTATATAAAAAAAATGTTTCGTTATGTGGCAAAATGTGGCATTAATAATTTAATGGCTGGAATGGTAGAGACTAGAGGTAGAGCTACTGCAGTAACAGTGTAACATATATTATGACTTTTTATGAGTCATCGGGCATTGCTTATAACCAGAGCCCGGATGTGTATAGTACTCGGAAAATCTATAAACATAAAAAAATATGCGTTTATGACCTAAAAACCACAATAGAAATGCCCTTAAAAAAAATTAATCAGACATTTTATTTGCAGTTTTATTATTTGGTGTCGGTGTTTCGCCAGGTTTTTAACACTTTGATACGAACCCCGTAAAAATCCCCAACAAGTTTAAAGCGCTTTACGTCGTATATATACGTACTCGTTTTTTTTTCAATAATCTATACCAAACGCAAACGACTTATGCACGGTAACGGCGGTACACACAGTGGTCAATAATCGTTATTGTTATACTTGAATTTGGAAAAAAATTAGAAGTGGGATGCAAAAGTGTAAAAAAAATGTTGGTACTTACCTAATAATTTAAATGTCTTAGAATATATAACTATAGAATGGGTACGCATAAATATTTTCTAGAAAGAAGAGGGACTCCGTCCCTTCGTCACCCCCCCCCCCCAAAAAAAAAAAAATTCAAACATAGGTTCTATACTATAATCTGCTACTACAACACTGATCGAAACCAAAAGCGCCTTCCTCGATTTCATATTTATATACTTGGTTAATGGTTATTGTACTATACTAAAATGTTATCTAATTAGATACGTTAACGACGGTTTGCGCGGTATTTTGCAATGACAAACAATGCACCGGTACAAAGAGTGTGTTATTTGTCTAGTGTTTAAAAATTTCATGAAATTTAAAAGAATGAAATATTTCAGTATTTTAATAAATTTTGTTTTTTTTAAATAAGTTTTATTTTTATGTATGTAGTTGTCATAATTTACTTTTATAATTTTATACTACTGAAACCAATCACTAATTACCCATTACCTACTCATTAGTGATGGTTTTTTTTTGGTATTATACATTTAAAATAGGTAGTACCTATTCAACATTTTTAAATTGATAAAAATACATACAAATATGATAATTATATAACGTTAAGATTATGATTGCGATAATAAATTATTGACTGTCAACTGTGTAATAAATATTATACTTATATAATATATTTAGTCACAATTCACAATAATAGAACCATCCTTGCATCGTCGTAGACGATAAGCCAATCCTGGGGAACTTTTGCTATAAACAGCCGAAAACAAGACCCTAATATAGACATAGTACAAAGAGTATAATATATTAATATGTCAACCACCGCACTCATTGCATTAATATTGTTAATATCAATGATTATACCAAGAACTCATGGACTGTACTATTAATAATTGATAAAAAACAATCATTATAATTTGTTTTCAAAAAAAAATACAATGTTTCACGTTTTTGTGAAATATTTCACCATGTAGTGAAATATTTCATACTTCAAACACTATATTTGTCTAATAGTATTATCTACAGTTTTGGTGTCAAAATCGAGTGAAAAATTACAATAAAAAAAAAAATTTTTAAAAATAGTTATTTAAATTCGTATACTATATGTACATATATATTTTTTTTTATTGGGTTTTTAAGGCTTCAACTTCTAAGGTCATTAGCCTGTAATAATTATAAAGTATAGATCTTAAAACTATGGGAAGACATATTTTTAACATAAGGAGGAGTAGGTGAAATATATTATGTACAGTGTTTTGTTTTTTTTTTTTTTACATTAATTTTGCTACCCTATGTTTGTAAAGAATATATATATATATTTCGAGTTCTCTTCGCCAAGTGCTTGTTGTATAGTTGAAGGATTTCCAAGAATTTGTCTGGAGCTGTTGAACATGGGGCATTGTAGTGTGATGTGTCTGGTCGTCAGTTCTTTGTCGCAGAGTTCACAGGTCGGGCAGTCTTCCTTAGTTATAAGGTGCAAGTGAGTTAGACGGGAGTGTCCAATCCTAGACCTTGTCATAACTACTTCTTCGTGCCCGGATGGTGGTGAGGGGGTTTTCCACGGGTCGGTTGATAATTCAATTTGTTTGTGTTTGGGGTCGCCGCCTTCCACGTGTCTTGTCAGTGGCTTTTAGTTAGAGGGTTGGTTTTTGATGAGAATGTTATTTTGTTTATTGTTACCGAGCTGCAGCTGCAGGGTGATGCTATCGCTTCGTTGGCTGCCTTATCAGCAAGTTCGTTGCCGATTATGACAGTGTACGAGGGAACCTCGTATGTATATAAATATATTATATTGACATGTACACGCATATTTTTATCCAAAAAGAAAATATTGTGTAGTAAGACGTCCCAATAATACACACGCCAAAAGTCGTTATCGCAAAATCCCTATTTACTGTGTATAATAATTATTAAACAATTATTAATGTAAAACAAACGACGATGTGTCCGATATTATAGTCTTCATCCGCGATTATTGGTACGCGTAAATAAAAAAATATTCGCCGACCAAAATGTACACGTTATATAATTGTATTATATCGTGTAAATATTATATGTCCAGTAAAATACAATACATTAATATATTTTATAATAAAATAATATTGAATTGTTTCAGTATACCAATGCGTTTGGTTTATAATTGAATATTTGAACTCGCACGAGAATAAAAACCAAAAAAAATAGTATTTACGATAAGATTTGTACGATAACAAAACCGACAGCTTGATTCAGTATTTAGTATACTTGTCTATGGCTTGATTTGAACAAAGAATAATATTATATTATTATTATTATATATTCCCCTCCAAGTCCAGCGTCATCGGACACACCGATGGTTTACCGATGATAAACGTCGCCGATGATCGAGTAAACGAAATAATTTGTCGCTGGCCACCTTATATTGTTATTCTATGCTGGCCACTTTAGTTTATAAAATGGTATAATAGTTCACTATGGTATTATAATATTTTGTTTGGAGAGCACTAAACTTTTTCATTCGAGATAATATCGCGTTTACGATAATACGAAGAAGTCATAAAACAAAAAATAATAATGAGAGAAATTTGTCATCTGCAAGCGGGCCAGTGCGGCAATCAGATCGGCGCAAAAGTAATACGCTTTTATATTATAATAATAATAATTATAATATAATATACATCCCGACTGCCGTAGTTGTTCACAAATCGCAATCCAAATAATTTTTTTTACGGAAACTTAAATTTTTATTATAATCGCGCGTACCTGTAATTACACCGCTACAACGACGTATTTTTATAATTTTTTTATTTTTAGTTCTGGGAAGTCATATCCGACGAGCACGGCATCGATCCGACCGGCTCGTATCACGGAGATTCAGATCTACAATTGGAACGCATCAACGTGTACTACACCGAAGCACTCGGTAAAAATTAATTTTAAATCTCATAGTTTTTTTTTTTTTTTATTAAAACACGATATCGTTATAATCTCGACACTAAATTATCGTAGAATTTAAATAAATCGATTTCCGTGCCGAGAACAATATCGCCCGACGATTACTAAGATAACGGCCGGGGTCTGGAAGACTTATCTTGCGCGTGTTTTTGGAATGTGTCTATATATATATTATTATAATTTATTATAATATAATCCGATGACGGTTTAATAAAACGTTATTTATAATATTATCTACTATTGTCAAACGACCAATGTTTTTTTAAGATTTTCACGTTCTATACGAAATACAATAATTTATTTATCTATGAATATAACAATGGATCGTTGTGTTTGTCTGTCTGTTGGCTGAGACTCAAAAACAACTGGACCGTTTTTTTTTTTTTTTTAATATAAGTTAATAGATTTCTCGAGACCTGGCGGGTGTTTTTATAGCTTGTTTTTATAACCCCTATAGGTAACCCCGAAGGGCAGTTCCCACCACACATATAGGTAATATTTGGTTTTCGGCTTCTCGAAAAAAGATTTTTTTTGTTGTTTATTTAAAGGGTTGCCATTGGTCACATATTTCACTGTTATTATAATCGGTAGAAATAATTCATATTATACATATTTTGTTTTTACAAATATATTTATAAAATAAACAAATCTTTGGCACGAGCAACGCGGGAGAGCTAGTTTTCTATAAATCACGGCAATATTTTTCACACACGATTGGCTCTTTCGATATATTAGGTATATTCATAGAATGAACGCCGAGAGGTGTAAATTAATGAAATAAATATTTAATATCATTTGCGTATAACTATTATATTATTTCATTTTAATCCACTAACATTGCAAACTTTACATCTTTGTTCGGATTAAATCAACGGACTTAATGGCTTAATTTAATATTAATACCATTTGCCAGCTGTCATTTATTAAACACGTCTATAGTAGTTGTTGTATTTCAGTTTAACGTTAATTCCATACAAAAATTATGCATTTTTATGTGATTTAATTTGATATTTTTTTCAAAACTCATTATAACGCATATTTTTCAAAAGTTTATTTTCATAAATTATTTTGGAATTGACATGCTGGTTTAATAATTATTATATTAAACGGTATACACAAACGGATTAGAGATTAATTTTATTTTACTTCAATAAAGTTCGAAAGTGCTAGTATATTATGAGTTGGTGCAATTTATTAACTAGCTAGTAAACTAAGTAGGATGACAGCAGTATTAGGACTTAGGTATCTACAATAGACAAGCGTATTAAATAATAATCAACCAAAATTATCTGAATATTTAAGTATACGTTTCTCGGTGGAAAGGAACTTCGGTGGTAGAATTTTTCATTTATCTATTTTTCTTCGTAGCATTCGCTTATTGACTTATTCAAATAATTCATTACATTGTAACAGATTCTGAAATTACAAATTAAGTTTAAAATAATTTATTATACATTATTAAGTTATTAATTATCTGTAAGACAAACTACAACATAGAACTGTTCAAAAAAAAATACACCAAACATTTTTATTTAATATTTAAAAAAAAACATAAAGCATAATATTGTGAAAAATATTAAATAGTAGTTAGTGCTTGAAAAATAATCTATTATTTACACAGTGAGGTTTTTATAATGTTTTGAAATCATAACTTCTACTAAGCATTACACTACAATATTGTTAAACCGGTACCGGACTGTTGGCGGCCGTATAATATATTTTAATATTATTTCGTTGATCGTTAAATTATTTACCTAATGAAATTTATTTCTAACTATTATTAACTAATAGCCCACACCGTGTCTACGGCAGTGTCTCCCAATAGGTGTGCAGCTTTGATATTCGCGTTTTCACGGTATGCGTTTCTCCTGAAGTACTTATTTTTGGCAAACAGGCAATATTCCAAAGGGTGCCGTGCTTAAAATAACTAAATTAAACTAATAATAATGTGTGTCGCGATGGAAAAATGTTTGAAAACCACTGGTCTACGCAATTATTGACACTAATAATTATTATACTATTGTCAATATTATAACGCCTATACATAATAATATGTGACCATGTATAATTCTTATTTATCATATTAATACTACTATGAAAAAAACCAAACAATTAAATTCAGTGTTAGAATAAGTACATATTTATACCGTTTTTTATTAGTTTTCTCGTTGTTATTGACTCGTTAGCGTAGATAGGTAATGTAAATATAAAATGTGTGTAGGTTGAATTTTATCATAATTTTACTTGATTTATTTTAACTAGGCATGTTTTTAAATACATCTATTATTTATTCAACAGTTATTATATTTATTAATTAGTTAGTTAAACATTTAGTAATATAATAATTATTTAGGCAATAATAACTTTAAACAGTTTTTGAGGCAGTGAAGTGGTAGAATTTTTCAGTCTTAATTTTACTAACGTATATGTTCACTTATCTCAATCATTTCAAGTGTTAATATCTGTATTATTTATATATAGATACATTGTACAGTACAGGTATTAAATATTTTAAATTAAATGTCTCGCCGTGTGTTAACAATTAAAAACTTAATTATATAGGTGAAACAAAAAAAAAAATACACCGTATTATAATGTGTTAATTTTGTATAAATCGAAATTATATGTATCGCCTTTGATAATAATTATTATATTTGCTATATGAAACGTACTGGAAAATTAAAAAAATAATTTTCTAACAATTTATTAACATATTCTATAGGTGGTAAGTATGTTCCTCGAGCAGTACTCGTGGATTTGGAACCCGGAACCATGGATTCCGTCAGGTCGGGTCCATTCGGTCAGCTGTTTCGACCGGACAACTTTGTTTTCGGACAATCCGGCGCGGGCAATAATTGGGCCAAAGGGCATTACACAGAAGGCGCTGAGCTTGTGGATTCGGTGCTCGACGTAGTCAGGTAAAGTCACGTCGTCGTTTAACCAGACCAATGTCCAACTGCATCCTAACTATACATATAATATAGTGTTTAAGAAATTGAAAATATTTTTTTATCAAAATGATTTTCACACAATTATTGCCAAATAGGAAAGAAGCAGAGAGTTGCGACTGTCTACAAGGATTCCAACTGACTCATTCGTTGGGTGGCGGAACTGGCTCCGGTATGGGCACGCTTTTGATATCGAAAATTCGCGAAGAATACCCGGACCGCATCATGACTACATACAGTATCGTCCCCTCGCCAAAGGTATAACTTAGCTTACGATCATATTATATTATACCGACGGGCACAACCAGCTGACTTCTAAAAAGTGGGGTGCTAAAATCGTTAATGCCTCGCAGAGCTGTGGGTGGGGGCACACCCCACATCCCCTATTACTAAAACTATACGATATTTTAAGTTACAAACCAACAATAATCGATACATTACAACTTTTTATACACATTTTAACACAATTCATAATAACGACGAAATAAAATAAATATATTACCCTTCTTATTGATTTAAATTTAGATTTGGCCGATAAAACGTTAATATAAAACTCGTGGGAGTTGACCAGTAATATGGCGGTCCGCCGCAGCATACAGTGCTATAAATTATAGGAATTATATGATTAATTTAAAACCAATTATTATTACGACTTATGAACAAAATAGTTTTAATTTTTTTTTCTTTAAATATTTCATGATTTAAAAACATAAGATTTCTATTATATAATAATAGTTAGACCAGAAAATGTTCAAAAGGGGCTAAATTTAAACTAAAAACCCTTTTGCACCCCTCTAGTTAATGCATAATATACTCATTCGTGAACTGTAAGCTGCGTATTCTGACAGCCAAACTGAACTCAGCCGTTTGTACTTTATCTATATAGTATTAACCATTACTATTTATTACCAATGTCTGTAACAGCATGTGACTTGTAAGGCGACTGTGTCGTTTATGTAAACAATGCTTTTTATGTCTTCATAACAATAATTATTGTTTAACTCTTCTTATCGTTTCTCTCATTTTGGTTGACGTAGGTACTGTTCAAACTCGATAGCCATAATCTCTATAATAAAAATAACTGCTATTTTGTTGACGTATTGTCAATTTAATGCCCAGTGATCGGTCTTATCGATAGGTATTTAAAATTTAAATAATATTATAATGTAGAGCTATTAAAGAAAACTATTATTATTCATTTATTACATGAACTTCTGTTACTTATATTTAAAGAGTTAGGTAATACATTAAAAAGCATAATAATATGTTGACATGTTGTGTCTTATAAACGGATTATGATGTTTACCTGCAGATTTGAACAGTTATCAGTTATCTATATAAAATGTGAATTGCTAACGTATAGTTTATGTGAGATAACAGACTCTACGAAAGTAAAATCATCCTTAAAAGACGACGATGCGCAATAAAGTTTTCTCTCCCCCCCCCCCCCAACCCATTAAAACATTCCACCATTCCAAATAGAAAAATCGAGCCCTTCGCTGGCCCGCCACTGATTTTCGTTTTTCCGCACACAGGTTTCCGACACGGTCGTGGAGCCGTACAATTCCACGCTGTCGGTGCACCAGCTGGTGGAAAACACTGACGAGACTTTTTGCATCGACAACGAGGCGCTCTACGACATATGCTTCCGGACGCTCAAGCTCACGACGCCCACGTACGGCGATCTCAACCACCTGGTGTCGGCGGCCATGTGCGGCGTGACCACTTGCTTCCGGTTCCCTGGGCAGCTCAACTCCGACCTCCGGAAGCTGGCCGTCAACATGGTCCCTTTCCCGAGGCTGCACTTCTTCATCACCGGCTTTGCGCCGCTGACGTCCCGCGGCAGCCAGCAGTACCGCGCGCTCACCGTGCCCGAGCTGGTCCAGCAGATGTTCGACGCGAAGAACATGATGGCCGCGTGCGACCCCCGGCACGGCCGGTACCTGACCGCCGCCAGCATATTCCGCGGCCGCATGTCCATGAAGGAGGTGGACGAGCAGATGCTCAACGTGCAGATCAAGAACTCCAGCTACTTCGTCGAGTGGATACCGAACAACACCAAGACGGCTGTGTGCGACATACCGCCCAGGGGCCTGAAGATGTCGGCCACGTTCATCGGCAACACGACCGCCATCCAGGAGATGTTCAAGCGCGTGTCCGAGCAGTTCACGTCCATGTTCCGGCGCAAGGCTTTCTTGCACTGGTACACCGGTGAGGGCATGGACGAGATGGAGTTCACCGAGGCCGAGTCCAACATGAACGACCTGGTGTCCGAGTACCAGCAGTACCAGGAGGCGACCGTCGACGAGAACGCCGAAGACGACGAGGACGAAGACGCCGACGCGTAAACCGGCGGTCCCGCTTTTCACTAGAAATATCGACGAGCACGTTTTTCACACGTCCGATGTATTTTTTTAGTACGAAACATAACTGATTTAATTAAAAAAGAATTCTTCCCATTACGATCGATAGTTTTGTTTTAATAGTAATATGCACCAAATACCCAATTAATAAACAAACAATTTATGAAAAACATTTGAACGTATATATTATAGTGTTGAAATGGGTGATCGTGCATCAGCATGTTGAGAGATATAATAAACTATCATGATATGCTATACATTTTTTACATATTAAAACATAATTCAAATGGACTTAATGCTAATTTAATAAAACAGATCTCAAATATATTTCATAACGAATTTAAACATGTTTTTTATATAAAAAAAATATTATTTATTATATATTTTTTAATTATAGAAGTTTTTTTATTGCAGGAACTAAAAGTATCGAAAATATACAATATTGGTTACAATATTCAACTTACTAGCATTAAATTTCAAGTTAAAGTTTTTAATTTGTACACACCCAAGGTTTGAAAAAATAATGCAAGGTTTCTCATAAATTTCTCATGACGTTCTATATTATTGTTGAGTGTCCATTTGATCGACAATCGACTTGACCGTACAAATTATGGAATGACACGAGATTTAATTAATAGTGAATATAATATAACTACACTTATATACTATACAGAGCTTACAAATATGTGTAAATAAACAACTTTAACAATATAATAAAAAGGACGTAGGTAACTTATCAAAGTGGACAATTTAAAATCTTAAATTCGACCGACGTGAAGCCGCACTCATTAGTGCTCCATTGACAAAATAATAAATACATGGGTAATTATTAGGTAGGTACTATATGGCATATTAATATAATATAGCATATATAGTGCTCTCACGACCGACTTATATTTATATTTATCTCTCTATACTCTCACAATATTATTAAATTACAATAAAATCATAGCAAAAACAATAAACCTATATATTACTGCAGAGAGCATTGGCAATCTCGGTATAATTCGAATGTGATGACTATATCCTTGTAATCGATAGTTTAAAAATGCTCTAACATAATTTTGTAATCAAATCATAATACTCAGTTTTAAATTTTTTTTTTTACAGATATATTATTTTACCTCATATTTGCAGGCCATTTTGGGCGCGTATTTCGAAGAACAGATTTCGTAATTTTTAGTGCATGTCTATATACTTATAACCCGGCAGACATGCCCGAATCTCATTTATAATATATTGCAGTGAGGATAAAAAGTTTGGGAACCGCTGATCTATATTAAATTCGCGAGACCGTACAAATTATTAAGTATCCAAATGGTTCAAAAATACGGTATTGTTCGAAATGAAAAAAATTGAATACTATATACCTTCATTATATAGATATTATTATGCACTGTGCTCAGGACGAAACGACATAAATAAATTTAAAAATAAAAGCAGAAAAAAAGAAAAAAAGAAATGTGATTTTATTCTGAATTTTAATTTCATATAATGCGAGAGGAAAATAACATAATATGGATGTAAGGTACGCATAGTAGATTATTATAAATTATTAAAATATTAAGCTCGACGCTCGCTAGTATATATAGCTGCGATATAAATTATTTATATATACCTATATTTTAAAGTAAACGCCCCGAAGGACTCAAGTTCAACGCGTAAGACGTACAAAATATGTATTAATTATAATACTGCTGCAATAAAGTACCTGCACGCAACACGATTCGGTAAAAAATGACACAGCAGTGGACGACAGAAGTCAGTATATAGTACTGCTGTATGTAATAATTACGATTATATTATATTGCTTAGCTATATTATATAAAATTACAAATTAAAGTAGAAAAAATATACCTATAATCGAATCGTACCATTATATAGCTGAGTGTTATGCGATCGTGTTATGGGATTGAAAAACAATCAGAAAGTATATTAATATAAGAACACGAAAGTCTTTATATCAAACAAATCAAAGTCGTTTAACCTACGTATACGTGCATTCGCCGCAGGAGATTCGTTCAATGGGATTATCAATGGGAATGTCATCATAAAAAGAAAATACGACGGATTGGAATTGAGAATATTATATAATATATAGGACGGGAGAACATGATTATATAGTATCGAGGGACTTGGTATGAAAATTACATCAAATTCCAGCAAATCAGGACTGCAGCAGGATAATAGGCCTCAAAAGGATTATTATTATTTATTGTGATTCTAATATACGATATTATTATAACGAATAGTGCTTACGAGCAGTATAACTCGAAGGTGGGCATTAACTAATATTAAAAAGTTAAAGTTAAGTCAAAAAGTTTATTTTGTTTTAACTTTTTCACTTAACTATAGTTAGTTAATTTTCTAATCAACTTAACTAGTTTAATTGGCATTTGAAATAACTTGGCTTTTCTCAGTTAATTTAAAAATAATTCATAAAGTTTAAATTATTTTGAAATTTTTCGTTTTTATCGTTTTATGTACGTAAATGTTTATACGAAAATAAAAATAATACAAACATTTATATTGTTTTATTTTATTTGAATTATAAATTACGAATTTTTTTGTTTTAATATTACACTCTTAAATTGCGCCATTTGATATAAAGAATTAATATTTGTTAAATTATTAATTGCGATGTGTACATAGTTTAAATATTTAATAATCATGTAAAATTAAATAATATGTGTAATGTACATAATGTACACTGTACATTATGATAAAATTTTTTATTATAATTTTGGAAATAAGAAAGAATATGCTGTCACTCAACCACATAGGTACTAGTTAAAAAAAAGTAGATTAACTTTTTTTAAACTGATTTAAGTTAATATTTTTTTCCACATTAGCTTTTAACTTATCGAGTTAAATTTATGATCTATTAACTGTTAACTTCTAACTTATCCATTTTGTGTTTTCTTCACTTAACTTGAGTTAATTTTCATCGACTTGCCCACCTTTGGCGCCACTATAACTATATACAGAGCATGCCAATCGACAGTGAAAATTAAAGTAGGATCTCGCGCTGATAAATAAAAACAAAATATTATATTTATAATTTAATAACGATTATTTTCAAAATTACCAGGGCCGCCGCCGAGGATCGAACAAATCCTTATATATTGTTGAAGCTATACAATATTATGCAGCGGCGTATTGCTAAAGGTATTCGTGGGTATACGCCTTCTCGGTGCGCGGTTGGATCTTATATAGGTGTCAATAATATAACTTTAACATTAAATCAAAAAAAAAAAAATTTTATCGCTTCGCTCGAATACAACCCTTACAACCCTTATTATAATACTACACCGTCAGATTACAATTTACAACTATATACGAGTATTTTTCAACAACTAACTCAACGAAAAACATAAAAACGACGAAACTACACATTGAATTTTTATTTTAAATATAGTCTTAAAATGAAATATAATATTAGGGCCTTCAAATCCGAAATAGATATAATATAATTATCTAATTATTTATCTGTAATATAATTATTTAATATATTAATTATATAATATCTTCTATCTGATATAGGTAATTGGTTCTAGAAATATTTTTGGCTAATGTGAAGAATATACTGAACATTTTGTTTGCATCGCCGAAAATTCTAATATATAGGGTATATATATAATTGCCATATACGGCCGCGGTATACCCACGTATCGTCGTTAATTTAGAGAGTATACGCTAAAAAAAAAACTAGAAAAGTGAGTATATATACGCCGTATACCCCTCTCCCCCCCAAATCCCAACACACGACTGTAAATAAAAAAAGTTGTAAACGTGTATTGGTATATAATATAGGTATGTGCTCGCTAAGAAAATTGGCGTCAAATATTATTATTTTCAACCCGCACGGCTGAAGTATATCCGATGCAGTATTTATATACAACCATAATAACTGTGCTTTCATAATATTATTGTTAATTTTTTAATTTAAATTGTATTAAACTATTAACCAATAATTGTTATTGTGAAAGCGCAGTTATTGGTTATAAAAATACTTCAGCTGTGCGGGTTGAAAATAATAATATTTGACGCCGACTTTCTTCTCGAGCACGCCTGTTATACGGCCTATATTTACAACTTTTTTTGTTTTCAACTCGTGTTTTGTAAAACAGTAAAGTGCTGTGTACAATATAGCTCGACCAGAAGAGACGGCGTGGTCGGGAAGGCGGCGCGAAACCGGCGAGCTACCGGCGTGTGATGAAAAAATGTGTTAAGTGTCAGTGTGCTGTATAATATATACAGCAGGGTGTCCCACGGAGATCTGACAAATGAAATAACTTTTGTTCTAATCAATATTTTTTAAAAATTTCTTTTAAATATAATTCATAGACACTTGCGCTACATTTTTAGTATACATTTTTTATTTTTTAATACTGCAAATAAAAAACTTAAAAATTGATAAAATTTTTTTCAAAATATTCGATATAGTATTCGAATTTCTAATTTGTAAATCTGATTTTCAGAAAAATGTATATGGTAAAAACACTTCTTTAAGTCAAATGGCTGATTTTTTACAAATTTTTTAAATATCAATATTTTCGTTTAATTACGATCTAGCTCGGGGATGGCCAAACTGCGGCACGCGTGCCATTTGTGGCACATTTGTTGTTATTGAATGGCACACTATAGAGTCAGATAAAATAATATATAATTTTTAGACATGTTTAGTATGTAACTCTATAATATAAAAATATTTTTAAGGCACATTCTCAATTTTGTATACACTATTTGGCACAATATAAAAAAAGAATGGCCACCCCTGATCTAGCTTATGTTAGAAACATTACAATTGCGGGTATCATTGTATTAATGGCTTATTGAGTTTATTCACCAAATATTATTATAATAAATAGTAAATACAATAAAAAATTAATTAGATTTTAACATGCACCTATAAAATGTTCACATATAAAATATTTTTTGAAATTATAATGTTTCTAACATAAGCTAGATCGTAATTCAAAAATATTGATATTTAAAAAAATTGTAAAAAATCAGCCATTTGACTTATAATAAGTGTAATGTTATTTTATTTTTTATTTTTATACTAAAAATGTCTATGAATTATATTTAAAAGACATTTTTAAAAAATATTGATCAGAACAAAAGTTATTTCATTTGTCAGATCTCCGCAGGACACCCTGTATATAGGTATAAGTAGGTTTATGTGTAATTAATTAATTAATTACATGTAGGTATATTATTATAACATGTGTACTTATATATTATACAAGTTGTAAATATAGGTATAATAATATAGGTGTGCTCGCGAAGAAATTTGGCGTCAAATTATTTTCAACCCGCACGGCTGAAGTATATCCGACGCGGTATATTTATATAACCATAATTACCGTGCTTTCATAATATTATTGTTGATTTTTTAATTTTATCAATTTATTATTATTATTATTACGAAAGCACAGTTATTGAGGTTATAAAAATACTGTATCGGATATACTTCAGCCGCGCGGGTTGAAAATACTAATATTTGAAGCCGACTTTCTTCGCGAGCACACCAGTATTCTTTACAATTTTTTTTTTTTGACCTGCAACTTGTGTTTTTTTTTTTTTAAACAGTACAGTGCTCTGTGTATTACTGTATTATAATATCTCGACCAGAAGACGGCGTTAGGTCGGGAACGCCGCGCAAAACCGGCGAGCTACCGGCGTGTGATGAAAAAAATGTGTTAAGTGTGCTGTATATATAGGTAGCCGGTAGGTATATATGTATAATTATATGCAAATGTGTATATTACGACTATGAAAATAGGAACAATGGCCAATATGGTAATAATTGAATAAATAAATAAATACATATGAACAGGTAATTCGTGTATAGTAACTGTACAAAGGTAATATACAATAGGTAGGTACGTATATGTATTACATCTGCAGGCCCTCCAGCTGGCCCAACGATATAATATGACATAATAATAACAAAATATAGCACTTTTGGCTCGAGTTGGAGCTCAACGAGGCTCAACAAGGCAGAAATAACTATATGGCAGAATGGCCAAACCAGTAGGTACACGATATTATATTGGAGCCAAACGGGAAAATAAATATTTAAATCACTTATGAGTCGAGTTCCATGGGTCTAATCGTTTCGGAGACATTGGTTATTAACTTAATGATATTATGACTCTGGTTGTTGATATTATCACTCTATTGTTCAACGAACTGCGTACAAAATGGGTACCTATACGTTCTAGCTTATGCTTCCCTGCACACAATTAGTTAAGTGAAAAACGAGTATTTTGAAAAATTTAAAATACCAAACTTAGATAGTCCAATCGTATGTGGGTCCTTTAACTTGTCTGTTTGTTGAATAACACATCGTTCGGTTTATAAACAAACGTGCAATTATTGATATGTCATGAAAACAATAAGAAATATAATTATTTTTCGTTTTATGTATTGTTTTTTTAATATTGTAAAAAAGTATGCAACAATTTTTGATTATCATTGGTTTTTTTCTTCAATAATAACAACAGATAATTTCAAAGTCAACGATACGTCGTTGTCTGTTGCGAGTATCACAATATATAAAAGGCACGGTTAAATTCGTTTTAAAGTTTTACGGGGCGCTGCCGGCCGCCTGCCACGCGATTATATTGGCAAACGAACGGGCCCCAAACGCAGCGCAATCTGCACGACGGCCAGACACGGTAATAATAATAATATAATATTTAGGTACCGCAATAATTATTATTATTATTGTCGATTTAAGTGGCGATTAACGCACACTCTCGGGAAATCGATATATTATAAAAAACGAAATCAGAGCGGTTACAATAATAATATAAAGCATCGGAGGAGGAGGAGGATTCGCGCCTCGCGTTTCTCTGCCATATATACGCGAAGAACGCACGACAACGCAATATAATCGCGCGATTATCACAATAACCTTACGCGATTATTCGTGAATATATTATTGCCATATAATATTATAACGACGACGACGACGACGATAATTTATTTAAATAATATAATTCATTGTGTACCTACGCGCGCGCGCGCGCGCGCGTGTGTGTGTGCCGGTCGGTCGGCGACAAAATATAATATTATAAAAGAGTGCCGCCGAGTGACCCATATCGGCTCCGACGCGGTCGCGGTGAGGCGCGCCCGGGGGGGGGGGGGCAATAATATATCGATATAGCGTGGAGCAGACATATATATATTGTGTCCAGTGGCGGCGGCGGCGGCGGCTCGTGAGTAAAACGTAATATTCTGAGGAGAGACTGAAAACGGATTTTTTTTTTTTTTTGCTGCTCGAACGTTTAAACTTTTAAAGTAGATATCGCGATATTAAAGCCAATAATAAAATTATGGTTAGGTAATATACGCGATGTGTTTTTGTTTTGCATTTCGAAAAGGATTTTCGTGTTAAAACGTCGAAAACAATAGATATCAGCAGAATATGGTATATCATAATTTTTTTTTTTTTTTTTTGATCGTTATAGCTTCGGCAGCATATTATAGGCCATTGGCTTTATAAATTTAAACATTACATGATATACATTCGATACAATATTGGTTACAATATTTACGACTTATAACTACTATTTAATTATTAAATGTTTTCTCCTATTCGTATATGCGGGACTTGGGGAAAGACGAGATGCTTTCCGGTCGGCAGCCGGGTCCGATTATCTATAGTTATATAATATTATAATATTGTTGTTAAAATGATGTAATAAATAATAAATAAATAATAAAAAATAAAAATTATAATAATAATAAATTACGACGACTCGCGGGCGGCGGCACGGAGTACCTATATTATAATGTAGTGAAAACCGTATTTTCAGTGTTGTCTAAAATACGAGGGGCTCAGTCTCCTCTGCCCCCTCTGCCATAACGTTACATATTATTATTATTATTAGTATAATAATTATTGTTAAGATTGAAACTGTCCGCCACCGTTGTCGTCCAAACGACGATTAAATTATAATATTTCCATCGCGTTGACTACCTATATATTTTATATAGGTCTCAGATTTTGTGGCCTCCGATAACGATAGAATAAAAAAAGGATATATTTTTTTTCGATTCAGACATTAACACCTTCGTACATTTGTAATTTTAATCAATTATTATTTTCAAGTAGCCGGTTTTTTTTTTTTTAATGCGAGACTTGGATTTCAAAGTCTCCCCTGACGAGTCGTTGCTGGATAATATATCGTACCTAATAACATGTACCTATCCTACGAAATACATTTTCTTTAAGGTGCACGTACTTGCAATATTATTCACATAATATTATGGGAACAATATTTTTAAATTTATTTTCTCGTTTGCAGGATTGAACGCTGTTCAGAAAAATAATATTATGATAACTCAATAATATCACTCGAACTGGCCGTCTATATAGATTTCGATAGCCGTTCAATCGTTATCGCGATCGCCTCGTTTAGTCTCGTCGCTCGTTATGAGAATATCTGAATATAATATATTATTATAAAACATTATAAACTCTGTATTTTTTATTAATCAAATATTATATTATTTACAAGGTTTAAAAATCGAATTACTCGTCTAATCCACAGAGCAATGATAATATCAGCTTATGTCTATAATCTAATATAATATATTTTGTGTTATTGATCGGATAAAATACCGGTTATATTTTAATTTTCAATATATTATTATCAATTATAAATCATACTACTATATTGCAGATAAGCCGTTCCGCGCGCGGTCAACACGGTCGGTCAACACAAACGTTTATTTATCGATAACAACAACGCAACACTGCTATAATGGTCATCCCGCGTTGGCTCGAAAAATGTTTCGTTCTTCTGTACAAATACAATAACGGACACCGCCGTTCTCTTGTAACGTCTTCCGAGTGACCTTAGGAAATGTTTGATGTTAATATATAATAATAATTATTATCGTTTTAACTTTTAACCGCGGCCCGGTCGTTGTAACCGACCGACCAATAATTATAGGTACCTACATTAATATTTGGTATAATCATCGCTTTATTTATAAGTTCGTATTTACGAATCGGTCAAATAAACACCAACAAAGTCATATTATAAACTATTGTAAATATTAAAATCGATGTATTTACATTAAAACACAATCATTTATTATTACTGCCGGCAAGAACCTATATAATATTTTTTTAGTATTTCCTTTTTTTTTAAAAATTCATATATATTATTTACGATAAGTCGTCTGTGCTTTGTCGAGCACCCTCCGCAGTGCGGTAATTAAAAAAAAAACCGTTTAATTAGGCGACAAGTCGACGAATTAAAAAAATATAGGTAAAAAAGTAGTTAAAGTAGGCTATAAGTATAGGTACTTATATATCATATTAGAAATCAATACTCATACATCATATACATATAGTAAATTTCTGTCTAGGACTTTTGTTAAAACCTATGTCGTCCAATTATTATTTTGCCGTGGTTTTGTCAGTATAGAGTATTTTCGGAGCAGTTATTATATATAGTTAGGTACGTAATACTAAAGCCACGAATTATTAAGTTATGACGTTATACCTACCTGTATGTTATATAAATAATCCGTGGCCAAAGCTGATCTTGCGTTGCCCGCAAGTGACTAATATTATAATAGGTAAATGCCCGTGGATTTTGTAAACTGCACAGATTTTTAACACTGTCGTTTTGAGGGCGGCTTTGATTACAGTGGCGTGGCGAACTCGACATTTTTTAGAGGCCTGCAGTCTAATTAATACCACCAATACGGAGGCATATTCACCTCGTCATATTAATCGTACGTCGAACTGTCGATGAACTGTCACAACACTACCTGTCGTAATTATACTAAAATACTGCCGTATAGTCAATTTACTAATAATTGTCATAATAGATATAATTATAATTTATAATTGGTCATCGCTCGTTACCCACCCGCCCACGGCCCTTTAACAAACTCCGGGGCGGCTCAATTAACCCCTTCGCCACTCCACTGCATACGAACATTTCATGTCTCTATATAGCTATCATAGTTATTAGACCATATTGTACGTCGATTATAACTTATAAGAATCAGCCAGTTACGACTTTTTTTTATAATATATTATGTACAGATTTACAATTTTTAGTGTATAGGCAACTGCAGACTAATTTATTATATCATAAAATATTAATTATAAATATTAATACAATATTATTATTAAGACACTAACGGGTACCTAACTAACCCTATGTCGGTGTCTATAACGATTGGATTAAACATTTTTTCTGAATTTAGTTTACGGTCATTAGTCGTTTAATTGTTTATTGTGGACAATATTTCGATATTTAATTTAATACAATAATTATTATGCAGTCGTTTACTGTTTGTTAATATTTTACGAAGCAGCGAATCTTGATTTCTTTAGGTAATGCCTCGTATAGGTAGAATGGACATTGGACGTGCAAGGTGTCCAGACTTTTTTCGCAGAGGGTTCTACACGAATGGATAAAAGTTTTTAATACTTTAAATGTTTTTATTCGGATTATTAGACAAATAGATATATTGAGCTTAATTTAATTAATACCATTTACCAATGTTGTAATATTTATTGAACACAATTAAAATAAGTTGTTGTACTACATTAGTTTAATGTTAATTCCGTGCAAATAGTTTTTTTTATGTAATTTTGTATTAGGATGTATTTTTTTTTTAAAGCAATTAATGCATTTTAAGAGGGTATTTCATAGCTGGTTATTTTGGGATTGACGTTCGGATTTAACGATTACGATAATTATTATATTAAATGTAATAAACAAACGGATTGAAGATTAATTCAATAGGAACATAATAAAGTTAAAACGTGCTTGAAATCAAGGCTTGAATGTTATGTAGGAAGCTACAATTTTTTAAACTACCTAGCTCTCTAGCTGCTATACAAAGTTATTATCTAGGTAGGATTACCGAAGACAATAAAAACCTACCTATTAAATAATAATCAACAATACTTATTTAAGTAACTAATAATTATCTAAAAATTAAGATTCTTAATGCGTTCTTTATTGTGTGATACATGTATTTTTTCTTCATATAGTTATGACTTAAATATTCGTTTATTGTTCATCATATTATATATTGTAGATTTAAAGCGGATTCTGAAATTTTGAATTAAGTTAAAAAATAAATAAATAAACAATAGTTTGATTTTTACAAAGAACAGTATTTTTAAACTACACGTTGTTCAAAAAAAAATATAATAAAATGTATTTATATTTTATTTAAATATTTAAAAAAACAACGCACATTGCATAAAATATTAAATATCTGTTAGTATGTACCCATAGATAAATAATATATAGTATTAACATAGTGAGGTTCTTATATAACGCCAATACTCTAAACAAAAATTGTTAAATTAACTGCTAGTAGGTAATAATATTATATAACATATTTAATGATTATTTGCCTAATAAAATTTTACCTAATTGTGACTACTGACAATACAGCAATGTCTATAATTCCACTTGGGCCTCTGTCATTAGAATTGAATAACTAAGAAGAATATTATAATAATGTGTTCGATTCAAAATATTAGTTATTACAATTATCGTTTTATATTTTGGAACGCTGAAACTAATTCGCGTAGGATTATCAATATCATTATTAGCATTAAAGAATTTATAACGATCGTTAAGAGTAAATTGACTTAGCCCATGTCACATAGGTAGGTAATAAATAATATGTGATTTTAATGCTCTGCTTATTCAGTTTTTACTATCAATGGCTGCGAGACTCGAATTTCAACTAAAATGACTAAAACGAGTGCAGCCGGAGTTGCAGGGACCTAATTCAATTTTCAAACGTTTCGACGAAACATAACATTTTTTTATCAACATTTACCTATAGTAAAATAACTAAAAAAAGTTAAAATATTTTTAAAGTCTACGAGTTTGTTTTAAAATTAGTCCAATTTTTTGAAAATGTCATTGTGCACATATAGACAATATGTGGTTTTCAGCAATAATGGAACGTAATCGCATTCTATACGATTTATATTTAAAAAAAAAATAATAATAATTTTGAGGATAAGTCGATGTAGTGCGTTCAAAATTTTGAATTACTAAAATGTCGTCAACACGTTAACTTTGCTTAAAAAATGTATGTAACTAGACACTTTTAAATTTTAGTAAAAAAAACGAATGGGATTGCTCATAATAGTACCTATAGTAGTATAGTGTAATAAATTATATTAGAATTTTCTTGCTTTTTTTGTGTTATTACTTATTATAGATATGTTTTTTTATTTAAAATGTTTTAGCAAATTAATGCTCTAACAAGTTTAATAACATTTAATATAATATAGTGTATGCTATTTATCTAATTAATGATATGGGTAATGTTTACAAAGCAATTAAGATTAAGGTTGTTTTTTTATTTTTTTTAAATTAATATCAAGAAGATTAGGTATTGGGCCTCACTGAGAAAAACTCGCATGGAGGCCAAATTAGATACAGATATTTTCAACTTTTTTTCTATTTATGTATATTATCTATAACGTGATTGCTCATAAGTTGTACTTATAGCAATAATTAAACAATATTCATTATTATTAAATAAAGGCAATATTTTTTTTTATAAACGTTTGAAGTTCTTGATAATTCTCAAATTATTTTCCGTAAGTACTCTACCTAGTTAATAATATATTAAGTTTTTAATTGTAGTTGTTTAAGTTTTTTGGCTAACAAACAAAATTGTTATAAATCGAATAAAAACTCGAACATTTCATATTTCTATCTATATTATAGCAGTGTTTCCCAACTTTTTTTACCACCACGAACCATTTAGAGAACTTTTCATAGGTCACCGAGGACTACCTTTTAAATTATATAATGTCCGGAAAATGCTAATATAAATATTTGTTGAAAATGTCAAGTCACTACTGCTACCTATTTATTTTTGAATACTTACTTAACAAAAAAACAAAATCGATTTTGCCGAAAATTGTTGTTTTTAGTAATTATTTTTCGTTTAACGAAATTATTTTGAAAAGAGTTCCGCAAGCACCAAATATTAACTAGATTCGATTTTCTACCAGAAACCTGCACGCTGCACCTTCAAGGTTGAAGCTTTTTTTCTGTTCGAAAAGCCAACAAGACAGACACATCACATCCTCAAACAATTGCATCACATGCACCCGTTCTCCAATTGGAATCTAAAACAGTAAAAGATACAATTTTTTTTTCTTTAAATTAGAAGGTCTTTGTGACTGCTAGTAAATTCTAAGGAACATTTTATAGGCAACTTCAAATGCATTTGGCCGCTGTAGTTGTTGAATTAGTTGAAAAAAATCTTTAGTGTGAGTATACCGTGGTATATACGGTTATTATGCCCCCCCCTTGCGTGTTTTTGGTGCACTCGCACAGAAAATTTTATATTTTATGACCACAAAAATATGTTTTATTTTTCACTCAACCGCTGCTCGATTTTATTTCCAACAGTACCTGTACATCGTGATGCCTATTCCGGTTTTATTTCCTAAACAAATATTCGAGTTATATTTGAAGCAAATTTTTGAAATTACATGCATGTTTAGTTATTGTTATAGGTACCTAATATAATGTTTTTTGAAACGTTTAAACCACATTTATTACAATATTTTAAGGACGAAAATAAAAAAACGTGGCTCTGTCTTTCCCTCGTACGTGTTACCTATACGGCTAGTTTGAATATTTTTTCAGAATGAAAATCGGTGTATATAAGCGTCGCCATACGATCTGTAGGAATTGAGACGGTGAGTTGTTTTAGACGAAAAATAGGGTAGTCTCGGGTAGTCTGATTATTAGACATTTTCGAGATAATGATGATGAGTGTTTATCTATACCTACCGATAAAAGATTTTATCCTTGAAAAGTTCAACCAACTAATAACTTTCGTCTTCGAGGCCATCGAGTAGCTTCTTGTCACGCATGATATATTATAGGCAACACGGCCTATAATAATAATTACAATATAATAATTATTATCAATAACTCTTGATTCTACGATTGGACACGTTACGGACAGATTGCAGTATAATGTTTTCTAACTTCTCGTGTGTGTTATGTAAGTATAGCTATTGAAAAACGTCAGATTAATATCCACAAGCGAAATTTGAGGGTGGGAGGGGGTGCCCACCTGTATTTGAATCTAGAAAAAAAAGCCTCCCGAATAAAAATCCCTGTTTTGGAAAAAAAAGCCCTTTACAAACAATAAACATTCAACGATGAGCGTTACGCTCTAAATATTCTAAATTTTCAACTGTTCTATGAACTATAGGTATCAGAATATTATTGATATTACTTTTTACACAATAATTAAGTATAACACATATCTTAACGTATGATGGTATTCTATAGTGCTTTAAATAAGTTTATTATTCATTTTATACTTTTATATCGTATTAAAATATAAATAAATAAATATTATTTAATAATAATAGGTAAGGTACACACTAAACATTATTTTTCATAATTCATAAAATATATTTATGTAATTGTACGATATACATCTAATATTATTAAATATTGTTAAAAATAGTATAACTTTTATAGCCTTTACCTATAATTGCATCTAAACTATTATACTATCGCACTTACTATATTTTGGTGTTTTATCAATTAGTTATAAAGAAAAAAATGACATCTACTATGGATAAAAAATTAAAAATGACTATTTATACCACAGTTAAAGAACTCGAATCTTAAGCCATTCAATAAGATTTGACTTACAAGCTACTGAAGAGAAACCGCATTTAAATATGTTGATTAAAGGTCATTTTAGGCTTTATTTTTCTATGGCCCTTGGCTTTTCTTTACCGTATTTTCATTTAGGGGCTCTATTTTCCGGGGCTTTTTTCCAAATACCCTGTATTTAGTACCGATAAAAAAAATAACTAATGCGTAGCGCCGTAGCTATCGAAAAATAAAAATATTATTATATATTTATTAATTATTATATTATCATATAAGTTATAGGTATTTAAGCGTATTTTGTTAAGAAAAAAAATTAGTTTTTTATATTTTTAGTTTATTTTAGCATTTATGACCGTGAATCATGACGCCGATGACAAAATATAATAGATTTACTATATAATTGATTATGATATGCCATATGTGTTTTTATTGTATAATAGCATGACGATAGACTATAATTATAACTGTATCTCTGAAATCGGATCTCCTATTAGAAATAATCGTTAATTATATACTGTATACTTACCAAAAATTAGTAGCGTTTGAACTTTGCGCCGTCTTTTTAGATAATACTAATGTTTTTCTTATCGAAAAGTCTTTCCGGTTAGGGCACTCCTCCGACCACGGCCGCAGTCGTAGCTATAAAATATTATTTTCCGTTGTATAACGTATATTATTATTATATTGTCGATTGTAAAGGCTCTGCGATAAGTACGGACAGAGTAACTAATATATTGGTTATACTTTGTCAATACTAATCGACAGTGTTGTTGCCAGATCGTTTATTTGATTAATTCATATCACAATATATTATATAGTTATAGCGGAAATCAATACTTAAACAAGATGTTAAAATATCAAAATTAAATCAATGCAAAATATGATAATATTATTAATATCACGTTTTATTATTTTATTGATCAAACAAAAAAAAAAAAAAAATCAATAAACAATAATAAATTAACAAAACAAACACATCAACACATATCTGAAGTATAACACTACATTAGAAAATATTTCAATTATAATTTTAGTTTTCTTCATTATATATACACACTAAAAGTTTAACAATACAATACGCACCCTAATATCGAATAGAAAAGCAGAAATATAATATATATATATATATTGCACATAATATATCTTGTTAAAAGTACGTATAGGTAGAGAATAGTATTATAATGTTATAATATATGGTATTTATAACATTTTAATTTAATATACACACGAAGAATGAAAATAATAAAAAAAAAACAAATTATCATTGTTACAAGTTTTGTGTTGTTCACATAATATTAAGGAAACAGCGGCCAATACGCTATACATATAGGTAGGTAGGTAGGTAGGTAGTAAAAGAAAAGCTAAGGTAACATAGTACATATATTAATATTATTGTTATCACAAGACGAACGAACGAACGGGTTAACCAGTTCATATCGGTCGGTTGTTGCCAATCGGTTCCTAATATTACGTCTGTATAAAAATAAATACGGGTCGATAGGTAAGTATAGCTGCACCGAGGCATATGAATAAATAAACACTCGACTAAATTATTGATTTGTAAAACAAAATTATTATAGACACGACAAAAATAACTATACCGTTATTATGATATTATATAGATGCGAGTTACGGTGCGCGGAAAAAGACTTTGGACGGGAGAAGACGTTTTGGAATTATTATTATTGACACAAACGAAAATCGGTAGGCGCCCATAAAGTAGTAAAAATAATTGTCTACCTACGTCAAGGGCGTAGCTGAATGACATTTTCGGGAAGGTTTTACATTTTTTTTTTTATCTGATAATAATTTAGAGCTGTTAGAGAGTTACCTATTTAGGTATACTTATTACGACAAGAAAATAAATTACGTTTTTCGTCGTAACACTTTTGTTGATTTTCGATACTTTTGTACTTGTCTGACATCGATGAAGTTATTATTATTATTCAAGAGGAAACCACCCTTAGAGCCCTCCAAATACACCCTTGACTTACATACGTGAACGCGTCTATATTATATTACGAATAATATTATGAATATTGGGAATGGTTACAAATACAATAACTATTATACAGGTCTACAAAAATATACTATAATATACATATTATTATTATTATACGGGAGTAGGGAGTATTTGATCACACCTATGTTATAATATTATGGTTTTGTAATCAATATTATTATTTTATCGTTTGCACTTTGCACTATGTGTGTGCCAATAATGTTGATGTACATAATAATATTATTACAGTTTTTAACGCAAGCCGCCAAAGTATAGGCACGAAGATAAGAGAGATAGATTGTGTTGATTATACACATTTACACGTGAATAAAACGGATTAACTCCCCGCGTTTATTTTGGTCAATTCGATTATCACAATATTGTTAATAATAATGAGGTATATTATATTATTATATATTTCGCTAAGCGGGTATTATTTTGTTTGATTTGCATGGAATTCGCTTTTGCAACATTATTGAAACTCTATAGTTTTATAACATTTTGATTATTTACGGTCGTTCTTCGTTGGTTTTGAATTTGTGACGAATCAAAAAAGACGATAATGATAAATTACGAAACTAAGGAAACTAATGTATCGCGTTATTCTATTTACAAGTGTTTACTTCGTACACTACGGTCATTACCTGCTAATAAAGTTACATTAATAACTATTTGATCTTTTAAAGCGTTTAAAGGTATTTTTTTAAAAAATCATAAATCACATCAAATTACCTATGTGGTATTGCCAAAAAAATAGATTTTTGAAGTAAAAAAAGGAACAAAAAACAACACATAGCGCGATCAGCATACTGTGTCAAAATGAAAACAATAGTCGTAATCATTCAATTTGGAATTTAAAGTATAACTCATTCAAACGTCGACATCATTAACAATAACAAATTTTTTTATCGATCTAAACTAAAAATAATTTATTTTTTCGTAAAAAAAAAAAAGTTGTGTACATAATTTCACAGTTGGTATTATAATTTGAGCCAAAGTTACATGGTAGGTATAATGAAACACAGTATTATCTGAGATTCTAATCTATGGAAAGTAGATCGAAAAAATCCTATGTAACTACTACCTTATTAGTTATTATAAACACTACGGTTTTGTTACAACCTGCAGGTATCAAAATCTGAAATCGCATTTGTAAATTTCAAAAGTTAAAACTAATTTGAACTTATTAATTTTTAATTTTTTTTTTTTAAAATAATTTAGTATTATGTATGATTTAAACAAAATTTGTAATTATTTTTATATGTTTCACAACCAAATAGTGAAAAAATTGCAAATTGGACATGGTGCTCCACATACTTGAATTTGTCCTTAACTGTGTATTATGAATTATCAAAGAATAATATTAATATCACATTAATACATTTGGAGATATTCCCAGTTTAATAAAATTAAGTTGGATGTTTATTACGGGGATTCGATACATACTGTTTTTAAGGAGTTCTATATAGGCAATTTTCTGAGTTTGTATGTGTGATGTAAATGTGTGCGTAGTAAGTGATCATCAGTGTGTAAAGTATGACTGACTGAAGTGTTAAAGAAATAGTGGAGCGCTTCCGCAATAAGCTTTCTGTCAATTAGGCGATATAAGAATATTAATTTTTTAACACATAGTTTATTTTGGCAAAAAAAACAGCCAGGATCGAATCCCCTTAAACAAAAAAATTTGTTTGTATAGTATGATGTGGAGTGTGGACCCTGTTAAATATTGACTAATTTCCAATTGATTTATTCAACTGAATTTTTTTTTGAGATGTTGAAACATTGCAGTTAAAAAAAATGTATCAATGTAATAATTACAATTACAGTGATATTTTTGAAGGTATTCATTTTTACAAGTAATTTCACACAAGATAGTGGATTATGGATAAAAAATGATTGCCTAAAATTGATTTGTCTAATATTTTATCAAGTGTTTTAAATTTGTAATTTCTTTTAATTTAACTGATTTATTTACATTAACATAATATAGGTAATAGTGTATACAAATCATAATGAAGAGATCAACAAATATAGTGTAATATGATTAAATAATAACCATATTAATAATAATATAAAAAGCAATCAGAAATAATTCAGTTCAATTATCATGGAAATTGGAAAGACTTAATATAATAAACGATACAATAACTAAACATTATACAAATAATAAATATAATAGGATAAAAACAGAATTAGAGAGTTAATGGAGAGTTGATAACAGCTACCAAAATGTTCAAATAAATTATTACTAAATATCAATTGACAAAATTATACTTATAAATAAATTAGTGGAATATTTAAATATTTATTAGGTTTCATTACCCAAGTATATCTACTATAATATGGTACGTACTATTTATTGCATGTTTAGGCGAGTTATTATGCACAGGCGCTAAGATTTCGGGTGAAATGGTATGTGTGCCGAGTATCTACTAGTCTACCAGAGAGTCTAGCAGTGATTTTGGTTAGACGTGGTGGACCAACTATTGCGAGTGGGCAATACCGACTTAAACGCCATATTTACGGATTATGTTATAACACATTATTATTATTATTATTATTATTGCAAAAAATACAATGATTGTTACGACCACAATCTTATGATATACCTTACAAACGATATTCATACAATGCGCTGAAACAACGCAGTTAACCGCGATCACTGGGGTGCGTTCCTCCTTTGCCTAGGACCGGCGGAGTTGTTGTGATGGTGGTGGTGGTGATGGTGGTGGTGCCGATGCGCGTTGGAAGAGTAACCACCCCTCGGGTTGAGCATGTTCAACACCAACGTAGAGCCGAGAGCCAGCCTTGTGCCCGCCGACTGATGGCCGCGGTCCGGCAGCTTGATCAGCAGCGTGGTGACAGCCGCATTCGCGTCGCTAGTCGGCTCGATTGCCAATGGCCTGATATTGCCGAACCGGGCTGCTTGGCTGTTGTTGGTCTCTGGCTGCTGCTGGGGCGTGCTGCAGTTCAGCACGATGGCCACAAATGCAAACGGTCTCTTAGCCATGTGCAACATCTCCACAACCTGCTGGCGACGGGCTCGTCGCATGTCGGCTGCCTGGAGAGAAAAAAAAAATTTAAACAACTTTTTTTAGAAAAATCAACTTAATATTATTCCTAGTATACCCATATTGTTATTCCGTAATCACAACATTTTATGCAAAATTCATAAGTTATGTTGACACAGAACGGTTATTACTTATTTCTATAGTACAATTTGGAATTAAAAAGTTTATTATGTGATCAAAAGTGAATAATAGTTTTTGGAGAAAATTAAACTTTTTAATACTTTTCATATAATAACAGCCGACATTTTTTTTATATGTACTTTTATATTCAATTCATGGATATATAATTATTTTCAAAACAGTCTTTCTTTAAAATTGTGCAACAAGTGTTTTTCTTCAAAAACCATTTAAGAACAAGCAATTGCTGTTCTCTGTAAGTATGTTTTTAAGTTAAAAATTCAGGGGTTATATTCACTCACCAAAGTAACTGTTAATCATATTTTTTAGTTGATAATAAACTATAAATTCCTTGGTTTAATGTTTTTAAGAAAACATATAATTTTTTTTTGAATAGTGAGTTCTAAGTGCTACTTTTTATCATTTTACTAGTCATATAAGTTATTATATATTTAGAATGAATAAATTTCAAAAACAAATGCAGAAAAAATTCGACCAAAAAAACATGTCATAATATTTGTTCTATCTGGCTTTTACTTTGATGAATGATTAAAATGAAACATTCACATTGAAAAATTCTTTTATATTTTTAAATCTTTAAGAAGTATCCTAAACACAAACCTCAAAATTAAAGTTTATAAAATTCTAGTGGAGTTGTTTATTAACTATAGTATAGCCATTTGGGGAAGTACATACCATGCTCATACTATTAAATTAAAGAATGCAATTAATTATTTATTAAAATATTTATTCTGTAAGCTCAACATTTATAATTTAAAAACTTATTATATACTGAATGTATCAAAAATTGTATTTAGATACAAGAATAGTACTGTTATTTCTGTCCATAATTATAATACATGCTTTAAGAGTAACATTAATTTAGTTCTACCAAGGTATAGAATTGTATTTGGACAGTATGTACCGTATCATGTTTTTTTTAAGCTTTGTATTGAATCTAGAATAAATGTAAATTCTATCAATAATTTTAAAGAACTAAAAAATTTGTATGAGTATTGGTTTGTATTAGGACAAAATAAATTCATTTTTAGTTCTCAAAACGATTGATAACCCTACACATGTAGTAAAGATGTATTATTTACTTGTTTTGCTTTCCATCCAACGACGCATACGGCAAGAAACAAAAAGAAACACGAGAAAAATACAGAGAAAAACACGAAGAGATCAATATGAAGTTGGTCTTGTCTAAAGAACACCGTTCCGTAAGTCGGGACGGGTACTAAATGAGTGGCTTGAGCCGGTAACGATGAGATTGCTAACAACGCCATGTAATATCTTGTTGCTGATAGGTCATGTTTGTCATGTGGAAGTGTAATAATCAATCTGAAAAACAAATTACATAATAATAGTATAATATTTAGGTACTGTATATTTTGACCATTGACTTACCTATTGTTGACATTTTTTACCATCAACAGAGACATACTCTTTTTCAATGTCACATACGTAGACAAACCTTTGGTTTTGTGCTCTTGATATGTAAATAAATGTCTACCTTTTGAAGAATTTGAGTTACTACTCACACGTTCAATTGTTTCCATTTCACTAAACCACTCAAACCTGAAAAAAAATACCCAAGTCATACTATTTAAATATGGCTCAAATTGTCTACCATCCAACTTTATCAATGAACTATATTATTACCTTGGATCAAAATCAAAAATGTTTCTATTAAGTGACTTATTTTTAGTAACTATGAAAATATCCTCATGTGATGTTAAGAAGAAATCAACAGCACCTTGTGTTATGTCAACAGTGATTCTGATATCAACATTCATAAAACGTGGTTGAACAACAAAAAACGACTAATACAAAAATGAGCACAATTAATAAGCAATACAATGTAACATAAAACTATACTTTCAAAATTATTTAGAATGTTTAAATTTTTTAATATAATAATAACAGAATAGATTAAATAGTTACTTAACAAATATAAATATTGTTAAGCACAAGTATTATATGTAAGGTATTATGATATTTATCAATCATAGCTTTACCAATAAAGAAAATTGTTATATATAAGACAATAATTGCAACATTTAAAAAATATTTTGTTATTAGGAAAATATAAATACCTAAGTAAATTATTGTAAAACAATTAACCAATGATGCATATTTTTATTCAAATATTTAATAATAATTACTGAGTTGATACTACTTATTAAACAACTAACAATATGGAAAGCTATGATAAGACTACTAACTAGAAATCAACTAACTCTAGTTGGTGATTTAAAAATTTAATTTTTGTTAGACATAAATAAAAAATGTAAGTAGAGTAAATAAGAAAAATATCAGAAAATGTAGATATAATTGAGCTCCACTAAGAATTATGTTTTGACTAATGTGATTTATCATTGTAAATAGGTTTAATAAGTTAAATTCTAAGATGTATACCAGAAGTATAAAATAAAGTACAAAACGTAAAGCCTGAAATAATTTTTTTGAATCTTATTTCCAGATCACAAATAGTTTTCTAAAAGTTCAAATAAATACGTATTTATGAAAGCAACTAATTTGATATTATTACTGAAATTGTATACATTGTAAATATGTTTCCTTCATATTATAAAGTACATTTAATCAAATATAATATTCATTTTTTCAGTGCATACCGTTTGTCCTGGATAAAGTGGATTAGGTTTTGTTTTACACTCATCAAGCAGTTTGGCATCTAGGCAAAACCTTAAGTCTACACTCATTTGTTTGTAACATTGGTGGCCATCAGTTGGTGTTCCCATATATGATTCTCTACACTTTGAACACTGTTGCATCCAACACAGCTGAACAGTATTTTTTAATGATCGATGATGAGGTACACCTCCTGACTGACAGTTTGTGTCACTTTCAGTATTGTTTTGACAATCACATTTTTCTCCAGTAATTGGATCACATGTACTACCATGACCATGACATTCACAAGGTCTACAAATAAAGATTAATGGTACATATTAAATTTAATTAATGATATAATTTATATTGAAAATAATATAAATCCATATTTAAAATATGACGACACTTGCCTACAAGGATCTCGATTATCACTTGAGCCTCGAAAATGACCAGGTAAGCAACCCGAACATGTTGGACCGGTTGTATTGTCTATACAATTAATGCAATATGCATCAGAAAGAGGGCCATCATTTTGCATAAGATTAGTATTAGGATCATTTAAAATACTTAAAGCATCAAATGGTTCAGTATCATATTTTTCAACACATACTTGAGCATGCCCATTACAGTAATCTGAGCATGGTATACATTGACCATGGTCTATTGGGTTACCAACATAAAATAGTTTACACCTTTGACATTGAGACCCTTGAGTATTGTTTTTGCAACTCAAACATTCTGTTAAGCGATCAGGACCAGCACAATCAGAGTGTCCATTACATTCACATTGTATAGTACAATTGGAACCAACATAACCAAAACCACAACGGCAGACATCTGGTTTTATGCATTCACCTCGAACACAACCTGTAAACAAATAAAATTCAAGTTTGTTTTTATTATTTACATTTCAATTTTGATTTGTTATATGGTTATATCTCCCAATATGCGGTCTAACAATAAACTGTGGTATATTGTAATAATAATTAAAGTATAGTTTGTGGTCTACTATACAATTTTTTTTTAAATTCAGTGATTGAAATAAATATTTATAAAAATGAAATAACCAAAATAAAACAAGAATATAAATACATTTGCTGCAAATTTTATTTGAGTATACTTGTCTGACGATGAAAAAGTAGGGTTTTAAAAAAAAAAATTCTTAAAAATTGAAAAATTAAAATATTAGTGCACATAGGTACTAATGAAATAATACTTATAGGAAACGTTAAAAAAAAACAAATAGTTTAATCGTAACGATGACCAAATTGTAGTACATTTAATAACAGGGTTTGCAATACCAAATGGCATTATTCAGCATATTATGCAAACAATGGTAAATTATGCCATTTGGAGTCATTATGATTGAATGTATTAAGTATTATAATATTATAAATTTAAAACAATTAAAACATTCATATAATTATTAATAACTTTAACTGTGTAGTTTAATTATGGATTCTTTAGTTAGAAATATACTTTTAAATTCTTTTACATACATTTTAAAAAGTTAATTATAATCAACTATATTAGTTGGCAAAACCCGAAATAAAATACCACAAACAAAACAAACTAACTATACTATTGTCATCTATAATATATATTATTTGTATATATAAAATAAGTATCACTAGTAGATATAAAGAGAAAATCTAAAAAGTGATTTAAAATAATAAAAAATATAATAATCATAACAATGTACTATAGTATAACACAAAATGGTGGTAGACATATTGGCACATTGGAAGATAGTTGTAATATGTCAATGTATAATTAAGATTTATTAAAAATTTTTTAGTAGTATATTATAATTTATCACCTTGTGTACAAATTGGAATACATTGAGAGTTATCATCAGGTTGATAACCATTACCACATACACAATGGAAACCATCAGCAAGATCAACACATTCTTCACTTTCTGAATTACAACTGTGATGACCATTTACACATTCATTTTCTGGTGGGCAAGTTATGTAATACCATGCTACAGAATCATTTAAGATAGATTCTTTTTTTAATAAAGCTACATCTGTAGATGATGAAAGTGCATCATCTATTCCATAAATGAAATCATGAGATTCTAAGTTTTGATAAGCTGCCATTTTTGGTTCAGTATTTAAGTGTTGAAGTAATTCCTGACATGAATGGTTAGGGCCAGAAGCTGGACTAGACATATACCCTTCCGTACATATTCCCTGAAAAAAATAAAAAATAGTTCTATGTCTTTTTGATGGAAATAATAAATTTTATTTACCTGTCCAGTTTTGTTTAATACATCTAAAGCACACCATCCACAATGGGTATGACGGAGACATGTGGAACATTGAATATAACTAGAACAAGGTTGAGGGCAACGATCTATATTACCACCACTAAGAACAAGTCCACAAACACCTCCAGCACAGTAAAGTGGTTGATAACTAGGTGATATGCACTCGTTTAGTGTAATTGACCAGTGACATTCATGCCATCCTCCTTCTCCACCCTATAAGTTAAAACAATTTTAGTAAAATTATAATTTATTCATATAAAAAATATTTTACTTGAGATGATAAACATGTTTCACAAGATTTGTGTGCAGAACAACGTTCTGGACAAATGGAAGAATTTTTTATTTTGATGTTTGATCGTTGATTTAGATCGAGACTAGAGCAACTCCAATCATATAATGACCCACTAGTTGAAAGAGTTCCAAACTCAGATGTATGCATTTGTCTGAATATGAAAAATTAAGTCATGTAAGTAGTTGAAATTTTAATAAACCATAAACAATTAACGCAAACCTAGTCCATAAACAATTTCCTTGCTGGTGACATTTTTCACAATTAGTTGCCATACATTGAATATTTGGACACATTTCTACTTTTGTCACTGTTTTACATTGATTATCACAGCTTGAAGGGTCTTTAACACATTGTCCTTTAGTACCACAATTTGCACACCATGAACAAACCTAGAAATAATACGTTAATATTTTATTGATAATAAATCTAAAGCATTACTAAGATTAAAAAAAATATTAAATTTAAAGTTTATTGCTTGACCATACATTTGAGTTTTCATAATGGTTATTAGGCCATGTAGCCAAACAATCAGTACATGTTGTGTACTGTTCACAAGATCGACTAGATATCCAATTTGAATTGCAAGACACTCCATTATTTGTTCGTGATGTACCATTAGTCGAAACACAAGGATTGAAGCCTGGACCAAGATGAGTAAAACAATAACTGACATTTGTTCCTATCACTTGACAAAATGAACATCCAACCAGTGATCTAATTAAAATAAAGCAAACAATTCTTAGATAGTTTGATAAATACTTGACACACTACCGGACTATATTCATAGTTGATTCCATTAACATAAATATTAAATATTTTCATGTAACATAAAACATTCTAGTAATATTTTAAATTTTACATCATCTATAAATATTTTATTAAGCTTTAACAATATCTGACCTGCATTTATCTCGTTTACCAGACCACAGGTTACAAAGGTCATGTGGTAACTGAATCCGTGTTACACGAGATTGTATATCGCCAGCAAAACCACCAAGAATATACATAGACTTTGTTTCTATGTCTAATGTCATTGCATGAGCATGAGTAGGTGGTGGCGGCAAACCAATAATAAATATATCTGAAAAATACAATATATTATTTTCATTTTCATTTTCATTGCACTATTATTAGTATGTTAATTTTACCTGGAGTTAATAAACGTATCCACTGGTTACATGCATATGAGTAAGCAATAAGAGTATCATTTGTACTAGGCGGATCGGTCCTTCCACCAAAAACAAACATATACTCATCTGTTGTAATAGCTGAGTGTAAAAATCGACCCCTTGGCTGAAAAATTGAATAAATACTTTAAAAATGGTAATATTAATGACAGGTATTGTGAAAACTGTAAGCATGGTTGAAATTGCACATAAATTAATGAATCTTGAACCCTAATACAAATAATAAAATGAAGAAAATATACCATTGTCATATTATAAAATATTGTATAGTCATTAATAGAATCCGATTTGACTTGATTTGAATATTACCTTTGGTCGATCATAATTCATAATGTATGTTTAATAATAACAATAATATGAACAATGGTGTACAATGGGTAATATATTTCTAGGAGCAAAGATTGTTCAACATATATTTTTATATTTTTATTTATACAATTGAAACACATGTTTACAACATTTAAACAAATAACTTACTAGGCTATTTTTTGGTGGATTATAGTCCTTAAAAATAGGTAAAATGGTCCATATTTGTAATTCATAGTTAAGTGCAAATAATTTATCTGTCATTATTGTTTGATTAACAGAGTAAATATATCCACCAAATACATATAAACTATCGGTTGGTCCATGATATACTGTACTATGTCCATAAATACCTAATAATCAAAATGTTAAAATAGACCCATTATACATAGGTATAGTTAACAAATTAAAATACATGCATCAATATTTGGAAAAAAAATATATATACTGAAAAAAAAATTAATTGCTAAATAATTTAATGTTTTTTTTGTGAAGCACTTACCAGCTGGTCCAAAGCCACTCGTTTTAAACTTTTTCCAAATTTCTGTTTGCATATCAAACTCCCATACATCTTCAAGGAAGCCCATATCTGGACTAAAACCTCCAATTAATATAAGACTTTCTTTATCACCAACTGATCGTAATGTTAGAGTATGGCCGGCCAATGGTGGTGGATCAAATTCTGTCTAAAATATTTAAATACCGTATAATACAATAGTAAAATATAATTAAAAATATATATAACTCAAACTTAGGTTATATATTTTTGTGATAATGATTAGTCAAATATTTTAATTTTTTATGTTTCTGTAACTCAGTAAACATTTTTATAAGTAACAGAACTATGGAAAAATGTTTGTTAATAGAATCAAATAGTTTATAGTACACCAATCAAAATTTTTTGACTCAACTGGTATTATGTATCAAATCATAAATTAATTGATTATAAGATATTTTATCTATTTTATTATGATGCCATACTTACATGTGTTGTCTTTGTCTTACAAACTTACGACTTAGAAAATTTGTGTTTAGCAGTTTCAATTTTGTACAATAACCTTTAATAATAGAGAGAATTCACTTGCTTTAAAACTTAATATTTGAACATAATTTCTGCTTTCCTGTGAGGTTTTTGCGATATTTACATTTTTAAACAAGTTATGAGTATGTAAAATATCACAATTTAAACATTTTTATAACTCGCCTAAAAGTTAAAATATTGTAATAAACCCAAGAGAAAGCACAGATAATGTTCTGAATTTGATAATAGGATCACTTTATTAATCCTGGCTTAACACACAAAACTGGAACTGTTGAATAAAAATGTTCTATGTTTTATGTTTGGAAGACGGAGACAACACATGCGAGTGTGGCATCCTCTTAATAGTTTACACTAATTATATCAATATTAGTTACTTGTATCCCTATCCACCTTTGATCTTTTAAACTAAATTTCCAGAAATCTGATAAAATCTTCATTGAATATTTTGTAGAACGACCAAAAGCAGTTTGAATTTGTGTTAGACCACCATAGACATATATTTCCCTCCGAGAATGTACTATTTCAGCTGCATGGAAATACCTCCCGTTGGGCATATGAGCGTCATTTGTACCATCTACTGTGACCTATTGATAATATTTAACATGTTATAAAAAACTCAAAATGTATTTACAATATTTCGTTTAAGACTTGAATCAATATAACTTACTTGCATCCAAGAATTGTTTTTAGAGTCAAACAAACGAATATCATTTAAAGGACCATGGGATAATGAATAACCACCGAATAACCACAATTGACCACGCCTTGTTGCAACTACTGAATGTCCAAATCGAGGTAATGTTTGACGCAAGTGATCTAAATTTTCTGATACGTGAGCAGAGTTAAATAGATCTGTAAATATAAGTGGTTGTCGCAAATGACTAGATATAGGAACTGAAATTGAACAATCTTCTCCTTCATAAATATTTTCACAAATACAGCGACCATATTCCTAATTAATAAATAAAACAATTATCAATTATTTAAATCTTTAGAATTTGACAAAAATTCACTAACATGATCACATTTTCCATGGCCTTTGGCATGATTACAATCATTTGGACATATTAAGTCTTGACAAAATACTCCAGTACTTCCTTTTTGACATACACACCGGTTATGATGACATACCCGGTTTGGGGGACAGAAGTCTGGGCAGCTAAACACTACGTATGTAGCATTAAACCCTTCAGTAGGTTCAGATTGTTTGTAATAAACAGTCATCACACCTAAATGGTTAATTATTTGCTTAGTATAACATTTTAACTTGTAATATATCTTATTTAGTATTTGAACTTACCAGTAACTCCTTCTATAGTTAAAGGATACTGAGAATCTCTAGTACAAAATACACCAAGAGAATGGGCTGGATGTGTTCTAGACATAGATACAAAATTTGGAAGTCCATCATATACATAAACACTGTTCATACCACATGGAACATTTATATCATTATCGATTGTTAACTGTATCACATAAGATCCACTAAAAACATACCACAGAAACAAAAATTTAGAATATTAATACAATTTTAGAAACTATTATTTTATAAGTATTAAGTACTAAGTACTAAGTATAATTTATTTGTATTTTTTACAACTAGAAACAGATTATGAACTTACATTGCAGTTGAATTATTTCGCATGTTTTCAGGATCAATTATCCAGAGACATTCTTTTGATGGTGGACCTTCTAAACGTGTTTCCCAAGCACTAATCTCCACAGATTTTGATCCAAAACCTTGAGGGCCCATACCAGATAAAATACCTCTGGCCATACATTGATGATAACAAACATTTCCATTTCTAAAAAATCAAACAACTTTAGAAAATAACTTTTAAATTTTAAACTAATACATTAATACAAATACATTGTTCATTTATTATTACATAAAAATGAAATTTAAATTATCTTGAATTATAAAAATATTATTATTAAATAATTTATTTATATATTTAAACAGATTTAATAACAATAATTACTTTGGATCTCCAAAAAATCCTTTCTTGCAAAATTGACAATTATCTCCTTCAGTATAATGTTTACAATAACATTTACCCGAATTAGAATCACAAATACCTAATTGTTCATCACCATGACCATTGCAATCACATTTGTGGCATCCTTCTAGCGATGTTGCATTACCATAACTTCCAGCTCTACAAAATAGTTATTGGATAATAATGTGAGTAGAGTATTTATTTTTAAGTTTATGCATTGGACTTACTTGCAATATTCGCAAAACTGCCCAGTGGTCCAATCTTGACACTGGTCACATGTACCAGGTCGTTCATTGCAGGTTGAATGATTATTACACCCACAGTTAATAGCACAATCAGCTCCAGTCCACCCAAGATCACATTTACATGTATAATCAGGTGCTCCAATACAATAGCCATTTAGACATTTATGATAACACCTGTAAATTGAGTTATATTTAAGTAAAACGTTAAAATTATGTTATATTTTATTTTCCTTTTAATGAAATATAATGCTGGTATTACACTGGTTCAACATCAGTCAATTAACCCGTTTTGTTGTCTGACAAACGATTTCAACAAAAAGTTGTTAAATATCAAAGGAAAGTATTTATCAATCGACCATTGAGAAACTAGAATAATACCAGCATATGAGACTTACGTTCTTGTACATGAATGTTTTCCATCTCCAATAAAACCTCGTTTACACTGACAGCTATATGAACCTTGAGTATTGGTACATTTGGCTTCTTTATGACAATCATGTAGCCCCAGACCACATTCATCAACATCTGGACATTGTGCATATGCCCAACTTGAGTCTTCTTCGTAGGTATTGTTGTTCATAATATAAGAACAAGTTCCTAGAAGATAATAAACATTATTAAAATACAACATCCATAGCATATAAACGGAAATATTTTTAATACACTTATTATAATAACTTGGATTATTAAATAATGCACATACCTATAAATGGTTTACTAAAATCACCTCCCGTACAAATCCCTTGGATTGGGTTACTACTGTCATAACACCATCCACAACCAAGAGTTTTTAAACAACTAGAACAATTCATACTTTTTTCGCATGAGGTACATGCTAAGTTAGGTTTATCTATTTGCATCTGTCCTGATCCATAATAATGAACACTTCTGTCAATCCATTCTCGACATCGTCCAAATTGATATTCTGACGTATACTCGGAAAAATGAAAACATTCCTAAAAAATATGAAATGTAATTAAAAATTGAGTTAGATATAAATAAAAATACTTTACATTTGTAGCTCGGCACCAAACGCATCTACCATTGTCCAAGCAATCAGAACATGAATGTCTATTTGAACATGGGACAGGGCATGAATCAATAGATACCACTCCTTCAGATAATCTAAATAAAATTAAATAGTGATATAAATAATCAAAATCTCAAAGAAGTAAGTGTAAATTGCTTATTAATTATGATATAATCTTCAATAGTTCTAACTTAACCAGTCTCAATAAAATAAAATAGATCTTTGTTAACAAACCTTCCACGTCGTTCACATTTGGCTTCTTGACTCCACCATTCACAATATCCACTTTGAATACAGTCAACACAATCCACATGATTGGAACAGTTTGGACATAGCTGAGGTGATATAACAAGATACTTCCATTCATTAATATCATTATTATTATGGCAAAAAATTGAATCAGTTTGATTTCTCGTAGTACAAACTGATTTTAATTCACACCATGCACAATTAGCATCACTAACACATATGAGACAACTTTGATAGCCAGCACATATTGAGCTGTCTCTGCTATGATATGGTTCAAGATATTCCATCGTAAAAGGCTATTTACATTTAAAATACATTATTACATAAATATTTAATATTTAGTATTTAATAATAATTATAAATACTTTTGAATTGTTATGTCCTTTATTGTGTTGTAATTCTACAATAGAGGTACCAGTGTTTTGAGAATATGTTATATTTTTATGAGTCGTTAAATCTAATAAGTATCGTTCGGGAGCATGAAATGGTTGATCTTCAGTAGACCATGATGAAAGTTGTAAACATTGCCAACCATCAGCTTTCAATGTTATATTGATTTCCTAAAATAATTGATTTTAGTTGATAAGAAAAATATTTAACTTAGGTTGTAAGAATTTCTGAATTTACTTACAGGTTGGTACATATATGGAGATGTCATTATAAGTCGTGTATTTGTAAATCGAGAGCATAATTGCAGTTGGTCCTTATGATTGTCCCACATCTGAGGAAACCGCAAAAATCCAGAAAGCCTTACAACCATTGTACCACCAATCGATAGATCAGCACGTGACATTGGTAAATGGGTTGAAACATCAATGATACTTGTATTAACTACTGATACCTATAACAATTATTAATTATTTTAAAATAATAAGTAATAATCCAAATAATTAATATACATAAAAGTTGAATTTACTAGATCTGGTTGTGAAAAATTTGCAGGATGTAGATATTTGAAAAAAGTCAATCCTGATCTTCTATCTAAAGCTCTACAATTGTCTGGATAAGCAACTTCTATTCCTCCGCCATTAAAAATATTGTTATGTATACCACACACCTCATAATTATCTGTACAAATAAAAACATTTTAATCCAAAGTTCTTATATTTGTTCATATATCAAAACATTTCAAATATAGAATGGAATTTACCATTTTTATGATGACATCGGCCATCTTGTATGCACCAAACACATCGACCTAATTGCATAATATGGGCAACTGAAGTGGTTGATTGATTATTGCTAAAAGGAGTACTTTCCCCATGAATTAAACACGAATGACAATCAGTTAAAGCAGAACAGATACCCGGGCATCTGGTTGTTTGTAAATTTGTAGTACAATTTATACCCCCATTTCGTCCATAACAAGTATCATCAGAAGAACACCACCCACATTCAGGATTTGCTGTACACTCTTGAAGACCTTTGTGTCTAAATTAAAATGATTAATTGTATTATTAATATTATTTAGGAGTAAATATTTATATTTTTTATTAATATTTATTACCTTAAGCACATAAGTTCTAAATGGTAGGAATCGTTTCCTGTAGGAACTAATGTTGGTGGTAAAACAAACGCTAACAAATCTGAGTTTATGTTTCCTCGATAACCACCAACAATAATTAATGTATTTCTGTTTCTGACATCAGACCCATGTCCAAATACACCAAATGTTTTCTTGTGAGTATCTATAGTAAATTTATTGACAGTTAAAAATGTAGAAAAATAAATAAATTCATGATAAAAATTTTTTCTTTAACTACCTTTGGTAGATAATCCAAGGACATCTCGACTAAGCCATGTATTACAACCAAGATGATATAGATATATTTCATTGTCGTAGCAAATTTCTTCCTTGGCATGTCTATGTGTATATCCTCCAAAAACAACTATGTAATTTCCTAAAAACAAAAGATTTGATAAAATCAGTTATATTATTTAAATTAATTTATTAAGGTTAAAAAGCCTATACTAAGACTTAATTATATAATATAATACAGTCAATACATAAGTTATATACATTTAAACAGTAAACTTTAAATAAGATTTTTATTTTCATGCTTGATTCTTAATATGAGGTAATATACAAACCCATTATGTTTGCTGAGTGGAAAGCTCGTTCAGTAGGTACATTTGATGGAGGATATCTTATTTCAGACCAATGCTGTGTTGGTATATTAAAAATAAACATACGATCACTAAGTTTTGAAAACCATGATGCACTTGTGACTATTCCACCATAAATAATGAGAGATTGAGAACGAATGTCATACACCGTTGAATGAGCTGCCACCCGAAAATTTAATTCTTTGCCACCTCTTGGTTTAATTTCTTTCCATTGTTCGTTTTCATTATCTAAATGTAAAAAAATGTCATTGAACAAATTTTGTATTATATTTCATAGGTAAATTCATATACTTATATTATGACTATGTACAAAAATCCTAAATATGTAGTAGATACTTAATATTTATTTATTCTACTACTGAAAAAAAATAATTGATTATTTTTAAATTAATTGAATACTTTTGTACATACAACTGTACAAGAAATAATATTAAATCTACGCTACAAATAATGAACATTTATATTTTTTAATTAAGACATAAGTAAACATCAAAAAGGGGGAAAAGTAGGTAATTGCTCTGCAGTACAGTAGTTATAGATTGTACCTTATCATTGAGTAAATCGCTGTAATGTATGTTATATATTAAATTCAATGATAAATCATTGCATATGAAAAAGATTCTGATCTAATGGTTAATGGTTTGCTAGCACTTAAATTGTTCATGTTTCGTTAAATATTAATTTTCTTGAAAAAAAGTTCATTTTTATTTTTAATTGCATTCATAACAATTTATGAGGAACTTTGTATTACTTTTACAAAACTAATTTTTTAAACAAACTTTTTTATCAAAATTTTTGAAAAAAAAAAATCAAAAATGTGAAATGTCTATAAATAGCTTAAAAAGAGTCAACAATTTCGAAAATTATATCATGTATAGACAATGCTAATATAAAAATTTGGCAAAACTCAAGCATCTAAGGTATTTTCTTATAAGAAAATTTATTTACGTAATAATATTATTGTTTACACATTTTTTTTTTTTTTATCATTATTAAGAATAGAACTTGCTGAGAATTTTTATGTTTGACTTATTTTTTACTTTTAACTAAATTTACTTTCCTATCAGAAAAGGTATTGAACTTGAAAATTGACGAATTTTTTTTATAGTTAAGTTCATAGTATCTTTAGACATAAAAAAAATGTAAAATGTATTTCTTATAATATACATTGTTGATTCATAAAATTAAGTATAAAACAATTTTGTACTAAACCTTGAATGAGTTAAAAAATGGCAAAACTAATAGTAACATAAAAGAAAATGAAAACGGGTTTTTTTTGTTCAAACTAATAAAATATTTAAATTATTAACTAAATTATATTGTTGATCATAATTTGTTATTAATATTTTTTTAATATTATTTATTTTAATTTTTAAATCAGAAACGGTATAATATTACCTGTATTAAGTTGAATAGAAAATATCTTGGAAGAAAAATATCCTTTGCTATTACTACCACCAACTAAATAAACAGTATTTGTTTGTTCCACATATGTTAGAGTATGTCTTGTAAGAGCAGGTGGTATAACTGTAGACTGTTGGGCTCGTAAAAACCATTTTTTTGTATATATGTTATAAAACCATAGTTCTCCCGACAAACCCTTTTTCAGTTTACCACCATACATGAGAAATCCTCCATTGTATCTAAAAAAAAAAGAAAATAGAATTTTGTTTGGTATAGTTTTATAAAATATGTAACCCACTTTGTTGCTGCATGACCAAAGCGTGGTGCTGGTAAACGTTTTTGTTTGATTTCATTTAATATATGTTCATTATTTTCATCATTAGGAAACTCATATGGCGAATGACGAGTATTCTGAATTGTGAAAACAAACGTACTTAGTAAGCAATAATTATAAACATTAAATACAACTTAATTCATATCATTTAAAGCACAAGATGTCAAAACTATTTGAATGTAATGTATATTTTAAGTAAATTATTTTCATATTTAAATTATTTTATATTATAATGTATATAATACATCTATATTTAAAATTAATAAAACAAAATTACATCATTTTGATGTTCAAGGAACGTTGAATCATCAGCTAGTGATACGAAAATATCATGTAATACAGCTGACCACGTTTTGTTCCGTCTATGTTCATTTACACGACTAGTATTATCAGAAGACGGGTATTTAGATCGATTTGTTCCAATCGTTGTGTCTCCTAATTTTGCAGTCATCAGAGCATTTATTGTGGCTGATCCTATAGAATTGACTGTTGTGTGTAAAGGATCTATATGTGTATAGCAACAAAAATAAATATTAAGATATACTCACAAACAAATAAGTATTAATTTATTAAATTACAAATATGTTACCTATAACATTATCATTTCGATCGTACCACATAGAAGTGTTAAACCGAAAGACAACAAGATCACCAAGAATATTATTTAAATCATATCCACCAAAAATGTATAAAGAATCAGCCTCAGAAATATACACAGCTGAATGGGCAGCTCTTGGATGTATGCCTCCCTGATACAAATCATGCCATCTAAAATTCAACAAGTTATGATAATTTCATTGAATGAAATAATGAAAAATATCAAACCTATTTCCTGTAGAATCAGAACTATTCAATGTGCAACCCATTCCTGAATAGTTTTGTAGGCAATGGCATCGACCTTGTTTGCACACGCCCCTATGAGGTTCACCACATTTATCGGGACATAGTTCAGTTCCGCAGTCAGGTCCACCCCATTCGTTATCACATACACAAAAATTTCGAAGGCAAAATCCATGACTTGAACAATTTCTTGGGCAATCAGATACATAATAGGAAGCTTCAAAACCTTCTAATGCATAATTTGTGTCACTGAATAACAATATTAACATCTAAACATACAAAACAAAATCCACTCAAATAAACTAAAAAGTAATAGAAATAATAAGAATAGTCATGAAAATATTTAAATATGTTTAGTTAATAAAGTTAATGTTTAATAATGATGAATTACATTTGAACCATATGTATATTAGGTAACTATTGTTAAAAGTAAAACATTTCACATAAAGATTAAAACAGCTGCTTAAAATGATCCAGAATTATAATCATAATAATTGAGATTCAATTTTGTACTAAATACAAATTACTGGATATTCATAAATAGTATATATACAGGGTGTAACAGAAAGATATGACAAATGAAATAACTTGTATTTTAATCAATATTTTTAAATTTTTTTTTTTTCATAATATAATTTATAGACGTTTGTACTACATGTACCATAAGCACTTTTTTATTTTTATTTTTTTGTACAGAAAATAAGAAAATTTAAATTCGATTTAAATTTTTTTGAAAAAGATCAGAAGAGCCAATTTATAAACATAATGAAAAAAATAGTTTTAGCGTTTACAATTTTTGATTTGAGTAATCCGTTTGCGACTTATGAACGTTTAAATAATTGTTCAATTTTCTGATACTGTGAATTTAATCAAAACCAAAAATAAAAACCAGTAGTCGAGATAACGTTTTTATCTGAAGGTAACGATAATCCATATTATTGCTCTATGCGATAACCATATCCGTATACTGATAATACGTAATCAGGAAAACTGTACTACCGTCTAGCCCCTAGACGATATGGTTATCGTATTTTGTATTGTATTCATTCTGAGACAACTGATTAATGATTATTATTTATTACTTTGTGTTTGGTGAATTACCCGGTAGCAGAAAGTTGAATGAATATTTAAACGTTTATAAGTCGCAAACGGATTACTCAAATTAAAAATTGTAAAAGCTAAAACTATTTTTTTCATTATGTTTATAAATTGGCTATTTTGATTTTTTTCAAAACAATTTAAATCAAATTTAAATTTTTTTAATTTCTGTACAAAAAAATAAAAATGTGCTTATGGTACATGTAGTACAAACATCTATAAATTATATGAAAAAAAAAAAATTGTTAAATATTAATTAGAATACAAGTTATTTCATTTGTCATATCCTTCTGTTACACCCTGTATTATATTTTATAGAAAATAAATCAAATAACAAACAAAAAATGTATTAGTTATACTATTTTAAACTTAGAGCAATTTATTAATATAACAGAGTTAAGCGAAAATAAATAAAACAGTGACTTTTCTTTACTTATTTTTACTTAACTTTAAACATAACAAATATAATATAACATTTTTAAAATACTGATAGTTGATTTTTTGTCTACATTTTTTAAGTTGGTAACATTATTATTTATTTATTAAAAAATACCTGTAAACAAATTGACTTCCTCAACGTTTTTGATATTTAAAATTAAATAGTATTGTTATAAATATTTAAATTGGTGGCAATAAATAATTCTTTAAACACTGTAATTATAGTTTTTATATTGTTATCATAATATATTTATTAAAAATACTTACAAAACCTGATGACGCTAATATCGACTGAGGTTGATTCTTTCCACTATAACTTCCAAGAAGAGGCGAATTAAAAGAATCTCCATCATAAACAAATACATAGTCATAAGAACATTCTGTATTTAGAGTTTTGAACTCTAGAGTAATAAACTGATTTGTACTATTTGCTAGAACAAAAAAAAAATTACCTACAGTTAAGACATTACATTTTATAAGTCTTTAAATATAGAAACATGTATATTAAGAATTAATTGTAAGTTTATACATTTACCATATTTTGTCAAAGTGCAATATAGGGTAAAAAAAAAATGATTTATGTATGATTAGTTTATTAACAGCAAACATTGAGTTTTGCAAAATAAGCATTAAACTTAACTATCGATATTAGTAATTCTGTTTCTTGCTATTCGACTGTCACCATGTCCGACACTGCGAAAAGCACAACTAATTTAACTGTATGCACCATTAATTGTTACCATAAAGTTGATTTTTTTCTTTTATACATAAACTTTCATTTGTCTGTGGGTGCATCAAGTCATCCACAACTAATTACAACCGGTCCACAGATCCGTAACCGCGTCAAAGTGTTACCCGTACAATACAATATATTATAAAATACTATGTATAATAAATACAGAAAAACATCCATATAACAAACTTCTATATAACAATATTTTCTTTTTAACAAAATATTTTTGAGAATCAAACCAAATTAGAACCAAATTTATTTAATTATTTTTAACAAAATCCTTTAGAATACAAATTTTTTTTGTTGCCCATTAGACGACTTTGTGATGTGGAAATTTCACTGTTTACTTTTTTTTAAGCAAAATCAATATTATAATATTGTGTTATATTCTAAAAAAACATTTAAAGGTGAAATGGAGTTTTTTGGTAAGGTTATAACTTATAAGGTAAAAAATAAATCTTATTGTGTTAAATATTGAATAAACTTGAGAATAATTATAATAATAATAATATAACTATAATATACTAATTGTCTTAACCTAACCTTTAGAGCTAATTTTAAATGATTTTCTATAGTTGTATAAGTACTTCAAAATTTATACTCAACATTTAAATGTATCATAAAATATACTTAGTAATAAAGGCTGATAGACCCGTCTTCGATCAGAATTATTTTATTTTAATTATTTTTTATAATTTATTATTGAATTCAAATTTAACACATATATTATAGTGGCTTACTCAATAATGAGGTACACTCGACACCTACAGTATAGCATAGCGGTTACCTACTTTTCTCTTATTTAAAATTGTGTACCATTTAATTTTCGGAATTTGATGTAGTAAGTAATGTAATGCAATGAGTAATGTAAAAAATATTTAAGAAAAAAAATATTAATTAAAAAGAATATTTTCTTATAACCAATTTTTATTAGAAAGAAAGAAATGTTTTCACTTTGATATGAATTCAGTACTAAAACATTTTAATACAGTTGAAACAGGACTCATTTCTTTAAAAGTGTCGATTCCATTTAATTTATATTGTTTTTATTAAATTAATTTAAGCCCTGATGGTACATGTAATTAATAACAATATTTTCTTAACACTTAAACATTTGGTCTATAATCCAAAAATTACATTTATATTAGTCTAGTTCCATAAAGTTATAAGATAGAACACAATAAAAAAATATTTTATATACCTAAGATTTTAAGTTCAATAATTTTACCATGAAATTAAAATAGATATAATCAGTGGTGTATTAGGGGGTATACGGTTTATACCTACTTTTCTAGTTTTGTTTTTAGTGTAACTCTCTTAAGTTTAAATATACAACAATATGCGGGTATACGGCAATATGTCTATTAGCATTTTTAGTGACGAAAACAAAATGTTCTACACCTAATTATTTGTAATTTTAATTTCTCAGATGTACTAAATAGTAAATATAAATTATCAAGTAAAAATATTTTGAGGATATGTACCTATATAAAAATATGTACCTAATGTATATTTTTAACTTGTTATGCCTATAAATTGTAATATACTTTATAAATATGTATAATAATGAATGTATATATACAACATATGAGAGTATGAGTATGTATTTATATTTTATATTATTCGTATCTTGACCTTTTGTCTATAGCAATGATACAATGATAATAAAAAATGATTTAAAATTTTGAATAATCATCATCTAGACCTAATCACTAACCAATTAGTAACTATTCTAGGACTATACTATATTGATTTTAGTACCTTTGTTGGTATAAGTTTTTGGATGGTTATAAATATGTTTTTGGTTATATGTCAAAAAAAATATATCTCGATGGGGATGTTCTATGAAAAATTGTACAGCCATTGTTTTGGAAAAAGAAACTGTTATACTTGAAACAAAAGGTATGTTTTCTATCTACGAGTAACATAAATGTATTTATTTAATAATTGAAGAACAATGAAATTAATTTATTCTTGCTTATAGGTAATCACGGAGAAAATTGCTCAGTCAAAAATATAGATCGACAAAAATTAGCAATGACATGTAAGCAGAAAATTGTCAAAGATGTCTGTCAAAGACCTAGACAAATAATCTTAGGTGAGATTCAGCTATTAAACTTTTATAATATTAGTCCAAATGTTCAGGAGAAATTAATGCTTTTGGAGTTTCCTCAAAAATGATAACAAATGTTATCTCTGCAGTACAAAAAAAATGTATATACTGTGCTCGTCGTCAAATTTTACAGATGAATCCAACATGTTTAGCTGATATTCACAGTGCTATAAGTTCAGTTGATATTTTGACTTCTAATGATAAAGAATTTTTATTAATAAATGATTAAATTTCTATATAATAATATTTTCCTGTAATACCAATTTAAAAATGTTATGAAAATCCGAAATAGTTTATGTTGACGGCACATTTTCAAATTGTCCTTCATTATTTACCATACATGTGTTAGTTAATGAATATTATACACCTTAAGTTTTTTGTTTACTAAAAGATAAAAAGATTAAAGCATATAAGAAAGCATTATCTCAAGTAGTGCAAAAATGTATCAAACTAAATTTAATATTTAAACCACAGACAATCACAATTGATTTTGAAATAGCTATTCACCAAGCTGTATTGTTAATATGGCCATCAAGAATTATTGTGAGTTGCCGATTTAATTTAATTCAGAGTTGGTATCGAAAAATCCAAGAATTAAGCTTAACATTAGAGTATAAAAAAAAATGATTGGTTAAAACACACTTTTGGATTAACATTTTTAGACCCTACGGAAGTATCAGATTGATTTTCATTTGATTTTACGTCAGAAATTCCTGATGACAACAAGTACAGTAGTATAGTAGGTATGCAGATTATATCTTGGAAAATTATGTTGATGAAAATTCAAAATTTCCACCAAGTATGTGGGCTTCACATATAGCAACATTAAAAAGAATGACCAACAATTGTGGATCTTTCCATTCACATTTCAACGAACAATTTTATAAGGCACACCCATCATTATTTACCTTTTTAAAAATATTGGAAGACACAATACAGAACAGACACATATATACAAATAAACAGTTCTAATAATAATATAAAAAATATTCCAAAAGGTAAAAAAATATAAAACCGTCTAAAAAGAAACAATTAATAATTATACTCAGGGCCAGCCCTAATGATTTTTTATACGTAAGCAAAACTTAATTTATCATAATGATGTCAAAAAATGCAGCCTCTTTAATACAAGTGTCCTTAATGCCACCGTAGGCTCGCCTACACCTCAAGCGCCCCTGATTATACCAAAGATGCAATTATAAAAAAAAAAAAAATTAGTAGGTACACTTTTGTAAAAATAGTTTCTTTTAACTATGCATTTTTTTAAAAACTTATTTAGCTGTACACATTATTTGACCACGGTATAAATATTTCTTGTTTAATCATTTTTGTGATATTTTAAACTATTTAAAAAATATAATGGATAAAATGGATATAATGTGATATACAATTAAATAATGATTAGAATATTTTCTTATTTTAGTGTAGACCTTTTTCATTTTTGGCGGAAAAAGACCATGCCTAATCTTGGATACCAGAATGTACCATTTTTTGATGTTGTTATTACAGACTATCTAAACTAGTATTTTTATATGATTATATGATAATGTGATAAAGTATCAAAGATATAAAAATATATAAATTTTTAAAAATTCATAGTATATAATAATGTACATAGTTATTAGGTTATTAAAATATGTAAAATATAAACTAAATTATGTAAAATATGTTAAGAACAATGTTCTGAAGTTATATTAAATAGGTATTCCTTATACGGTGTTAGTCAGAGTCCAATTAACTATTGTTTAAACAATTTTATGGTAAAAATTGATTTAAAACTAACAATGGATTTATTTTTAAATGTTCTATTATATTTTCAAATTGTGTCACTTTTGTGTAATAACTAGGAATCAGATTTTCATGTTTTAGTAAATGGTGAAATAAGATATTTTTATTTAGTAAAAATAAAGAAAAATATTCTATTATCTTAATATTTTTAACCCTTAAACATGATTTAAAAAAAAAAGATTTAAGTGTTCCAATTTCAAGTTTAGATAATATAACTACAAAAATAACAATTTAAATAAACTTTTTTATGTGTTCAATGTGTAAAAAACTATAACAAATCAAAATCAACAAATACTTTTCATAAAAAATTAAACAAATGGAAACAATACATGATCATATAGCATACATCTCTATTTATTCTACATAATTAATTGTCTATAGAAAAAATATTATCATTCTAATACTGTAAAAACCAGTGTAATAAAAAATTCCATTTTTTATAAAATATTTTTTTTCAAGTGCTTTATAATTTATTGTCCAAATAGTAAAAATATTCCTAAAATATGTCATTATGTATAAAATATTTACTAACGTCTAAATAATCATTTTTATGCAAAATAAAATGTTGTATATTGTATATTTGTTGTTACATAAAATGTCGAGAAACAGTAAAAATATAAAAATTTGGTCTCTACTAATAAATAATGAATAATTGAAGGATCGGTTGAGTTATACAACAATATTCATCATTTTGACAGCATTACAAAATATGTTTGATATACAACTAACATCGGTTTCTTCAATTAAACAAGATAAAATCTCAAATGTGATAGTTACTACAACAGTATAACGAAGGTAGTCTTGAGCGGTAGTCGAGATAATAGTCTTAGAAAAAAAGAAAGTACTGTCTGTGGTATCATTAACTTTCAGTCATTTATTTCAAAAGCTCATGCACATAAGACTCTACAATTAAGTACTATTTATATTATTACTCTGGAATATATTATACATTGATATAAATATGTATCTATGTAATATTTTATAGAAATAAATAATTAAAATATCAACAAATGATCTCACTTGTGTTGTGAGTCATAAGTCATAACCAGGGCTCGTAAGTTCATGCATTTGCATATCAATCTTGCTAAGTTATATTTAATGCTAGAAGACATAGAAATTCATTTCAAGGTACCACAGTTAAATATGTGAAGACTTATTTTTCATGTTTTTGCATATTAAAAGGTTTTTTGCCTATTTGGCATATTTATGCATATTTCTATTTTATCAGGCATAGTATACATGATTTTGATATTCCTATTCATACTATCAATATGCATTTTTTTTATGGATATACTATAAAAGAATCAACATTTAACGAAAAAAAAACTCGATCGTTTATAATTTTTCATTATAATATTAATACATTATATATTTATATAAAATGTTTGGGAATCTGTACATTACGTAGTTCATGAAGGCTCAAGAATAGTACTTAAAATCTATTTTTTTTAATTGTGACATAAAAAAATAAAATAAAATTATAAAAAAATGAATGGGTAATTCATGTTATTTCAAAAATTGTTTATGATTTTTTCAAGTGCATAATTTTAGATATTTAGTGCATATAAATGCATATTTTTTAAACTTTTTAAGGCATATTTTTCCAATTTTGAGTGTATAAATGCATGCTTATTTAGGCATTTTTTAGGGCATGAACTTACGAGCCCTGGTCATAACTATAGTATCTATTGATAAATCAATAATATTATTATAGCAATAATGTATTATATATTTCTATGGACAAATGGACAAGAGATTAAAAATATATCAAAAGTCTCTTGAAAAATAACTCAAAAATATAAGTCAATAATTCTTATTTATTATGTGTTTTATATAGAAAGTTAGGAAAATTAAATAAGGATATTAATATTAATATCCTTATAGAGACTATTCTCTTTCATGTCAGTGACAATTAAGAAAAAACTTAGCTTTGCTACCTAAATCCATTTCAGTCGGTTTTGGGATAAAATTAGAGAAAAATGACTAGTAATACTAAAACAACAAAAGATAATTTACTATTTTGACAATGGAATTTTAATTTTAAAAGCAAGAGCTAAGAGTTAATGTTTAAAAATCTTTAATAAAACCATTAAAAATTAAGCATTAGCCAAAGGTACTAATATTTGAAGGTAGATAAGAAAATGAAAAAAAATAACTTGAGTTAGTTGAGTCAATGTTAAGAACATTAATTTATAATTTAATGGTTAACATACATCTAACTCTAAAACTGTAATGTTATTACGGAGAAAAATATTCATTTAACTCAATTGCAAAGAAGTTAATTCATTTTTACCACTTAACCAAATATAGTGATTGTGCAGCATTTAAATTTTTTAAAAATTAACCAAACAATTTGTTAAAAAATGCATTTTACATTAAACAGCAAGGTATAAAGATGCCATAAAATTGAAAAACAAAATAAAAATAAGATTAAAGTATTTAGGTAGGCCAACTGGTTTAGTTATGACTTTTACATTACCAGTGATTCATAAATAATAACTTAGGTCTTGGACTAATTTCATTTAGCATTTATAGTGATAACTAGTATAAATATTGCTATTTTCAAATTAATTGATTAATACCCATGGCCATTGCTATATTTACTTTTATGTACGATACCAATTTCATATATTAAGTAAGCATTGGTAAGTAATTTAATATAATGTGTATAAAAATAATGTGTATATAATATATATATTTATTATGTGCACAATAATTTAATAAATAATGTTAACTAAAAACAAGTTATTCTACTCTTAATTTGCATATTTTAACTATTGTTGTCTATTGGTATAGAAGTTGGCATGCAACAATAATCAACAAATATTTTCCAATGAAGACTTGTGATTTGTAACAATATCAACTAACTCATTCTATAACTTTAATCAAAGTAACTTACCTTTGATCAACCATTCACAGTGAGTGTTCTGTGAGTAATTTGTTCCCGGTGGACCATGAGTGATGATTCCACTAGCTTGGGACAAGATGGTCCGGGTCTTGTCGCAAGGCACATCGTTTGAACGAACAGCATTCAACAACAGGGCGATTGCCAACACTTCCCTCGGAAACATGACAGACATTTCTCCAATTACGACCTAACATGTTGGATACACATTAACCGCAACCCTCATTGTGTCATTTCGGAGTGGAACAGAGTCTGTCGATGAAGTATTCAATGACCTATTAAGATGCATTGAAAATTCGTAGTCAATCGGATAGAACGGGCTATAAACGTTGGACATGTGTGCCTACATGGCTCCGCACACCATCGGAGGCATTAAAGACGTGTTAAATGGTTCGGTTTCGAGCGATATTCATTGTCGATGTCGGATAAATAAAAAAAATTATTCACTTATTCAGAGTTCTGTTCATTTATTCAGTTTCTTATCACACAATTTGTGTTTTGATTTCTGTGCCATTATCACTTAAGGCGTATCGGTACTCGCTATCACTAAACACCCAAAACAAACGATAATAAAATAAAGTATTGATGTTTTTTTTTTACTCCGACCACGGACGTATTAAATTATACGTCCGCGATTCCGACATAGGGAGCAGGGAGATTATATATTATTGTGCTGTACTGCTGTATATATATATATTACACAATACCGAGTAGAGCAGGGCCGGCGAAAGGCGTCATATAGGCCTATGCCTGGGGCGGCATTTTCTCGGTGTAGGCAAGGCCGTATTCAGGATATTATTATATTATTGGTTAGCGCGAAAACCGAAAAACTCTTTCGAAATACTGATGAACAAAAAAAATAAAATGTTAATTGTTTAAATATTTTAGTTTTTAAAAATAATGACTGTTGTAAATTAACTAAATTTAGCCTTGGTCCAGACGGTATACAGGGTGTCCCAGGTCTATTTGACTAATGCAATAACTTTTTTTCTATTCAATATTTTTAAGTTTTTTTTTTTTTGTAATGATTTGTAGAGCTCTGCGCTATAATTTGTAAATCTTATATTTTATTTTATTTTTTTACAACAAAAATAAATAATTTAAATTTTGTATTTAATATTTTTCTAATAATCCAAGATAGCTATTTCATAAATAAGTATTTAAAAACCATTTTGGTGTTTAAAACTTTTAATTTGGTTAAGTCGTTAATTTTTAAACAATTTTCAAAGTTTGTATAAACGAAAGAGTACTATATCTGTGTCGTAGGCCGTAGCGTTTTTAATTTTGATAACTTAAACTCAACCAAGTTAAACATTCGGAAAGATTCATTAGTTTTTGTTTTTTTCATTTACTTATTAATAATTAATGAGTATATTGATATCGAAAAAATATTATAAACGCTACGACACAGATACCTACAGTTCTCTTTTATTCACCCTGAAAATTTGATAAATCTACTACTGAATATTGACCTCGTAGCAAAGCAGTTTTTATTGTATCAAAACGCTGAAAATTAATTTTTACGATTATAATATTATTTTCCAGACCCTGGTGGCGAACGATGCAATTATTGACGACCTCGGTATTAATATGCTATTTTTATAGACGTTGACAATATTACGGCGAATGGCGATACTTGGAGAGGCATGGGTCGCTGTTTCCGTCACCGCGTAAAATTAAATTTTAGCCCTTTGACGTTATCGATTCACGATTTATCATCGTATAATTGCCGACAATGATATTATTACAGTTAAACTGTTATGGAATATAGTAGGTATACGGCACTAGAAATTCAGTGTTAGATAATATACATGGTATACGCGAGTGTCCTATGTTCTTATTATTATTATACGAAATATATTATACGTGTTTGTAGTTTTGTCATCAATTTTTATTTAACCGGGTTGTGATAATTTCAATAAAATGTCACCGAAAAAGTCCAGATCGATCTCTAATAAACGAGCTCGATCAGGTTAAAGAACTACACAAAAAAAAATGATGAACGTGAAGAAAGCTATTAGTAAAAGTATACGGTAAGTACCTGCTAGTTGCTACTAATAATTAGTATTACATTTTAATATTATGTATATAATTCTAATATTAATTTATATATTTTTGTAAATTTATCAAAAAGAACGTCGATCTCAGAGCACTTAATCGTGAAATAGAAACTACTCCGAGTATGTATTTATTCCATACCATATGTCCATATCGACCGAAAATGTAAGCCGGTCGACACAAAATAAAAATCTTCCATTTAGTTCACCATCAAGTCCTATTGAGATGCCGTTTGGTGAAGCTGAAGGTATGGAACACAGCTTATGTATCGAATATGAAAATTCTAGTTCTGATGATACAATTTTAGGGTAGGTACCTATTTTATAATTTACAAAGTTGTATTTTAAAATATTTTTCAAAATCACGAAAATTTGCAGCAAAGTATTTTGAATTATAAATTCATAAAAATACTTCTTGAATTATAAATTCATAAAAATACTTCTATTTATTTATCTATGATTTAAAACTGTAGTAGGTATAAGTTTTTCCATAAGTCAACATTTAACACGAATAAAAGTTTAACCGAAAAAATCAAATTATATTTTTATGGACGTTTGAAGTTAGACATTGGATCGAAGGCATACTTGAAATTTTTCAATTTTCAAATGTTTATTTTATCATTCTCTATACATGATAACATTTTAAAAATATTTTTACTAGGTTTAAGATATTTAAAGAATTAACATTTTGAATTTTTTTAGTTTTAAGGCACAATAATTTTAAATGTCCTGTACAAATATTTATTTTTTTAATTTAAATGAACTCAAATCAGATTATTAACAAAATATTATATACTTTTTAAAATTGTTATAGAGGTAATTAATTTTCCAGTAAAAATATAATAACCAAGTCCCGGAACTATATTAGATAGATATTTCGAAAAATAATTTTAAACAACTGTAAAAACTAAAACTTGAAAACATAAAATTTGAGCTAATTATAGGCCTAAGAAGATTTTAGTTTTTTCAAATTTTTTTCTTTAAATATTAATAAAAAAAATTTCTTTGGGTAAAATTTCTTGAAAATTTGATACAAGATTCTTTATAAGTTATTAAAATAGTAGATCAAAAATAATAAAAATACATAAGGCCAAATTTATTTTAAAAGCATTTAAACTCAAATTTTGGCCGAAATTTATCATTGAACATTTGCAAATTGTTTTGTAGTTAAAAATTTATAAAATGTTCAGTTTTTAAAACTAAGGATTGAAAATTTAAAACAAGGTTTTACTTATATAGTTTATTGTGTAACCAAAAAATCAAAAAAATATATTATAATTATAATTTTTTATAGACATTTAAAGTCAACATTTGGTCATCAAAATATCAAATATATGTTTTGTGGTTAAAAATTCATAAAAAATTTTTTATTTATATTTATGGTTTGAAAATTCAACACTAGATTTAAATAAGTTTTTCTAACGACAACCATAAAAAAATTCGATAGGAAAACACTTAAAAAAATGTATAAGCGTAAAGTTCAAATTCTTACAAAATCAAGAAAATATACTAACTAATTTGTATTGAAAAATGTATAACATTTTGAGAATTTATACCTAAGGTTTAAAAATGTAATACGAGGTTCCTCATAAGCTATTATGTAAGTGGTAGTTAAAAAAAAAAAGTGAAGCGTATGTCTAATAGTTTTTTATAAACATCTAAAGTTGAAATTTCGAATAAATACGTAAAAATCACGAAATTCTTTAGATTTTTATTACATAAATTTAAATGTATAAGACAATTTACATTTTACAATAAATATTTAAATAATAATATATTATAATATATAATAATAATATTTAAATGCATGGTTATTGCACATTGTTTTTGTTAGTTTATTTCGTGTATGGGTACCATAGATATAGGTAAATAGATAACCCAACTAGATAGGTATATCATAATGATGGGTACCTACTTTCAAATATTTTTAATTTTATCACACTGGTAGGACAAATAAAATGTCTATGATCTCCACTGTTATACAATAGGCCGTAGCCATTTTCCTCCAAAAACGAGATACCGTTTTCCTCCACTGTCCATTTTCCTCCAAAAAAAAAATAATAATAATTTTGACCATTTTCCTCCACTTTCCATTTTCCTCCAATAAATAAAATAATAAAATCGTCATTCGTTATCAGAATGTTAGATTAAAAACAAAGAATAAATCAAGAATTTAAATTTTAAAGTATAATTATAATATAATAATACACCGTACACGCTGAACTTGGCAGGTGGCTAAAAAGAGAATTAATATAATAAAAAAGTAGGTACTCACGTCGATAAAAATTCATCAATTAATAAATAAAAAAAGAATACAAAATTAGTTAATAATAAGGGATTGGTGATAACGCAACCAGACATTATGATGTAAATTATAAAATATGGTAAAAAGATAATGAATATAATAAAAAAGTATGCACGTCAATAAAAATACATCAATCTATTAATAAAATAATAAATTAGTTAATAATATAATATGTAAAATAAAAGATATAAAATATGGTAAAATCACTGCAGTAAATAATATTAAATTAAATAAGAATAAGAACGCGACCAGAATTTAATCAACAGATACGCGCAAAATGTGATCCTAGCTATACTCTATTTTTATAATACGAAACGCAACACTACAACAATGACTAAAATATTGGAGGAAAATAGACATAATTTTAGTCAAAAATAATATGGAGGAAAATGGAAACCAACATTTTTTGTTTTTGGCGGAAAATGGATAGTGGAGGAAAACGGTATCTCGTTTTTGGAGGAAAATGGTCCCGCCCATATAATAGGCCACAACCAATAACCAATATTATATATTATATATATATATATATGTTATAAATTGTATTAAATAATCGTCCACAAATTTTAGTTATTTACTAATTACCTTTTATTTTGCTTATATTTTTACACGTATGTGTGTACATAATAAATTTTCAAGTAAAAATACTTTGACAAAGTACAAACTATAATATTAATAATGTTGGTTGTCGTTAGAAAACAGAAACACTATTGTTGTTTTGAATTTCCGATAATGATCGACAAACATTATCAGCTGATAATCGGAATATAATAAAGGAATGAGAGTAAAAATAAATTGTAATGCTGACTCGCCACGGTTCGGCGACGTCGAAAATAATTAGCTGAAAACAATAATTTAATATTGGTTATGTGCACACTGCACAGAAACGATGAGCACATTATTTAATTCCATTGGAAATGCGGGTTGCGTGTTTCGATTTTTACACTGTACAAAATATTATGTGCACGGCGATTGTGTGCACTGCTGCTCCACTATAATAATACACACCGATACCGTTCCGTCGCACTCGCGGACAACAGCCCGGCCGTTTGGCCTTCGAAATGACCCAATCCAAAAATATTGGTTTCTTAATACTCTGAATTTATATTTTTATATTTTGAAAAAAACCACACTATACAGGTACTTGGTTGTATTATTATGATTTATTTTTTCAATTTTTCTTGAGTTTGGGTAGATAGTGCACTCGTGCACATAATATACTCGAGCCGCCACTGACAATAGGTATGCATTATAATATAGTAAAATTAATATTACATACATTTTACCGTGCCCCTAAAAAATCACCGGTCGAGCCTAGTATAAGCTCGACCGGTTCGTCCCGTGCGCACGCCTATATGAGTAGAGGGATACAAAACGAAAGTTAGGCCATTTTGGATTTTGTTTTTGTATACATTTTTTAATTTTGTCTGGAGCCGGCCCTGTTTATAAGTATAAATTTTTATTTTAGGTACTTTAAAGTATATATATATAACATGGACGGTTCCGTGTAATTTTGGCGCTGTAAATTGGTCATGGCAATTTGGGCTCGTGGAATTGGTCGCGGTGTAATATCGTCGAGCGTCATATAGGTACTATAGTTATACAACTACAACAGATATTTAAGTGATGATGTTCTATTTTCTCCATCGATATTCAGTTGTTGAATACTTGAATCTACAAATTACAATCGTTTTTTTATCGTCTTACACATTTTTGTTTTTGATGTTTACTTTGTTGTTATTACCTACCAGGTCTGCTATTAATGAATGTCAAGCAGTGACGGATCCAGGGGGGGGGCCTAGAGCCCTAGAGGCCTCTCCCCCCCAGACAAGACCTCTACAACTGTTTTTTTACTTTTATAAATATTTTAAATTGTGGTAATAACGCATTTTAATTGATTACATAATATCTATATTTTGGAAACCACCGGGAAGTGGGAATTTTATTGGCGTCATTGCCGTTATTGGAATGAAAACAGATAAAATTACTATTTTTAGAACTTATTTCGATTTTCGTTGTGTTCGAGATTCGACGAAAAACACGTTATCGGGTGACGGATTATTAAATATTAATTTCTCGACCGTGTCACTGTGAACAGTGCGAACGCGTATCATTATATTAAAACCATATTGGCATTTTGTGTTTTTACTTTTTAACTATGGATTTTATTACCAGAGTGAAACGAAAACTTAGCAATTACACCTTCAGACCTGAAATTAATGTAAGGATCTACATTTATTTATTTAAAATATTTTGTTTAAGTGTTTGTATGGATAAATAATTATTTAAAATATTATGCATAACATAATTTTCAATTGAATTTACTGATCGCAATTTTTTAGGAGGCCCCCCCCAAAATTCAACTCTGGATCCGCCACTGATGTCAAGAAAGATATTCTCAACAAAATTGATTCTGAATAAATCATTAATAGTTTAGGAACTAGAAGCCCAGTATTATGGTAAAATGTTATTATTTTTAAATTTTGATTTGTTATTTCATATAATAATGTATCTGCGAGCTAAGCAATCAACTTTTTTTTCATGTAGGGACTAGGCCACTAGGGGCCATAGGCGCAATTAGAGTAAAAAAATTGAGGGGCTTTAGCCCCTCGCATATATTTTTCAATCGCTGTCTCTCAGAAACTTTTTTTTCTACCCTTTACCCTCTATAAAAAATATGCTTATTGGAAGGCAAGTAAAACTTAAAAATAAAAACAATAATTCACTTTTAAGTAGGTATAGGTAACAAATTTAATATAGTTTTTTACATTTTATATTCTTATTTTTCTATTTTTTTTAACAAATGTATTTAAAATAATTTCGGTGTCAACTATAATATCACTCTCAATATTAAGTATTGCCAATTTTGAAAACCTTTGATAATGATAAACTGCGGTGCGCTATAATAAGCGCGGTCTAGACTCTAGAAGTAATAGACTTAATATTATTTAAGAGTTTAAGACCATGATTATAATATTGTAATATTAAATATAATATTATAATATTGTTACTAAAAAAAAATTAACAAAAATTAACTTTATTCATTTTTTCAGTAGTAATCAAATTTTTTATTTTTTATTTATCAATATAATAATATAAAGTTCTGCATGTTTTTTGGGGGGGCTTTGAATGTTTTTGAGGGGGCTTAGCCCCTCTAGCCCCCCCCCCTAATTGCGCCTATGCGGCTTCGGTATTAATATTTTATATATATTTTAGTATAAGTATGCTTCAATAATGTATAAAGTTGAAGAATCTAGAAAAAATAATATTATGAATAAAGATAAATACATCAATACCAAGCAAACTAAATTATTAGGTATTCATTCAAAGAAAATTTCAAAGCAAAAGGTAATTTATTATATAATATTCTTTCAAATTATTAATTATTAGAATGTATCAATACAATTAACTATAGGCAAGTAAGCTAACTAAACCTTTTCAGTTCTGAGATTTTTTTTTTGAATATAGTTAGTTGTAAGGTATATTATGTACCTATTACATTTAATTAATTAATATCCTACTTTTAAAGTTTTAGATATTTAAAAAAAAACACTTAGGTATATATAAATATATAATAATATGTAGGTAACAAGTAGGGGCAATAATAATATGTTAATGCAGACTATTAGAATGTCAGTTATACACTTATACAAGAAAAAAAATTTATGTAGGCTAAAAATTATTGTAGTTAAAGCCTTTTATCATACATACAATATAAAATAATAATAGGTATTAACAATTATCCTACCCATACGTGTGTTACAGTTATCTATGCCTATTATGATACATGTCATGTACAATTTATGAAAAAACTGAAAATTAAAATGTTTGCTTAAATGTTTTTATTAGTAATGTTCCTATTATAAATTTGTATAAGTTAACCTAACATTTAACTAACATAATTTGTATTTTATATTAATATTTGTATTGTATTTCAATTAAACATCCAAGGTAGTACATACAATTTAAGTAGATGTTTAATACGTTGGAAGGTACTCATAAGAAATACAATTTAGGAATTAAATTTGATACTATGGTATAATAATAATATAAGTCTCAAGTATAAAAATGCTATTCCTCTTAAAAATACAGGGTTAGTAGACTGCATACTATACTTTTATTTATAATTCGGTGGTACACAAAATGTCAATAGACCATATTATATATGGAGATGGCCTATAAAATTAATTGATCCATGAATATTATGAATTATGATATATACATGGTACTTTAATAAATTATAATATTATGTACCAATTAAATTATACTAATGTTGTTTAACTAGGTAATATTTTTTAAAAAAAATTTTATTAGTTTGGCTTACATTGTAAAAATGTGTGTTAACAGATAAATGATAAAGTTTTTGTACCTTGTAAGTGCGATGCATTCAATTGTAACTTGTGACAAACCAAGTTTTCGCAAATTGATTCTGGGTCTAACTCAATCAAATGATGAAACAATTCTGCCTAATAGAAAACAATATCAAAACAGTTAACAACAAATTACAATACATAATATGTTTTAATGCTAACTGATTTTATTGAAAAACAAAATTATAACTGCACAACAGCTGATATTTGGAGTGGGAATAATAACAGTTACATGGGTATGTATGATATTTATGTAAGTTTTGCAATATGCAGTCAAACCTTTATTTATTGAACTTGATGTTTCTTTAAAAAAATATGTTACATATAAATACATTTTTTTACAATTATTCAAAATGTACATATTTTATCCAAGATACCTATAAAAAATATTTTCATTGGCATCAAAAAATTATTAATATTTAATGATATGATTTTATAAATATTAGTACTTCATCATATTTTGATTAAAATTATGTTATTTTAATATTTATATATTGTTGTTTGGCTATTGGTTTGACAATGTATGAATAATAAAATTGTAATGTTAATTTATGATTTTATTATTTATGTGGACATTTTCTTGCTACATTTTAAATTTATTAATTTTCAAAATTATTTTTATAGTAATTTTAATTTACAATTTGACAAAATTATTTTGTAGTTTAAAATGTATAATAATATGTTTATGAAGAATGTATTGAGTCTACAATGATGTGTGTGTTTTTTTTTGTATTGGTCACCAGTCACCACGTGAAGGGTAAAGTAAAAGTGTTCCGATTTTCTTCATCAGCATCTTTTCTGATAGGAAAGTGAATGTAGTTATGGTACTTTGGGGGGTCAAAAGTAAACATTTCTTCAGTAGTTTTTAAACGTGTCGGAAAAACAAAAAAAAAAATTAGGAAAAAACGAGAATTTTTACGCAAAACCAATTTTTGACGAAATGTATTTTTATTTTTGGTGTAACTGTAACAGAAAAAATAGTGACCGTAATTACATGAAAATTTCACAAAATGTTTATATAAGCAATTTCTATACACAATACAATTTTTTATATGTTTTGACTTTTTTTGAGCTATTGATAGACATAATTTATTTTTTATTATTGCCGATAAAAAAAATTTCAGTAGGTCAAAAAACTTGAAAATGTAATACAATGTTCTTCATGACTTGCTGTAAATGAAAATTAAAAAAAAGTTGAGCGTATGTCTCTAATAGTTTTTTATAAGCGTCTAAAGTTAAAATTTCGACAAAATACGTAAAAATCATGAAATTATGCAGTTTTTTTTAATTAGGAAATTCATACAATTTTTTCTATTTAAATCTAAGATTTGAAAATTCAACACAAGATTATCTATATGTTTTTCTACCTTTCTAAAAAAGAAAAAGTTTACCGGAAACTCAAACAAATTTTTATGAGCTTTTGAAATTAGACATTAGATATTCACCAGTTTCATCCGGGAACAATTTTTTTATTTTAATGTAATTCAAAAAAAAATATCATAGACATCTGAAAATTTCACCAAATGTTCAGATTACCAATTCTTATGAACCAAAAAAATAAAAAAATGTTTTGATAATTTTTGAGCTAATTATAGGCCTAAGACATTTTGGTTTTTTTCTTTAAATATCGATAAAATAGATGTAGTTACGACAAATTTCTTGAAAATTGAATACAAGATTCTTCATAAGTTGTTTAAATAATATACCAAAAATAATAAAAATACATTTGGCCAATTTTTTTTTATAAGCATTTAAACATCAAATTTTGGCTGAAATTCATCATTGAACATTTGCAAATTGTTTTGTAGTTAAAAATTTATAAAATGTTCAGTTTTTATAACTAAAGATTGAAAATTTAAAACAAGGTTTTACGTAAGTAGTTTATAGTTTATAGTGTGATTTAAAAATTGCGTTCAAAGTGTAAAATTATTTAATTTAGTTAGTAAAATATAATAATATACTTGAAAAGTTTCAAGCAACCACTTAATTTTTTTTTAAATTACAACAAAATATCAAATAACTAACATTGTTATTATTTATTTAAACATCTAATTTCGTCCAAATTTGAACTTAAAATGTCTATAAAAAACAACGTTAATGTATTTTTTTGATTTTTCTATTATAAAGTAGGTAATCTACTTACGATAAACCTTCTTTTAAAATTTCAATCCTTAGCTATAAAAACTGAACGTTTTATACATTTTTAATTACAAAAATATTTGCAAATGTTCGATAATTTGATGAATTTTCGTTAAAATTTGAACTTTAAGTACTAATTAACTTTAAACTAATTTTTTATGAGCGTTTGATATATTGTCCCACAAACTACCGATTTCACATTGTACGATTTTCTTATTTTGTTGTAATTGAAAAAGGAATAACCGTAGACATTTGAAATTTTTACCAAATATTGAAATTATCATTTTCTAAAAAAACACCAAAAAGTTTTAAACAAATGTTGACAATTTTTGAGCTAATTGTAGGCCAAAGAAATATATTTTTAATAAATTAATATTTTTTAATATTTACTTTAATCAAACTTTACCTACTTGTTAATCAATAATCTTACGTTAAAGGCTTAAAGCCATGGATAAATAATAATCTAGTTAATTATTCAGCAATGGTTAAGGGGCCTGCACGCGACCTGTTTTTTTGCTCAAAAACACGCCTTACAGGAAAAACTCTCACGCCTCGTAGATTGGTCCGATTTCTGTAATTTTTTTTTCGTTAGATAGAGGAAGACTTTTTACAGGGCGCATTGGACTTGGATTTTCAAAATTATTTTTCTAAGTCTTATGTTACTAGTTTGAATTTAATCCAATTTTACAACTTTTTAGTCTTTGTATTATTTTTTGTTTTTAGCAACGTAATCAAAAATCGAAGTGCAATGCGCCCTGTAAAAAATATTCCTCTATCTAACAAAAAAAAAATTACGAAAATCGGACCAATCTACGAGGTGTGAGAGTTTTTCCTGTAAAGTGTGTTTTGAGCAAAAAATCATGCTAGTAATTTTTCTGTCTGGCGATTACGTTGACATGTGCATGCGCGTGCGTATATATCTCCCGCAGACCGCACACTAATAATCATTTACGACTAACACATAGTTACCGTACGGCGGCGACGACGAGCTTATAAATTGCCTAAATGTTGCCCCTTATTAAATAGTCACGAGCAGGCCCCTTAAAAATGGGAATAAACTGAATTAATAATCACATTGGTTTATTGGTTTGTATACCACCGCGTTGCTGTATTATAAATTATAATATTATGGTCTATGGTCATAATACCTCATAACAATTCACAAACAAAAATAATATTGAAGTGATTATTATTAATATTATTCACGACGTCCTAGCTTCATAATATGAGGTACCTACCTATGTTTCTTTGTCTCTTTGATAGTTTGATGTCTCGTAAATCGAGATCAATTATTTACTTACTTTTCGATATTACATTACGCCATTACGGTGAACATTGTGTTTCGCTACAGAAGTCTTTGCTGTTGAAAACAGTAAAAACTAAAAACATATTTTGAACATCGTAAAATATAATATCAAACACACTTACATATTGTGTATACTGTGTATCTACTAGGTAATTAATTTTTTTAATTCACAATGAAGATAGGAAAAAATACCGCAATGGCGTAGTTCATTTGATTGTGGAAACATCAGTAATTTATGCAATGTTGTTTTCGAAACAAAATCGAAAATTCAAAATTCCCTTATCATTGTTACATGATTTATTGTTACTCGTATAATATAAACATTGGGCCAAGGAAGATTAAAGATTTATATCTCGGCTATAATATATTTCATATCTATTATAGCCGTGATTCATAAGGTAAACAAACTAGACTAAAAATGTGATGCTATAATTTACTCTTCGACCATATAAATTAAATATGAACTTAGTTTATGTGGTCGAAGAATTTTCATCACAAGGTGGATTGATATTATCAATATTATTATAATATTATTATTGATATTATCAATATTACCAATCCACTTTCTACTACAGTTATTATCGTGATTAGTATGAAAATATATGAACATAATAATACGATAGTATATTATTTATCATAGTATCATACGGGCATTGAATAACTGCCAATGACGCAACAGGCCGGATTCATTTGTAGTAAAAAATACGTACTCCTCTCACAGGTGGGAGGCCGGCCGAGTGGGCGTTAGTTTGTTATATTCTTTACTGTATGGTTTGTCCCCCTGTACAAACCTGTCCACTTGTACGGGTGCACTGGACATTCGCCATTCTTGGTTTATCGATTTTGGATACTATTCGCGTGTTATAAACTATTGACTTACGACAAACGTCGACGGCAATATGGAACCCGAGGAATCGTTCATGAACTATCTGGACTTTGATTGTGTCGTCCAATTGGTAAGATACGTTTCATATGTTTCATGTCGCTGGACGGCTGTCGTCGTTGACAGCTGTCGGTCTCGATGTTGACATAATAATATACAATATTAAACTTGATGATGGTTCGATTGTATTACAGGAACAAGCGCAAGAGATTAAAGAGAGCACCGCGATGGTTCTGCCTCCTGTGCCCAACAAACGGGGACGCAAGCCCGGAAAGAAGACCAGCGAAAAAATGGATATCCAAGCCAAACAAGGTTGGGTTCATACCCTAATGGGACACAAATGTTGGTCGTTGTTATTAATTTATATTTTTTTTCATACAACATTAGAAAAGAGCCGGCAAAGCGCCCGGGAGTGTCGGACCAGAAAAAAGTTACGTTACCAGTACTTGGAAGAGTTGATAGCAGAACACGAAACGGCGATCGTAACTCTGCGACAGGAACTGCGCAAAGTATATTATTATTTTACATACATTAAAATGTTATACCGCGAATGTGAATGTCTTGTTCAATGTTTGGTAACATTGTTTGTTTGTCTACCATTTGCAGTATGCGGGGTGGTGTGTCGAGATTGATAATGGAAGGACTCCAGAAGGTTTTGCGGAGTTTTTGGAAGAAATGACCAAACCCGCGGAACCAAATTCTGCTAGAGGTGCTAACATGTAACGTTTCATTATATTTTTCATTGGTTGGGCCATTGTTCCCATTACATAATATTAGTTTGTTTCTTTTTTTCTAAAGATTTTCAATTTATTATGTTAAAATATTTAATATTACAAGCAAATTGGATGAAAATGTAATACAATCAATAAAATCATGATATTGATTTGTTTACAAATAATTAATTTTATTTGATATTAACTAATAAAAAAAAGTCTTACTCATTCACTTTTTTTTATTTTTTCATTTTAACATTCATTATAAGAGGACACCTTTATATGAACAACTTGATTGCAACTAGCTAAACTTCAGGCATTTATTATTAAGTCAAATACTTTCATAATTTGTATGTAAAATCAAAATGAACAACCTGAAAAATAGTGTGACATATGAAATATGTGTAGACATATGAAACCAATATCTAAAAAAGTTTCATTTTAACTGGACATATTCCTATCCAACAGTCAAAAAGTTATTTTACAATATTTGTAATACTTACTCTTATCTTTTACAACTATAATATAATAAACAAATTCATCAATTGTATATTTCCGGTGATTTTAGACCTTGGCATCATCAAAGTGCCAACGGATTAAGCCACTTACTACCTGTCTACCTCTTACTTAGCTATCTTGAGATAAATATTAATTTCCATTATAAATAATAATATGATAGATATTGGTGCTCAGAAGATTTCCATGCCTGTATTGGCTGTATTACACAATAACTTGTAGAAAAAAACAGGTTTGTGGTACTCATTCTTTTTCATTGATTTTGGAGAAGCACCAATTACTATGTATTCTAGCCGATTGATAGTATGTTAATTAAAGTAATCGTTCTACATTTTGATGTTAGTCCTAATGTTAATAAGCAAACTATCCAAGACCTGTTAAAAAAATAGGTATTAACATAATTAAGAAAGTGAGAATATAATCTGATATTATATGTCTTGATAATGTATAAATTATATAACAGTGAAACATCTAAATCTGTTTTTTGAAAAATTGAGCAGTTTTATTTTTCCACTTATTTGACAGAACTCTCATTAAAAAAATAATATGTACATACTTAATAATTACTTATACATGTAATATTTATATTTCTTAAATTATAATTAAACCTAAACTCATGTATACAAATTGTATAAGTTGTTATATAATAGTTATTTACTAATAGGACAATTAATGTACAACATAATAATAAATAATAATGTATTACAATTTACAGACACAATTTATTTTAATTTCTATATTTAAAAAAAAAATGTATTAACTAAAAAAAATACATTTAGTCAAAATATTTGTTTTTGCAGTTGAATTATAATTATTTTAATAACATAATAAATAATAATATAGGTGCATTGATTATTGCTTAATGATTGGGGATTGTAAATTTGTTAAGACACAACATATTTTAATAATATCATCAATATGAGGTAGAAAATCAATTTTTATATTATTTAATATTTTATAAGTTTTTAATCTAGCAAACAAACGTTCTATATGTATACAAACACTAACAACTGAATATGTATTAATTATTTCTTCCTCGGTAAATCTCCCTTTGCGCAAAATAGGTGACATTACCAATATAGACTTTTGGTCATCACATAATGGTTTAATACCTGGAAACCCTTGTCAGCCAAAACAATGTCTCCAAGTTCTAAATTCTTAAGAAACCCACTATCGTTAGTAATATAAGAGTCACTGCTTCTTCCTCCATAACTTTTTGAGAGGAAACATATACAACCATTTGGTGTAATTCCAATAAGTATTTTTATAGTATATCATTATTTGTATCTAGAATACATATAAACTCTTTGTTCCACTGACGGTGGTTGCTCAACTTTAAATTCTGTGCAATCAATAATACAGCGACACTCAGGAAAATTAATTTTAAATACTTCAGGTAGAGTTTCTTGGATTGGTTTTTTATTTGGCCAAAATATAAATGCACTGGTTTTTCTTACTAAAATTGTGAGTGTATCAAAAAATATTCTGCCGATTGTGGTACGATGAACATTGAAGAGCACACTGAGTGCTGAAAAAGTTATACCCAGCTTTAATTTTATAAGAAAAATTAGTAGTTTATTATTATTATTTAAATTACTATTACTAGAAGATTCAGGCATCATTGCTAAAAGAAGATTAAATACTTTAAAAGATGTTCCAGTTAAATCTTTTAGGGAAGACTCATGCTTAATTGATTCATACCCATGGAATTTCTGAGACATTTCAAGACATGAAATTGTGTTGTCAGAAATAGGGCCAGATGATTTATCAACAAATATTTTTTTTTAATTAGTAAGCATTTTGTTAGAAGTACTTGCAACAAATGTACTAACTGAATTATTACCCCTTTCAAAAGTGCATTCAAATGAAAAACATTGGACGTCAGAAACATCAAAAGCTACTTGAGTTCCAATATCATGGCTACGATTAGTTGATACCACATCTTCATTAAATTCTAAATTTGAGTAATTTATTGTCATAGTAAATGGCATGACAGTATTGAATTTTCTTTGTTTAGATTTGTAGCGATTATGTCTATCATATTGCTGCATTTCATTAATTGATATCTTCTTATATGTGTTAGGAAATAATGTTGGAATATAGGCAGGGCTGTTGGGATTTTTAGATGGGATATTTCCAACGAAATGAGCACTGCACACAACATCATGCATTTTTGGTTGCCATGGTGATCCATCAACACTAAGTATAGACATTTTTATACTAGTTATTGAAAATAAATACACTAAAATCATATACATACTTGATTCGTTTAATACTATTTATCCATTTTGATTTTAATTCTCTTTCATAGCTTCTATTTGGAAAGCTGAATAATTCATGTCCTGTTTGATAGGTTTTATGACAATTCACTACACAACAGCCTAGTAGGGGCCCTTTTTTTAAATTTCCTGGCAGGCCAAAAATGGACTATGTGTCCATGAATAAATCTCCTGTTTGCTTGAATATTTTTAATTAATACATAAGACGCACAAACTATTATTCAACCATCGATTAAATATACATAGTATATTAATTAATCAATGCTCACATAGTCACGTGATCATCATTGAGGACTAACAAAATGCCGTTGGCGGCAGCGACGAAATTTCATATTGCCCCACGAGACACAAAGTCAAATTGTTACAATTTGTATATAATCTCATTTTCCACCCCAATCAGTTTGAATCTATTTAATAACATGGTTTAATTTACAGATTCACATTTCACAATCACAGTTGCCTCAAATAATGAGAAAAGTGTGACTCCATATTTTTTTTTGCTAACCGGTTAAATATTCACTTATTTAATTTGTTGATTGTAAATTTGGGTACTTCATAGGTATTTACATAGTATTTGGTAAATAGTTCATGGGTTAGAACACAGTCAATTAAATGACCATTAGACTAAAGAAAAAGTCTACACCACGGGGTTAGCAATAACAAGAAACGTTTAAACGATTAATGAATCAAATTTCAAAAAACCAATCAATGGTAATAATTAGGGCCCAGATTTATATGCTCTAAAAACCTATAAAATATGCTTTTATGCTCTTATTTTATAGAAATATACCCTATAAAATAAAAAATATGCAAAAAAATCAATTATATATATGCAAAAAAAAATCGTAAAATACAGAAATATGCAGTACATGTCAAAAAAGGACAAAAAATATGCAAAAATATGCAAAATAAAACTTTATATTTCGGATATATAGATTACAAATCAAACTTGTAGCTTACCTAGCTACTTTTTGGATTATTCAGAAAAAACATGCAAATGCATATAAATCCGGGCCCTAGTAATAATAATAAACATACATAAAATATATTATATATTTTTTTTCTATTAATTATATGCTTGTAAAATTACCAATTACAATGCACTTATTTAGTAGTATACCTAGTTCTTTACAAGCTCTTGTTTTATTGGGCGAATGTAAGTTCCTACACGAGATATAGCAGGTAAACATCACATCCGGATATAGGTAAGTAAGTTCCCACACGAAAAAAAAATTATATCGAATACAAACTTCCTTTTCACTTTATTCAGACTTAGGACTGACAACTTAAGCTTAGTTGGTGCTGTTAAAATTTATTTGTTTTTGTATTGCATAATAAAAAGTCCAATCCAATTTTTAATTGAATCTAGTACATATAATATATAATAAAAATGAATGATAGAATGTATAGGTATAAAATAATAATAATAATTAGGGCTAGGATAGTATAGGATTTTGCATTTTTTTTTAGGATTTACAGGACATAGCTTTTCAAGCACAAAATGTGATTTGGTCATATACGAGTCCAAATATATAGTTTTTATTTTGCTTTTTTTGCATTTTTTGTACTTTTATGGATTTAGGGTCATTTTGTAACATTTTTAGGTCATTTTTTCAATTTTACGGGCATTTTTTATACTTTTTTGAAATCTAGGTAATATTTTTATAATTTTTCATTTACACTAGATGTTCTCGATAAAAGCTTTGAATTTGTAACAGAAATAATATCATATTCAATATTTCAATTATAGAAATAGTATAGAGCAGGGGTCGCCAACCAGTCGATCGCGATCGACTGGTCGATCTTTCTAGGAATATAGGTCGATCGTTATAAAAAATAATTTTACCATTATCGGTCGATCGCGTAATAAATAATCGGATATTATTTCGGAATTATTATTATTATCATGAAGAAACAATAAATATTTATTCTTTGGAGCTTAGACCTTTTTTTTTTTTGCTCATAAAACAAATCTCTTCCTAAAGACCGAAATTCTCCTGGATGTCGATCACCTGGGACTAAAAATTTCAAATATAGCTCACTTGTTTGAAAAGGTTGGCGACCCCTGGTATAGAGAATAATCTTCGATACCGCTAGTTATCTTAATCGTCAAATTAAATGACAGTGATGTGGAGAGTACAGTGTGTAGTAGTGTGTTAATACTCGTTATCGATAATAAAACCACTTATATATTACAACAATAAACTTCGATACCACGAGTTATCTTAATCGTTAAATTAGGTGACAGCGGTGTGGAGTGTACCTACGTATGGTTTTGTTAAATACCTATTTAGTTAGTGTCTTTACTTTCGGTATTGCGTATCGTGCTTGTACCGAAATATGACGAAACAAAAATTGTTGTTTTTTTCAGAAAATTTCAAGCTGGCCATTGCATGATAAGTCCAAACTTCAAACTTTATTATTCATATCAAGAAAATCCTAAATTAACATTTTTTTTGATATTTTTAATATAATATTATAATTTAAATAATTTTGTACCGAAATATTAATCAATAAATAATAATTAATAATTATAATGCATTTTTATAACATTTTAAAATCATTTTTTATTTTTTGGGCATTTTTAAGGCAATTTTTAGGTTAATTTAATGTCATTTTTTTTAGGTTTTTTGGGTCATTAAAATCCTAGCCCTAATAATAATAATAGAAAATATCAAACTTTATTTGGCTTATTGCGAAAGCTCAAACACTTCACATAGTCGCATACTGTGTAATTATTTTTAAGTGATAATCTAATATTTTGTTGGAACTTACGTACTGGTGTATTTTTTTTCGCGAAGAAACTTACATAATATGTACCCGTTAACCTGCTATGTTTCGTGTGGGACCTTACTAAACCCCGTTTTATTAGTTCCTTTTTTTTGGTTCAATGTATTTACGCTCATCATAGCTGACGACGCCAATACCGATACCGATGGTTACTACACCCGACGTCTTACTTCGGCTTAATTACAGAAAAATCCAGATCCAAATATATTAACAAGGTTGTTTTTTATAGAACTTCAAACTTTAAATTTGAACATCAAAATATCGAAAATGTGCACATTTTTTTATATAGTTAAAAATGTATAAAATGTTAAAGTATTATATTCAGACATTTTTTCTTTGTTTTTACTAATTTCTAGTTAGCATAATATGCAATAAATTATGGCCAACGGTCATAAGTCATAACCGATCATATTCTCGGTATAGCTCACCGGCCCAATCCTGGCCTAGGTTGGTCCACGTGGACCCAACAGCCAAAGATATTCTTTAAAATCTATAGGGGTTGAGCAAATGCGTACCCCTGCCACCCATGAATGATACCCCCGTGTATGTATATTTATACAATAAATACGAATACATTGCAGATACACTGCGTCGCTGCGTCACTGTGAACCACCCATTATGCATAAATAGAATATTTCAACGATTTCTAGCTATACACATTAAAATAGAAGCAACTACAAATTGTAGTAGAAATTACTAATTTCTTTTAAACAACATTCTAATTAATTTAATCGACTATAAGTCTATAAATTCAACTACAGTCGATTTTTACTTTTCGACTATTTTTATTTTGTACTAACAATAAATTCGTTTATTCAAACAACGTTATTTGAAATGAGAAACATTCATAGTAACTTTGTTTCCGTGCTCTATCGGTCTTAAATATATATATATTTAAAAAAATAAATAGAATATTATAACGCTTACTGCTTAGGCTCCTACGTTGTTTTTATATAATATTTATAAACTAAAAGAACACCTAAACGTTTTGCTACCAGGGGAAACTGCCAATTTTGTCACTCATCTGTATCTTATTATTAAAGCGGTGTAGGTACTTTCTAAAACGTATGTCATATATTATAATATGTACGAAGAATATTTTTTTACTCATCATTTATCAATAACCATATTATAACTATAAAGTTTAACGGCAAGTGGTGCATCACCAATTTTGTGGGGCACATCTCGGGTGGTGATATAAACTCTATCGATTGTATTGTAAGCTCTCATGATTTTTAAAACTAGTAAATTAAAGGAATTATAATTTTCTTATTAATTACTTATGCCTACCTACTTGACTATTTTGTATGTGTATTAATATTATATATTATTACTAGCCGACCCGCCACGGCTTTGGCCGTGATTGGTTGTTTATTTTGCCTTCGGACGATCCAGACGCCCGACAGTTACAATGTGCAATTCACATTAATATAGTACAATAATATATTTTAAAGATTTAGTTGTATGTGCTTCGTACATTGATCATTTGTATCGTTCCGATACGGCAATACCCTATTATATTTATTTCGAATTCCTATCGTTTTTCTCAGATCGTCGGTTACTATACCTACTTTGCGGGAGGTACACTACATCGCACGACCCAAGATGTCAATTATTAAAGCATACAATCTGCACAATGGGTATTCAAGACCCGCCACGAAGACGCCAACTTAGGGTAGGTAAGTATTCGTTTATAAAATGAAACAATCACTTTTGTATGTTTCTTGGCAAATGTGTGTGCCGTGTAGCGGCGAGCGTGTGTAAATTATAAATATTAACTAGTTGCTGAAAAATACTAGTAAACTAAAAGTATTATAATTTTATTATTAATTACTTATGCCTACTTCACTATTATTTTGTACGTGTTAATATTATATATTATTACTAGCCGACCCATCATGGCTTCTCCCGTGATCGGTTGTTTATTTTGCTTTCGGACGATGGTATGTAAATTTTTTTATTCGAATTTTATCATTTAATGTGATCGGCAAGTAAATATAAAAAACGGTTAATGAAAACGTATTGAAATGTTTCTAGAGGTATTAATGACAAATATATTTTCATGAAAAATGAATACAGATACAAAAAAAATGCTAATAAATCTGTTGCAGATAAAGAATTTTATAAAACTTCTGAGTGTATAACGTTTTTTGTTTTATCCCCTGTTGAAATCAAAATCATTAGATGATTCGGGTCTCCAGTTCGAGAAATGCCCATGTATAATAATTGTCCATGTGAAAAACACTCTGAACGAAGATCTTAACTGTAATGACGAATAAAATTAAATTGTTAATAATAGATCACTCGTAGGAGTATTCGGTATAACCTTGTGAAAAAATATTGGAAAAATGTTAAATAGTGTCGTCACAAAATGGGAACATAAAAATACAACCCCCCTCTCCCACCCCTCCAACAAAAAAAATTAAATATCGGGCGATGTAGTGACATTTAAGAAAGTATTTGGTACAACTCTGTGAAAAAAAATTGTAAGATAGTTCAATAGCAAATAGGACTAGACCTAATTATTGTAAAAAAGATAATTTTTATAGGTATCAATTAATATTTTATACTTATAATAATATAAAGTAATATTGTTTAGAAAAATAAAAAACCAACCAATTTAAATAGTTATAGTTGTTAATTTAATGTTTTATATCTCATATTATATAATACTAATGTATGTTATACGATTTTCGGTGAATCTTATAGACAGTGTCGAATTGTTGTTGTGGTCCCACGTAGGTTGGTATTCAATTTTCTGCGGGTATTGATAATCCCTAAAAGAAGCGCTTGCTCTCTTACTCTTTGTATAAGTAAATAGTCCCAAGCACCATAAATAATTCGACGCCTGACAGTTAAAATGTGAAATTCACATAAATATAGTACAACAATATATTTAATAAAAGTCTTTGTCGTATGTGCTTCGTACAGGTACATTGATCATTTGTATTGTACCGATACGGCAATACTCTTTTATATTTATTTCAAATTCCTATCGTTGTCTCTTAATCTCGGGTCTCAGATCGTCGGTTAGTATACCTATTGGAGGTACACTACATCGTACTACCTACCTAAGATGGCGATTATTTGAAAAGCAGTTATTTGTATGTATCCGGTTATTTGTATGACAAAAAAATATCTATGTTTCTCATTTCCGTAAAGACAGGATTTTTATGTTCTTACGTATTTTTAATGTGGGTATGCAGCTCCAATCGGATGAGTTTTCTCGAAGTATGAAACATCATATACATATTTTCGAAGAAGAATATTTTTGCATATAAAAGATGATTTTGTTGAAATTATATAGAGCATAAAATATCTTATTTTTAGGACTTTAAATAAATGCATATAAATCCGTTCTTTACACATTAGTAGGTATATGTGGTGGGTAAATACAATTAAAAAAATTTCCAAAATCGAACGAACGATGAAAAATTTGGGAACCTCTGAGGACTAGTCGGTAGTATATATACGCGTCGGTCAAAAAGAACCTGAAGAGAAGTTGTAGAAACAACCAATGGCAGAGGGATGTCATACACTGTCGCGCAGGCAGAAACGAACGCAGGAATTTTTTCTGTGTGGATGGGGGGGAGGGGTTGTGCGTATAATAATTTCCTAGAGAGGAGAATTTTGTCGAACTCTAAGTAGAAATATGACATTTCGACAATGCGCGCTGAAATGCAGCCTCACAGGTCTCGGATTCTTGGGAATAATAATAATATTTAAACACAATGTAGGTACCTACGTGTTTTGCAGGGATTATCGGCGGGAAACTTGGGGTCATCCTGCTGTGTCCAAATGTGTCATTGTCACGCATTCCGATAAAATATAGGATCCAGAGACCACCAAAGGTGCCCTTTGTTACTTGTATGTTCTTACCAATCCCCACTTGTTCTCTTTCTTCTCTACATGTGAAACCATTACCGGACCTTACCTCAAATTCACAATTCAGTAAGCTACAGTGGACGTACTATAATATTTTTTACTATTCCACCAGAAAATCGAGCCTGAAGAAAATATCCTACACAGCCAATCTTCTCTAGAAAGGTATGTTACCTATACTTATCCACTATAAACAGACTATCGTAAGGCTATTTTATCGTTCAAATTTAATATAAAACTAATTCGAGATATATATTTTTTATAAGTATAACCTAGTTGACTACGAAAAAAAAACTAATAAATATGTTGTCATAACACAAATATAATAATCGTATTCAATCTTGAATAATAATAATAATAAAATAATAATAATAAAAAAAAAAAATAGTATAATATATATATATATATATATTATATAATATATTATACTATTATTATAATAATAATTGCCGCGGTTGGCTAAGTATATTACCATTGATTACAAATATTATTATTACTATTTATTATCAATGATATTACGCGTGCAGCAGCCGCACACACACGCATGCACATGTCGTTTATTACCATTGGATCAAATAATATTCAAAACCAACTTATGGAGCAAATAGCTTTACGGCTGATAAAAATTAAGGTACTTCTAGTGATTTGATTTAAAAAATCTAAAGATGTTTGAATTTATTGTTTATAAAGTTTACTTTGCATCGGTCGGAGCACTTTTTCAATTTTAGCAAATTCTTGACGAGAATCAATATTTTACATTTCATAAATATGTAATTTTTTAATATTGAATATATTAAAAAATATAAAAAATATAAAATATGTGCTTCACCCGATGCAAAGTAGACTTGTTTACCAATTCAAAAATCTTTACATTTTTTTAATCGAACAATTAGAAGTACCTTCATTTTTGTCAGTCGCTAAGGTTGTTTTGATGAAAAATGAATAGGGTTTGCAATCCCCTTAATACATTTCTTGTTTTAAATATATTATATAAAATCATTCTAAAATGAAAATTGATTTTAATTAGATCATTTAGTAAATTATGAAGGAAAATTAAAGTTATGTCGGCTATTATATTTTAATTAATGTTAAATAATAATTGTACAACTAACTACATTAAGCATAATGCTATATTTTTCATAGAGCATCGTATGAGCAATATTATCCTAATATTCATCCAATAAACGAACCTACTAATAACCGCATACAAATTATGTAGGTAAGCAGCGGTAGTACCAAAAATGACATTCATATTTTAATCCACCATACGTTATTTCTTCTAACTTATTAGTTTATTCTACTATAAATAAATTTAAAACAATGCCTTTTCAATAAAAACAACTTGAATTGGTTATTTTAAAAGAAAACATTAAATTATTTCAACAAATTACAATTTTTTTAATTTTACCAATCTTCTATCATTATAATATACCAAGATGTAGGTAGTAGTCAGTGATTTGTGCTATACATTTATATTAAGAATGTCCAGAATCAATTAATAGTTGGTATATTGATGTACCTATTTTGTATTTGCTTAACAATCAATACTGAGTAATAGAAACACATTTATATAATATATTAATTGATCTTTGGTTACAAATAGATTCAATAACGAACAAGAACAATGCACATTTTTTTTTTGTATTATTGTTAATTTAATTTGTTTTATTTTATATTATTTTATAATCTATCATAATATATTATGTTGTATTTTACAGAAAATCATGAGTTCAGCGTACTGTTGGTTTTGTTGTTGGCAGGATGCTTCGACGAGTTGATGGGGGTTCCTGCCAATGACCCATACATGGACGGACCCCAACAGTTTTGTGGACAAAAACTGTCCATAGAAGTATCAACAATTAGCAAGGGGCGATACAACGATGATAATAGAGGTTAATATAATTTCTCTATAGCATCTGATATAACTAAGATGAAAAAAAATCTTTAAAAATGCCCAATAATATTATTATATATAAGGTTTAAAATTGTAATTAAAAAATATCTAACATAGGTTTATTAATTTAGTTATTTTTAAAATTAGGTATACAATTTATTTACTCAATAATATAAGCTACTTTAAAATAAAATAAGCTATAATAACATGACAAATTATAATGTATGTGGATTACATGGTCATTCAATAATCGAATAAATTTATAATATATTATATTATGTAGATGGGTTTATAAAATTGGTTGCATTCGAAAATATGGGTTAAACCGCGCACTATTTTTAGTGGACGGAGATCGTATGACGTTTTTGAAAAACATCGGCAGTCGGTTTCAGCGAATCAAACTTTGAAAGTTTTACATTTTTTTAAATTAAAATTTAAAATTTTTGAATATATAAATTGTTTTGATGGAAGATATTAGAAAAATGAGAATAAATTATAAATTATATATAAACATTATAAAGTATGCGTTTTTTGTTTATCGACCTTTTTGTGGTCAAAATCATAATGGTGAGGTTTTTGGATACAAACATTTTTAAAATTGTGAGGTTTTAACCTATTAAATGTGTGCGGTTTTAACCTACCAAAAGTGTGTGGTTTTGTCCTGTATTTTATCAAAAGTGTGTTGTTTTTAGAGTAAACGATAAAATTCATAGCCATTTTTATCTTGATTAATGATTTATCTACCTTCATTTTCAGGAAGTCACCATCCAAAAGTTGAGAGAGGAATTGTGGATGAATGCTGTAAAACTTCATGTACAAGAAATTTCATAAAATCACATTATTGCGCTTCTGAGCAAGAAATGTAAGTAACCTGTAATTTAAATTAATATTAGAGAATGATCCTGTGATTAAAAATCATGATGAGAAACCTCAAATTGGGAACTGAAATCAACTATTCAATAAAACTAACTACCTATATAGATAAAGTCGTCATAATTTTTGTAAGAAAATCGTTTTAAAAAAGCAGTGTCAACGATTTTTGAATCTATTGATTGATTGATTAATAGTTGGAATAACCACGGATAATCAATATTAATCATGTGTTAATTTTACAAGACCAGAATTACAAATTTAATAATAGTTAAGTTTAAAGCAATCTACAATGAAAAATTACCCATCTAAGAATGCCCTAGTTTTCAAAAAATCCAAAGGTATGATTTTTTTCAACAATTTATTTTTATATATATTTAAATTACAGATCTATTCAGACTACAACAGAATCAAGCTTTAGAAAGGGATACCCCGTGGATTACAGGTCGTATTATAATATGCTCAGTAAGTACATACTTAAAATTTCCATATTTACAAGCACAGAAACTAAAAGTTGACTTAATAATTTGTTTCAATTTTACAGTTTGGCGTGTATTGGCGTCTGCGGCGGATTATTGAACACAGTGGCGTCATTTCAGTTTTCAATAGAGGGGGGCAAAAGATTTGACCGGCCCAAATGGGTAAAAAAAACCATTTATATAATATATTAATTGATCTTTGGTTACAAATAGATTCAATAACGAACAAGAACAATGCACATTTTTTTTTTGTATTATTGTTAATTTAATTTGTTTTATTTTATATTATTTTATAATCTATCATAATATATTATGTTGTATTTTACAGAAAATCATGAGTTCAGCGTACTGTTGGTTTTGTTGTTGGCAGGATGCTTCGACGAGTTGATGGGGGTTCCTGCCAATGACCCATACATGGACGGACCCCAACAGTTTTGTGGACAAAAACTGTCCATAGAAGTATCAACAATTAGCAAGGGGCGATACAACGATGATAATAGAGGTTAATATAATTTCTCTATAGCATCTGATATAACTAAGATGAAAAAAAATCTTTAAAAATGCCCAATAATATTATTATATATAAGGTTTAAAATTGTAATTAAAAAATATCTAACATAGGTTTATTAATTTAGTTATTTTTAAAATTAGGTATACAATTTATTTACTCAATAATATAAGCTACTTTAAAATAAAATAAGCTATAATAACATGACAAATTATAATGTATGTGGATTACATGGTCATTCAATAATCGAATAAATTTATAATATATTATATTATGTAGATGGGTTTATAAAATTGGTTGCATTCGAAAATATGGGTTAAACCGCGCACTATTTTTAGTGGACGGAGATCGTATGACGTTTTTGAAAAACATCGGCAGTCGGTTTCAGCGAATCAAACTTTGAAAGTTTTACATTTTTTTTTAAATTAAAATTTAAAATTTTTGAATATATAAATTGTTTTGATGGAAGATATTAGAAAAATGAGAATAAATTATAAATTATATATAAACATTATAAAGTATGCGTTTTTTGTTTATCGACCTTTTTGTGGTCAAAATCATAATGGTGAGGTTTTTGGATACAAACATTTTTAAAATTGTGAGGTTTTAACCTATTAAATGTGTGCGGTTTTAACCTACCAAAAGTGTGTGGTTTTGTCCTGTATTTTATCAAAAGTGTGTTGTTTTTAGAGTAAACGATAAAATTCATAGCCATTTTTATCTTGATTAATGATTTATCTACCTTCATTTTCAGGAAGTCACCATCCAAAAGTTGAGAGAGGAATTGTGGATGAATGCACAAAAACTTCATGTACAAGAAATTTCATAAAATCACATTATTGCGCTTCTGAGCAAGAAATGTAAGTAACCTGTAATTTAAATTAATATTAGAGAATGATCCTGTGATTAAAAATCATGATGAGAAACCTCAAATTGGGAACTGAAATCAACTATTCAATAAAACTAACTACCTATATAGATAAAGTCGTCATAATTTTTGTAAGAAAATCGTTTTAAAAAAGCAGTGTCAACGATTTTTGAATCTATTGATTGATTGATTAATAGTTGGAATAACCACGGATAATCAATATTAATCATGTGTTAATTTTACAAGACCAGAATTACAAATTTAATAATAGTTAAGTTTAAAGCAATCTACAATGAAAAATTACCCATCTAAGAATGCCCTAGTTTTCAAAAAATCCAAAGGTATGATTTTTTTCAACAATTTTTTTATATATATTTTAAATTACAGATCTATTCAGACTACAACAGAATCAAGCTTTAGAAAGGGATACCCCGTGGATTACAGGTCGTATTATAATATGCTCAGTAAGTACATACTTAAAATTTCCATATTTACAAGCACAGAAACTAAAAGTTGACTTAATAATTTGTTTCAATTTTACAGTTTGGCGTGTATTGGCGTCTGCGGCGGATTATTGAACACAGTGGCGTCATTTCAGTTTTCAATAGAGGGGGGCAAAAGATTTGACCGGCCCAAATGGGTAAAAAAAAACCCCATTTATATAATATATTAATTGATCTTTGGTTACAAATAGATTCAATAACGAACAAGAACAATGCACATTTTTTTTTTGTATTATTGTTAATTTAATTTGTTTTATTTTATATTATTTTATAATCTATCATAATATATTATGTTGTATTTTACAGAAAATCATGAGTTCAGCGTACTGTTGGTTTTGTTGTTGGCAGGATGCTTCGACGAGTTGATGGGGGTTCCTGCCAATGACCCATACATGGACGGACCCCAACAGTTTTGTGGACAAAAACTGTCCATAGAAGTATCAACAATTAGCAAGGGGCGATACAACGATGATAATAGAGGTTAATATAATTTCTCTATAGCATCTGATATAACTAAGATGAAAAAAAATCTTTAAAAATGCCCAATAATATTATTATATATAAGGTTTAAAATTGTAATTAAAAAATATCTAACATAGGTTTATTAATTTAGTTATTTTTAAAATTAGGTATACAATTTATTTACTCAATAATATAAGCTACTTTAAAATAAAATAAGCTATAATAACATGACAAATTATAACGTATGTGGATTACATGGTCATTCAATAATCAAATAAATTTATAATATATTAAATTATGTAGATGGGTTTATAAAATTGGTTGCATTCGAAAATATGAGTTAAAACCGCACATTATTTTTAGTGGTCGGAGATCGTATGACGTTTTTGAAAAACATCGGCAGTCGGTTTCAGCGAATCAAACTTTGAAAGTTTTACATTTTTTTTAAATTAAAATTTAAAATTTTTGAATATATAAATTGTTTTGATGGAAGATATTAGAAAAATGAGAATAAATTATAAATTATATATAAACATTATAAAGTATGCGTTTTTTGTTTATCGACCTTTTTGTGGTCAAAATCATAATGGTGAGGTTTTTGGATACAAACATTTTTAAAATTGTGAGGTTTTAACCTATTAAATGTGTGCGGTTTTAACCTACCAAAAGTGTGTGGTTTTGTCCTGTATTTTATCAAAAGTGTGTTGTTTTTAGAGTAAACGATAAAATTCATAGCCATTTTTATCTTGATTAATGATTTATCTACCTTCATTTTCAGGAAGTCACCATCCAAAAGTTGAGAGAGGAATTGTGGATGAATGCTGTAAAACTTCATGTACAAGAAATTTCATAAAATCACATTATTGCGCTTCTGAGCAAGAAATGTAAGTAACCTGTAATTTAAATTAATATTAGAGAATGATCCTGTGATTAAAAATCATGATGAGAAACCTCAAATTGGGAACTGAAATCAACTATTCAATAAAACTAACTACCTATATAGATAAAGTCGTCATAATTTTTGTAAGAAAATCGTTTTAAACAGCAGTGTCAACGATTTTTGAATCTATTGATTGATTGATTAATAGTTGGAATAACCACGGATAATCAATATTAATCATGTGTTAATTTTACAAGACCAGAATTACAAATTTAATAATAGTTAAGTTTAAAGCAATCTACAATGAAAAATTACCCATCTAAGAATGCCCTAGTTTTCAAAAAATCCAAAGGTATGATTTTTTTTCAACAATTTATTTTTATATATATTTAAATTACAGATCTATTCAGACTACAACAGAATCAAGCTTTAGAAAGGGATACCCCGTGGATTACAGGTCGTATTATAATATGCTCAGTAAGTACATACTTAAAATTTCCATATTTACAAGCACAGAAACTAAAAGTTGACTTAATAATTTGTTTCAATTTTACAGTTTGGCGTGTATTGGCGTCTGCGGCGGATTATTGAACACAGTGGCGTCATTTCAGTTTTCAATAGAGGGGGGCAAAAGATTTGACCGGCCCAAATGGGTAAAAAAAACCCCCATTTATATAATATATATTAATTGATCTTTGGTTACAAATAGATTAAATAACGAACAAGAACAATGCACATTTTTTTGTATTATTGTTAATTTAATTTGTTTTATTTTATATTATTTTATAATCTATCATAATATATTATGTTGTATTTTACAGAAAATCATGAGTTCAGCGTACTGTTGGTTTTGTTGTTGGCAGGATGCTTCGACGAGTTGATGGGGGTTCCTGCCAATGACCCATACATGGACGGACCCCAACAGTTTTGTGGACAAAAACTGTCCATAGAAGTATCAACAATTAGCAAGGGGCGATACAACGATGATAATAGAGGTTAATATAATTTCTCTATAGCATCTGATATAACTAAGATGAAAAAAAATCTTTAAAAATGCCCAATAATATTATTATATATAAGGTTTAAAATTGTAATTAAAAAATATCTAACATAGGTTTATTAATTTAGTTATTTTTAAAATTAGGTATACAATTTATTTACTCAATAATATAAGCTACTTTAAAATAAAATAAGCTATAATAACATGACAAATTATAATGTATGTGGATTACATGGTCATTCAATAATCGAATAAATTTATAATATATTATATTATGTAGATGGGTTTATAAAATTGGTTGCATTCGAAAATATGGTTAAACCGCGCACTATTTTTAGTGGACGGAGATCGTATGACGTTTTTGAAAAACATCGGCAGTCGGTTTCAGCGAATCAAACTTTGAAAGTTTTACATTTTTTTTAAATTAAAATTTAAAATTTTTGAATATATAAATTGTTTTGATGGAAGATATTAGAAAAATGAGAATAAATTATAAATTATATATAAACATTATAAAGTATGCGTTTTTTGTTTATCGACCTTTTTGGGGTCAAAATCATAATGGTGAGGTTTTTGGATACAAACATTTTTAAAATTGTGAGGTTTTAACCTATTAAATGTGTGCGGTTTTAACCTACCAAAAGTGTGTGGTTTTGTCCTGTATTTTATCAAAAGTGTGTTGTTTTTAGAGTAAACGATAAAATTCATAGCCATTTTTATCTTGATTAATGATTTATCTACCTTCATTTTCAGGAAGTCACCATCCAAAAGTTGAGAGAGGAATTGTGGATGAATGCTGTAAAACTTCATGTACAAGAAATTTCATAAAATCACATTATTGCGCTTCTGAGCAAGAAATGTAAGTAACCTGTAATTTAAATTAATATTAGAGAATGATCCTGTGATTAAAAATCATGATGAGAAACCTCAAATTGGGAACTGAAATCAACTATTCAATAAAACTAACTACCTATATAGATAAAGTCGTCATAATTTTTGTAAGAAAATCGTTTTAAAAAAGCAGTGTCAACGATTTTTGAATCTATTGATTGATTGATTAATAGTTGGAATAACCACGGATAATCAATATTAATCATGTGTTAATTTTACAAGACCAGAATTACAAATTTAATAATAGTTAAGTTTAAAGCAATCTACAATGAAAAATTACCCATCTAAGAATGCCCTAGTTTTCAAAAAATCCAAAGGTATGATTTTTTTCAACAATTTATTTTTATATATATTTAAATTACAGATCTATTCAGACTACAACAGAATCAAGCTTTAGAAAGGGATACCCCGTGGATTACAGGTCGTATTATAATATGCTCAGTAAGTACATACTTAAAATTTCCATATTTACAAGCACAGAAACTAAAAGTTGACTTAATAATTTGTTTCAATTTTACAGTTTGGCGTGTATTGGCGTCTGCGGCGGATTATTGAACACAGTGGCGTCATTTCAGTTTTCAATAGAGGGGGGCAAAAGATTTGACCGGCCCAAATGGGTAAAAAAAACCCCATTTATATAATATATTAATTGATCTTTGGTTACAAATAGATTCAATAACGAACAAGAACAATGCACATTTTTTTTTTTGTATTATTGTTAATTTAATTTGTTTTATTTTATATTATTTTATAATCTATCATAATATATTATGTTGTATTTTACAGAAAATCATGAGTTCAGCGTACTGTTGGTTTTGTTGTTGGCAGGATGCTTCGACGAGTTGATGGGGGTTCCTGCCAATGACCCATACATGGACGGACCCCAACAGTTTTGTGGACAAAAACTGTCCATAGAAGTATCAACAATTAGCAAGGGGCGATACAACGATGATAATAGAGGTTAATATAATTTCTCTATAGCATCTGATATAACTAAGATGAAAAAAAATCTTTAAAAATGCCCAATAATATTATTATATATAAGGTTTAAAATTGTAATTAAAAAATATCTAACATAGGTTTATTAATTTAGTTATTTTTAAAATTAGGTATACAATTTATTTACTCAATAATATAAGCTACTTTAAAATAAAATAAGCTATAATAACATGACAAATTATAATGTATGTGGATTACATGGTCATTCAATAATCGAATAAATTTATAATATATTATATTATGTAGATGGGTTTATAAAATTGGTTGCATTCGAAAATATGGGTTAAACCGCGCACTATTTTTAGTGGACGGAGATCGTATGACGTTTTTGAAAAACATCGGCAGTCGGTTTCAGCGAATCAAACTTTGAAAGTTTTACATTTTTTTTAAATTAAAATTTAAAATTTTGGAATATATAAATTGTTTTGATGGAAGATATTAGAAAAATGAGAATAAATTATAAATTATATATAAACATTATAAAGTATGCGTTTTTTGTTTATCGACCTTTTTGTGGTCAAAATCATAATGGTGAGGTTTTTGGATACAAACATTTTTAAAATTGTGAGGTTTTAACCTATTAAATGTGTGCGGTTTTAACCTACCAAAAGTGTGTGGTTTTGTCCTGTATTTTATCAAAAGTGTGTTGTTTTTAGAGTAAACGATAAAATTCATAGCCATTTTTATCTTGATTAATGATTTATCTACCTTCATTTTCAGGAAGTCACCATCCAAAAGTTGAGAGAGGAATTGTGGATGAATGCTGTAAAACTTCATGTACAAGAAATTTCATAAAATCACATTATTGCGCTTCTGAGCAAGAAATGTAAGTAACCTGTAATTTAAATTAATATTAGAGAATGATCCTGTGATTAAAAATCATGATGAGAAACCTCAAATTGGGAACTGAAATCAACTATTCAATAAAACTAACTACCTATATAGATAAAGTCGTCATAATTTTTGTAAGAAAATCGTTTTAAAAAAGCAGTGTCAACGATTTTTGAATCTATTGATTGATTGATTAATAGTTGGAATAACCACGGATAATCAATATTAATCATGTGTTAATTTTACAAGACCAGAATTACAAATTTAATAATAGTTAAGTTTAAAGCAATCTACAATGAAAAATTACCCATCTAAGAATGCCCTAGTTTTCAAAAAATCCAAAGGTATGATTTTTTTCAACAATTTATTTTTATATATATTTAAATTACAGATCTATTCAGACTACAACAGAATCAAGCTTTAGAAAGGGATACCCCGTGGATTACAGGTCGTATTATAATATGCTCAGTAAGTACATACTTAAAATTTCCATATTTACAAGCACAGAAACTAAAAGTTGACTTAATAATTTGTTTCAATTTTACAGTTTGGCGTGTATTGGCGTCTGCGGCGGATTATTGAACACAGTGGCGTCATTTCAGTTTTCAATAGAGGGGGGCAAAAGATTTGACCGGCCCAAATGGGTAAAAAAAACCCCATTTATATAATATATTAATTGATCTTTGGTTACAAATAGATTCAATAACGAACAAGAACAATGCACATTTTTTTTTGTATTATTGTTAATTTAATTTGTTTTATTTTATATTATTTTATAATCTATCATAATATATTATGTTGTATTTTACAGAAAATCATGAGTTCAGCGTACTGTTGGTTTTGTTGTTGGCAGGATGCTTCGACGAGTTGATGGGGGTTCCTGCCAATGACCCATACATGGACGGACCCCAACAGTTTTGTGGACAAAAACTGTCCATAGAAGTATCAACAATTAGCAAGGGGCGATACAACGATGATAATAGAGGTTAATATAATTTCTCTATAGCATCTGATATAACTAAGATGAAAAAAAATCTTTAAAAATGCCCAATAATATTATTATATATAAGGTTTAAAATTGTAATTAAAAAATATCTAACATAGGTTTATTAATTTAGTTATTTTTAAAATTAGGTATACAATTTATTTACTCAATAATATAAGCTACTTTAAAATAAAATAAGCTATAATAACATGACAAATTATAATGTATGTGGATTACATGGTCATTCAATAATCGAATAAATTTATAATATATTATATTATGTAGATGGGTTTATAAAATTGGTTGCATTCGAAAATATGGGTTAAACCGCGCACTATTTTTAGTGGACGGAGATCGTATGACGTTTTTGAAAAACATCGGCAGTCGGTTTCAGCGAATCAAACTTTGAAAGTTTTACATTTTTTTTAAATTAAAATTTAAAATTTTTGAATATATAAATTGTTTTGATGGAAGATATTAGAAAAATGAGAATAAATTATAAATTATATATAAACATTATAAAGTATGCGTTTTTTGTTTATCGACCTTTTTGTGGTCAAAATCATAATGGTGAGGTTTTTGGATACAAACATTTTTAAAATTGTGAGGTTTTAACCTATTAAATGTGTGCGGTTTTAACCTACCAAAAGTGTGTGGTTTTGTCCTGTATTTTATCAAAAGTGTGTTGTTTTTAGAGTAAACGATAAAATTCATAGCCATTTTTATCTTGATTAATGATTTATCTACCTTCATTTTCAGGAAGTCACCATCCAAAAGTTGAGAGAGGAATTGTGGATGAATGCTGTAAAACTTCATGTACAAGAAATTTCATAAAATCACATTATTGCGCTTCTGAGCAAGAAATGTAAGTAACCTGTAATTTAAATTAATATTAGAGAATGATCCTGTGATTAAAAATCATGATGAGAAACCTCAAATTGGGAACTGAAATCAACTATTCAATAAAACTAACTACCTATATAGATAAAGTCGTCATAATTTTTGTAAGAAAATCGTTTTAAAAAAGCAGTGTCAACGATTTTTGAATCTATTGATTGATTGATTAATAGTTGGAATAACCACGGATAATCAATATTAATCATGTGTTAATTTTACAAGACCAGAATTACAAATTTAATAATAGTTAAGTTTAAAGCAATCTACAATGAAAAATTACCCATCTAAGAATGCCCTAGTTTTCAAAAAATCCAAAGGTATGATTTTTTTCAACAATTTATTTTTATATATATTTAAATTACAGATCTATTCAGACTACAACAGAATCAAGCTTTAGAAAGGGATACCCCGTGGATTACAGGTCGTATTATAATATGCTCAGTAAGTACATACTTAAAATTTCCATATTTACAAGCACAGAAACTAAAAGTTGACTTAATAATTTGTTTCAATTTTACAGTTTGGCGTGTATTGGCGTCTGCGGCGGATTATTGAACACAGTGGCGTCATTTCAGTTTTCAATAGAGGGGGGCAAAAGATTTGACCGGCCCAAATGGGTAAAAAAAAACCCCATTTATATAATATATTAATTGATCTTTGGTTACAAATAGATTCAATAACGAACAAGAACAATGCACATTTTTTTTTTGTATTATTGTTAATTTAATTTGTTTTATTTTATATTATTTTATAATCTATCATAATATATTATGTTGTATTTTACAGAAAATCATGAGTTCAGCGTACTGTTGGTTTTGTTGTTGGCAGGATGCTTCGACGAGTTGATGGGGGTTCCTGCCAATGACCCATACATGGACGGACCCCAACAGTTTTGTGGACAAAAACTGTCCATAGAAGTATCAACAATTAGCAAGGGGCGATACAACGATGATAATAGAGGTTAATATAATTTCTCTATAGCATCTGATATAACTAAGATGAAAAAAAATCTTTAAAAATGCCCAATAATATTATTATATATAAGGTTTAAAATTGTAATTAAAAAATATCTAACATAGGTTTATTAATTTAGTTATTTTTAAAATTAGGTATACAATTTATTTACTCAATAATATAAGCTACTTTAAAATAAAATAAGCTATAATAACATGACAAATTATAATGTATGTGGATTACATGGTCATTCAATAATCGAATAAATTTATAATATATTATATTATGTAGATGGGTTTATAAAATTGGTTGCATTCGAAAATATGGGTTAAACCGCGCACTATTTTTAGTGGACGGAGATCGTATGACGTTTTTGAAAAACATCGGCAGTCGGTTTCAGCGAATCAAACTTTGAAAGTTTTACATTTTTTTTAAATTAAAATTTAAAATTTTTGAATATATAAATTGTTTTGATGGAAGATATTAGAAAAATGAGAATAAATTATAAATTATATATAAACATTATAAAGTATGCGTTTTTTGTTTATCGACCTTTTTGTGGTCAAAATCATAATGGTGAGGTTTTTGGATACAAACATTTTTAAAATTGTGAGGTTTTAACCTATTAAATGTGTGCGGTTTTAACCTACCAAAAGTGTGTGGTTTTGTCCTGTATTTTATCAAAAGTGTGTTGTTTTTAGAGTAAACGATAAAATTCATAGCCATTTTTATCTTGATTAATGATTTATCTACCTTCATTTTCAGGAAGTCACCATCCAAAAGTTGAGAGAGGAATTGTGGATGAATGCTGTAAAACTTCATGTACAAGAAATTTCATAAAATCACATTATTGCGCTTCTGAGCAAGAAATGTAAGTAACCTGTAATTTAAATTAATATTAGAGAATGATCCTGTGATTAAAAATCATGATGAGAAACCTCAAATTGGGAACTGAAATCAACTATTCAATAAAACTAACTACCTATATAGATAAAGTCGTCATAATTTTTGTAAGAAAATCGTTTTAAAAAGCAGTGTCAACGATTTTTGAATCTATTGATTGATTGATTAATAGTTGGAATAACCACGGATAATCAATATTAATCATGTGTTAATTTTACAAGACCAGAATTACAAATTTAATAATAGTTAAGTTTAAAGCAATCTACAATGAAAAATTACCCATCTAAGAATGCCCTAGTTTTCAAAAAATCCAAAGGTATGATTTTTTTCAACAATTTATTTTTATATATATTTAAATTACAGATCTATTCAGACTACAACAGAATCAAGCTTTAGAAAGGGATACCCCGTGGATTACAGGTCGTATTATAATATGCTCAGTAAGTACATACTTAAAATTTCCATATTTACAAGCACAGAAACTAAAAGTTGACTTAATAATTTGTTTCAATTTTACAGTTTGGCGTGTATTGGCGTCTGCGGCGGATTATTGAACACAGTGGCGTCATTTCAGTTTTCAATAGAGGGGGGCAAAAGATTTGACCGGCCCAAATGGGTAAAAAAACCCCATTTATATAATATATTAATTGATCTTTGGTTACAAATAGATTCAATAACGAACAAGAACAATGCACATTTTTTTTTTGTATTATTGTTAATTTAATTTGTTTTATTTTATATTATTTTATAATCTATCATAATATATTATGTTGTATTTTACAGAAAATCATGAGTTCAGCGTACTGTTGGTTTTGTTGTTGGCAGGATGCTTCGACGAGTTGATGGGGGTTCCTGCCAATGACCCATACATGGACGGACCCCAACAGTTTTGTGGACAAAAACTGTCCATAGAAGTATCAACAATTAGCAAGGGGCGATACAACGATGATAATAGAGGTTAATATAATTTCTCTATAGCATCTGATATAACTAAGATGAAAAAAAATCTTTAAAAATGCCCAATAATATTATTATATATAAGGTTTAAAATTGTAATTAAAAAATATCTAACATAGGTTTATTAATTTAGTTATTTTTAAAATTAGGTATACAATTTATTTACTCAATAATATAAGCTACTTTAAAATAAAATAAGCTATAATAACATGACAAATTATAATGTATGTGGATTACATGGTCATTCAATAATCGAATAAATTTATAATATATTATATTATGTAGATGGGTTTATAAAATTGGTTGCATTCGAAAATATGGGTTAAACCGCGCACTATTTTTAGTGGACGGAGATCGTATGACGTTTTTGAAAAACATCGGCAGTCGGTTTCAGCGAATCAAACTTTGAAAGTTTTACATTTTTTTTAATTAAAATTTAAAATTTTTGAATATATAAATTGTTTTGATGGAAGATATTAGAAAAATGAGAATAAATTATAAATTATATATAAACATTATAAAGTATGCGTTTTTTGTTTATCGACCTTTTTGTGGTCAAAATCATAATGGTGAGGTTTTTGGATACAAACATTTTTAAAATTGTGAGGTTTTAACCTATTAAATGTGTGCGGTTTTAACCTACCAAAAGTGTGTGGTTTTGTCCTGTATTTTATCAAAAGTGTGTTGTTTTTAGAGTAAACGATAAAATTCATAGCCATTTTTATCTTGATTAATGATTTATCTACCTTCATTTTCAGGAAGTCACCATCCAAAAGTTGAGAGAGGAATTGTGGATGAATGCTGTAAAACTTCATGTACAAGAAATTTCATAAAATCACATTATTGCGCTTCTGAGCAAGAAATGTAAGTAACCTGTAATTTAAATTAATATTAGAGAATGATCCTGTGATTAAAAATCATGATGAGAAACCTCAAATTGGGAACTGAAATCAACTATTCAATAAAACTAACTACCTATATAGATAAAGTCGTCATAATTTTTGTAAGAAAATCGTTAAAAAAAAGCAGTGTCAACGATTTTTGAATCTATTGATTGATTGATTAATAGTTGGAATAACCACGGATAATCAATATTAATCATGTGTTAATTTTACAAGACCAGAATTACAAATTTAATAATAGTTAAGTTTAAAGCAATCTACAATGAAAAATTACCCATCTAAGAATGCCCTAGTTTTCAAAAAATCCAAAGGTATGATTTTTTTCAACAATTTATTTTTATATATATTTAAATTACAGATCTATTCAGACTACAACAGAATCAAGCTTTAGAAAGGGATACCCCGTGGATTACAGGTCGTATTATAATATGCTCAGTAAGTACATACTTAAAATTTCCATATTTACAAGCACAGAAACTAAAAGTTGACTTAATAATTTGTTTCAATTTACAGTTTGGCGTGTATTGGCGTCTGCGGCGGATTATTGAACACAGTGGCGTCATTTCAGTTTTCAATAGAGGGGGGCAAAAGATTTGACCGGCCCAAATGGGTAAAAAAAAACCCATTTATATAATATATTAATTGATCTTTGGTTACAAATAGATTCAATAACGAACAAGAACAATGCACATTTTTTTTTTGTATTATTGTTAATTTAATTTGTTTTATTTTATATTATTTTATAATCTATCATAATATATTATGTTGTATTTTACAGAAAATCATGAGTTCAGCGTACTGTTGGTTTTGTTGTTGGCAGGATGCTTCGACGAGTTGATGGGGGTTCCTGCCAATGACCCATACATGGACGGACCCCAACAGTTTTGTGGACAAAAACTGTCCATAGAAGTATCAACAATTAGCAAGGGGCGATACAACGATGATAATAGAGGTTAATATAATTTCTCTATAGCATCTGATATAACTAAGATGAAAAAAAATCTTTAAAAATGCCCAATAATATTATTATATATAAGGTTTAAAATTGTAATTAAAAAATATCTAACATAGGTTTATTAATTTAGTTATTTTTAAAATTAGGTATACAATTTATTTACTCAATAATATAAGCTACTTTAAAATAAAATAAGCTATAATAACATGACAAATTATAATGTATGTGGATTACATGGTCATTCAATAATCGAATAAATTTATAATATATTATATTATGTAGATGGGTTTATAAAATTGGTTGCATTCGAAAATATGGGTTAAACCGCGCACTATTTTTAGTGGACGGAGATCGTATGACGTTTTTGAAAAACATCGGCAGTCGGTTTCAGCGAATCAAACTTTGAAAGTTTTACATTTTTTTTAATTAAAATTTAAAATTTTTGAATATATAAATTGTTTTGATGGAAGATATTAGAAAAATGAGAATAAATTATAAATATATATAAACATTATAAAGTATGCGTTTTTTGTTTATCGACCTTTTTGTGGTCAAAATCATAATGGTGAGGTTTTTGGATACAAACATTTTTAAAATTGTGAGGTTTTAACCTATTAAATGTGTGCGGTTTTAACCTACCAAAAGTGTGTGGTTTTGTCCTGTATTTTATCAAAAGTGTGTTGTTTTTAGAGTAAACGATAAAATTCATAGCCATTTTTATCTTGATTAATGATTTATCTACCTTCATTTTCAGGAAGTCACCATCCAAAAGTTGAGAGAGGAATTGTGGATGAATGCTGTAAAACTTCATGTACAAGAAATTTCATAAAATCACATTATTGCGCTTCTGAGCAAGAAATGTAAGTAACCTGTAATTTAAATTAATATTAGAGAATGATCCTGTGATTAAAAATCATGATGAGAAACCTCAAATTGGGAACTGAAATCAACTATTCAATAAAACTAACTACCTATATAGATAAAGTCGTCATAATTTTTGTAAGAAAATCGTTTTAAAAAAGCAGTGTCAACGATTTTTGAATCTATTGATTGATTGATTAATAGTTGGAATAACCACGGATAATCAATATTAATCATGTGTTAATTTTACAAGACCAGAATTACAAATTTAATAATAGTTAAGTTTAAAGCAATCTACAATGAAAAATTACCCATCTAAGAATGCCCTAGTTTTCAAAAAATCCAAAGGTATGATTTTTTCAACAATTTATTTTTATATATATTTAAATTACAGATCTATTCAGACTACAACAGAATCAAGCTTTAGAAAGGGATACCCCGTGGATTACAGGTCGTATTATAATATGCTCAGTAAGTACATACTTAAAATTTCCATATTTACAAGCACAGAAACTAAAAGTTGACTTAATAATTTGTTTCAATTTTACAGTTTGGCGTGTATTGGCGTCTGCGGCGGATTATTGAACACAGTGGCGTCATTTCAGTTTTCAATAGAGGGGGGCAAAAGATTTGACCGGCCCAAATGGGTAAAAAAAACCCCATTTATATAATATATTAATTGATCTTTGGTTACAAATAGATTCAATAACGAACAAGAACAATGCACATTTTTTTTTTGTATTATTGTTAATTTAATTTGTTTTATTTTATATTATTTTATAATCTATCATAATATATTATGTTGTATTTTACAGAAAATCATGAGTTCAGCGTACTGTTGGTTTTGTTGTTGGCAGGATGCTTCGACGAGTTGATGGGGGTTCCTGCCAATGACCCATACATGGACGGACCCCAACAGTTTTGTGGACAAAAACTGTCCATAGAAGTATCAACAATTAGCAAGGGGCGATACAACGATGATAATAGAGGTTAATATAATTTCTCTATAGCATCTGATATAACTAAGATGAAAAAAAATCTTTAAAAATGCCCAATAATATTATTATATATAAGGTTTAAAATTGTAATTAAAAAATATCTAACATAGGTTTATTAATTTAGTTATTTTTAAAATTAGGTATACAATTTATTTACTCAATAATATAAGCTACTTTAAAATAAAATAAGCTATAATAACATGACAAATTATAATGTATGTGGATTACATGGTCATTCAATAATCGAATAAATTTATAATATATTATATTATGTAGATGGGTTTATAAAATTGGTTGCATTCGAAAATATGGGTTAAACCGCGCACTATTTTTAGTGGACGGAGATCGTATGACGTTTTTGAAAAACATCGGCAGTCGGTTTCAGCGAATCAAACTTTGAAAGTTTTACATTTTTTTTAAATTAAAATTTAAAATTTTTGAATATATAAATTGTTTTGATGGAAGATATTAGAAAAATGAGAATAAATTATAAATTATATATAAACATTATAAAGTATGCGTTTTTTGTTTATCGACCTTTTTGTGGTCAAAATCATAATGGTGAGGTTTTTGGATACAAACATTTTTAAAATTGTGAGGTTTTAACCTATTAAATGTGTGCGGTTTTAACCTACCAAAAGTGTGTGGTTTTGTCCTGTATTTTATCAAAAGTGTGTTGTTTTTAGAGTAAACGATAAAATTCATAGCCATTTTTATCTTGATTAATGATTTATCTACCTTCATTTTCAGGAAGTCACCATCCAAAAGTTGAGAGAGGAATTGTGGATGAATGCTGTAAAACTTCATGTACAAGAAATTTCATAAAATCACATTATTGCGCTTCTGAGCAAGAAATGTAAGTAACCTGTAATTTAAATTAATATTAGAGAATGATCCTGTGATTAAAAATCATGATGAGAAACCTCAAATTGGGAACTGAAATCAACTATTCAATAAAACTAACTACCTATATAGATAAAGTCGTCATAATTTTTGTAAGAAAATCGTTTTAAAAAAGCAGTGTCAACGATTTTTGAATCTATTGATTGATTGATTAATAGTTGGAATAACCACGGATAATCAATATTAATCATGTGTTAATTTTACAAGACCAGAATTACAAATTTAATAATAGTTAAGTTTAAAGCAATCTACAATGAAAAATTACCCATCTAAGAATGCCCTAGTTTTCAAAAAATCCAAAGGTATGATTTTTTTCAACAATTTATTTTTATATATATTTAAATTACAGATCTATTCAGACTACAACAGAATCAAGCTTTAGAAAGGGATACCCCGTGGATTACAGGTCGTATTATAATATGCTCAGTAAGTACATACTTAAAATTTCCATATTTACAAGCACAGAAACTAAAAGTTGACTTAATAATTTGTTTCAATTTTACAGTTTGGCGTGTATTGGCGTCTGCGGCGGATTATTGAACACAGTGGCGTCATTTCAGTTTTCAATAGAGGGGGGCAAAAGATTTGACCGGCCCAAATGGGTAAAAAAAACCCCATTTATATAATATATTAATTGATCTTTGGTTACAAATAGATTCAATAACGAACAAGAACAATGCACATTTTTTTTTTGTATTATTGTTAATTTAATTTGTTTTATTTTATATTATTTTATAATCTATCATAATATATTATGTTGTATTTTACAGAAAATCATGAGTTCAGCGTACTGTTGGTTTTGTTGTTGGCAGGATGCTTCGACGAGTTGATGGGGGTTCCTGCCAATGACCCATACATGGACGGACCCCAACAGTTTTGTGGACAAAAACTGTCCATAGAAGTATCAACAATTAGCAAGGGGCGATACAACGATGATAATAGAGGTTAATATAATTTCTCTATAGCATCTGATATAACTAAGATGAAAAAAAATCTTTAAAAATGCCCAATAATATTATTATATATAAGGTTTAAAATTGTAATTAAAAAATATCTAACATAGGTTTATTAATTTAGTTATTTTTAAAATTAGGTATACAATTTATTTACTCAATAATATAAGCTACTTTAAAATAAAATAAGCTATAATAACATGACAAATTATAATGTATGTGGATTACATGGTCATTCAATAATCGAATAAATTTATAATATATTATATTATGTAGATGGGTTTATAAAATTGGTTGCATTCGAAAATATGGGTTAAACCGCGCACTATTTTTAGTGGACGGAGATCGTATGACGTTTTTGAAAAACATCGGCAGTCGGTTTCAGCGAATCAAACTTTGAAAGTTTTACATTTTTTTTAAATTAAAATTTAAAATTTTTGAATATATAAATTGTTTTGATGGAAGATATTAGAAAAATGAGAATAAATTATAAATTATATATAAACATTATAAAGTATGCGTTTTTTGTTTATCGACCTTTTTGTGGTCAAAATCATAATGGTGAGGTTTTTGGATACAAACATTTTTAAAATTGTGAGGTTTTAACCTATTAAATGTGTGCGGTTTTAACCTACCAAAAGTGTGTGGTTTTGTCCTGTATTTTATCAAAAGTGTGTTGTTTTTAGAGTAAACGATAAAATTCATAGCCATTTTTATCTTGATTAATGATTTATCTACCTTCATTTTCAGGAAGTCACCATCCAAAAGTTGAGAGAGGAATTGTGGATGAATGCTGTAAAACTTCATGTACAAGAAATTTCATAAAATCACATTATTGCGCTTCTGAGCAAGAAATGTAAGTAACCTGTAATTTAAATTAATATTAGAGAATGATCCTGTGATTAAAAATCATGATGAGAAACCTCAAATTGGGAACTGAAATCAACTATTCAATAAAACTAACTACCTATATAGATAAAGTCGTCATAATTTTTGTAAGAAAATCGTTTTAAAAAAGCAGTGTCAACGATTTTTGAATCTATTGATTGATTGATTAATAGTTGGAATAACCACGGATAATCAATATTAATCATGTGTTAATTTTACAAGACCAGAATTACAAATTTAATAATAGTTAAGTTTAAAGCAATCTACAATGAAAAATTACCCATCTAAGAATGCCCTAGTTTTCAAAAAATCCAAAGGTATGATTTTTTTCAACAATTTATTTTTATATATATTTAAATTACAGATCTATTCAGACTACAACAGAATCAAGCTTTAGAAAGGGATACCCCGTGGATTACAGGTCGTATTATAATATGCTCAGTAAGTACATACTTAAAATTTCCATATTTACAAGCACAGAAACTAAAAGTTGACTTAATAATTTGTTTCAATTTTACAGTTTGGCGTGTATTGGCGTCTGCGGCGGATTATTGAACACAGTGGCGTCATTTCAGTTTTCAATAGAGGGGGGCAAAAGATTTGACCGGCCCAAATGGGTAAAAAAAACCCCATTTATATAATATATTAATTGATCTTTGGTTACAAATAGATTCAATAACGAACAAGAACAATGCACATTTTTTTTTTGTATTATTGTTAATTTAATTTGTTTTATTTTATATTATTTTATAATCTATCATAATATATTATGTTGTATTTTACAGAAAATCATGAGTTCAGCGTACTGTTGGTTTTGTTGTTGGCAGGATGCTTCGACGAGTTGATGGGGGTTCCTGCCAATGACCCATACATGGACGGACCCCAACAGTTTTGTGGACAAAAACTGTCCATAGAAGTATCAACAATTAGCAAGGGGCGATACAACGATGATAATAGAGGTTAATATAATTTCTCTATAGCATCTGATATAACTAAGATGAAAAAAAATCTTTAAAAATGCCCAATAATATTATTATATATAAGGTTTAAAATTGTAATTAAAAAATATCTAACATAGGTTTATTAATTTAGTTATTTTTAAAATTAGGTATACAATTTATTTACTCAATAATATAAGCTACTTTAAAATAAAATAAGCTATAATAACATGACAAATTATAATGTATGTGGATTACATGGTCATTCAATAATCGAATAAATTTATAATATATTATATTATGTAGATGGGTTTATAAAATTGGTTGCATTCGAAAATATGGGTTAAACCGCGCACTATTTTTAGTGGACGGAGATCGTATGACGTTTTTGAAAAACATCGGCAGTCGGTTTCAGCGAATCAAACTTTGAAAGTTTTACATTTTTTTTAAATTAAAATTTAAAATTTTTGAATATATAAATTGTTTTGATGGAAGATATTAGAAAAATGAGAATAAATTATAAATTATATATAAACATTATAAAGTATGCGTTTTTTGTTTATCGACCTTTTTGTGGTCAAAATCATAATGGTGAGGTTTTTGGATACAAACATTTTTAAAATTGTGAGGTTTTAACCTATTAAATGTGTGCGGTTTTAACCTACCAAAAGTGTGTGGTTTTGTCCTGTATTTTATCAAAAGTGTGTTGTTTTTAGAGTAAACGATAAAATTCATAGCCATTTTTATCTTGATTAATGATTTATCTACCTTCATTTTCAGGAAGTCACCATCCAAAAGTTGAGAGAGGAATTGTGGATGAATGCTGTAAAACTTCATGTACAAGAAATTTCATAAAATCACATTATTGCGCTTCTGAGCAAGAAATGTAAGTAACCTGTAATTTAAATTAATATTAGAGAATGATCCTGTGATTAAAAATCATGATGAGAAACCTCAAATTGGGAACTGAAATCAACTATTCAATAAAACTAACTACCTATATAGATAAAGTCGTCATAATTTTTGTAAGAAAATCGTTTTAAAAAAAGCAGTGTCAACGATTTTTGAATCTATTGATTGATTGATTAATAGTTGGAATAACCACGGATAATCAATATTAATCATGTGTTAATTTTACAAGACCAGAATTACAAATTTAATAATAGTTAAGTTTAAAGCAATCTACAATGAAAAATTACCCATCTAAGAATGCCCTAGTTTTCAAAAAATCCAAAGGTATGATTTTTTTCAACAATTTATTTTTATATATATTTAAATTACAGATCTATTCAGACTACAACAGAATCAAGCTTTAGAAAGGGATACCCCGTGGATTACAGGTCGTATTATAATATGCTCAGTAAGTACATACTTAAAATTTCCATATTTACAAGCACAGAAACTAAAAGTTGACTTAATAATTTGTTTCAATTTTACAGTTTGGCGTGTATTGGCGTCTGCGGCGGATTATTGAACACAGTGGCGTCATTTCAGTTTTCAATAGAGGGGGGAAAAAGATTTGACCGGCCCAAATGGGTAAAAAAAACCCCATTTATATAATATATTAATTGATCTTTGGTTACAAATAGATTCAATAACGAACAAGAACAATGCACATTTTTTTTTTGTATTATTGTTAATTTAATTTGTTTTATTTTATATTATTTTATAATCTATCATAATATATTATGTTGTATTTTACAGAAAATCATGAGTTCAGCGTACTGTTGGTTTTGTTGTTGGCAGGATGCTTCGACGAGTTGATGGGGGTTCCTGCCAATGACCCATACATGGACGGACCCCAACAGTTTTGTGGACAAAAACTGTCCATAGAAGTATCAACAATTAGCAAGGGGCGATACAACGATGATAATAGAGGTTAATATAATTTCTCTATAGCATCTGATATAACTAAGATGAAAAAAAATCTTTAAAAATGCCCAATAATATTATTATATATAAGGTTTAAAATTGTAATTAAAAAATATCTAACATAGGTTTATTAATTTAGTTATTTTTAAAATTAGGTATACAATTTATTTACTCAATAATATAAGCTACTTTAAAATAAAATAAGCTATAATAACATGACAAATTATAATGTATGTGGATTACATGGTCATTCAATAATCGAATAAATTTATAATATATTATATTATGTAGATGGGTTTATAAAATTGGTTGCATTCGAAAATATGGGTTAAACCGCGCACTATTTTTAGTGGACGGAGATCGTATGACGTTTTTGAAAAACATCGGCAGTCGGTTTCAGCGAATCAAACTTTGAAAGTTTTACATTTTTTTTAAATTAAAATTTAAAATTTTTGAATATATAAATTGTTTTGATGGAAGATATTAGAAAAATGAGAATAAATTATAAATTATATATAAACATTATAAAGTATGCGTTTTTTGTTTATCGACCTTTTTGTGGTCAAAATCATAATGGTGAGGTTTTTGGATACAAACATTTTTAAAATTGTGAGGTTTTAACCTATTAAATGTGTGCGGTTTTAACCTACCAAAAGTGTGTGGTTTTGTCCTGTATTTTATCAAAAGTGTGTTGTTTTTAGAGTAAACGATAAAATTCATAGCCATTTTTATCTTGATTAATGATTTATCTACCTTCATTTTCAGGAAGTCACCATCCAAAAGTTGAGAGAGGAATTGTGGATGAATGCTGTAAAACTTCATGTACAAGAAATTTCATAAAATCACATTATTGCGCTCCTGAGCAAGAAATGTAAGTAACCTGTAATACACAAACACAGAAACTAAAAGTTGATTTAATAATTTGTTTCAATTTTACAGTTTGGCGTATATTGGCGTCCGCGGAGGATTATTGAACAGCTGACGCAGTCTAACCCAGGGTTGGCCATATCATTTTATACGATTTTAACTTTTATTTGTAAGAATTGTAGTGTATCTATATACGGAGGAACTTGTTTTAAGTTCTATTTGTTTTTCTAATATTGTACTTTCATAAAATACATTTGAAGTTATAATAAAAAATCCAAAAATGTAGTCCTTGGATCTCTATAATGGCATGTATTTTACTTTTTGTTTTCCATAATAATATATAATTTGAAAATATAAGACCAGCCCCGTATATCGTATTTCAGCATTAATTATAAAAAATAATTGATGTATAAAGTCTGTTATTACTGTCATATAATATTAAACTGTATTATACTCTAAATCAATGTTAATTACATAAAGAAACCATATCCCATTCACGTGTTGTCTGACGTCCAAGTCTCCGTCTTAAAAGAGTACGACAAACAAATTTGCGTTCATTATAATTAATTGTATAATATTATGCAATATGCTGTTAGTGAAATAATTATTAAACTTATTTATAAGAACATTATTTGTGTTTGAGTGAAGGTTTTTTTTAATTTTTAATCATAATGTGAATATGTGATATATTTTAAATTAAAAATGATCATAATATCTTGCTTAAAAGTTTAAAAAAAATGTTTTTAATATTTACAATTAATTAACTGAAACAATAAAGTAGAATGTAATTTAGTACAATGTATACGATATTCACATGAATGGCTTGCGGAGGAAGCTGTTCGCACTAACGGCACCTTCAGAAAAATTAAAATATTGAGAAAAAGCCGATGCTCAGATAAAGATAATGTTCTAAGGTTCTTACCTTGTTTGATAATAGGTAGTTCAATACTTAATTCACATTTATATTGATTTTGATGAATGTAAATTTGCTATGCATACAGGGCCGGATCTAGATTTGTGGAGCCCTCAGGGCCCATATATCAAAATAGAACGCCTCGAACGAAGATAGGATCTAGATTGGATTAGATGTTTTAAGATTGGCGATTGGGTACCAATCGTTTTTAAGGAGTTGAGAATAGGCAAATTGAAGGCGAATCTATTGAACTCTAACTAATTTTTATGAGGGCTTGAAATTAGACATTGCATGGATATTCACCCGTTTTCTCCGGAAAGACTTTCTTGAAAATTTAATACAAGATTCTTCTGAAGTTGTTAAAATAGTAGATCAAAAATAATAAAAATACATAAGGCCAAATTTATTTTAAAAACATTTAAACATTTTAAACTTCAAATATTGACCGAAATTTATCATCGAACATTTGCAAGTTGTTTTGTAGTTAAAAATTTATAAAATGTTAAGTTTTTATAACTAAGGATTGAAAATTTAAAACTAGGTTTTACTTAAGTAGTTTATAGTGTAACCAAAAAATCAAAAAAATATATTATAATTATAATTTTTTATAGACATTTTAACATTTTAAGTTAAAATTTGGTCATCAAAATATCTATCATTTGCAAATTGTTTTGTGGTTAAAAGTTCATAAAAAATGTTATATTTATATTATTTAAGTTTTGAATTCAAGTTTAACATATTCCTGAAAGTGACCCGCCGACACCTGCAGGGCTATAGGTACTGTACAGTAGAGTGGTATACAAAATAAATGTATAAAATGTTCATTTTTTTAGCTAAGAGTTGACAATTTTAAACAAGGTTTCTTTTAAGTAGTTACTAATGTAACCAAATAATCAAAAAAATGTAATAACATGGTGATTTTTACTGACATTTTAAATTCAAATTTAGACATCTCAATATATTGAGAATTTGCAAATTATTTTGTTCTTAAAAATGTATAAAATGTTTGATTCTTATATTATCTAAGAATTGAAAAGTTAAAATAATATTTTTTGTAAGTTGTTCTAAAATTAGTTAAAACATTTTAAAGATACAAATAATGGACACTTTTTCTATAAGCATTTAGGATTTAAATTTTTACCAAAATTCATCAGAATCTCGAATGTTTGCAAATTATTTTGTAGTTCAGAATTTTTAAAATGTTACATTTTTATAGCTAATAATTAAAAATGTAAAACAACATTTCTTGTAAATCTTAATAGTTAATGTTTTAACCAAAAGATCTAAAAATAAATTTACTTGGTTGATTTTTAAAAACACTTTAAGATATATCTATATTCTTTATTTCCCATATTTATAAAACAAAATATTTAGTATATTGTAATTTCATTTGTTGGATTTGAAAATAATAACATGACTAAACATCTATAAGTCATAAATAGATCATAATATAATCAAATATTTAATAAATATGTGTATTTTTTTTATAGGATTCTGAATACTCTGAAGAAATTGTTAAATCGTTATACCTTTTATTTTGTTTCAATAAATTATATTTAGTAGCTATTTACTCAAAGTCACAAAACATAAAACAAAATTAGATCCGTTACAAACATTAGTAAAAATATTAATTTATTAATTGTCTATACTTCTACCACACAGCATTCTGTGCACCAACATGTAACCGTCTGCATACTACAGTTTAATATTGAGAACCTCTGATCTAGATGACTAAATAAATAATAAAATATTATATATTATCAAGTTTTATAATTTTTTGTTATTTTTACTTTCTATGAATACTATGTTTTAAGTTAAATAATCTTTTGTTTATTAAAGATTGAAGTCAATATATCCCGAATGCAAAGATGAAGTGATAAAGTGTTTACAATCTTTGGATTTCGATTTTAACACTGAAGGATTACTTTTTAAATCAATATAACTGTTATGAGCTCAGGAAACATTAAATTCTAATTTTATGGACAATATTTAATTATTTTTATTATTTACAATTTAGTTTATATATTCTAATGGAATATTTTTTTATTAATGATTGGTTGATTTGAATTTTAAAGCAAACTAAAATTGTATTTTGTATTATTTTTATTTTAACTGTATAAGATAATGTTTCTGGTTAAGTTTATGTATAATAATAGGTAATAATGTTATGTTTTTTTTTTAAGAACCTGAATATACAAATAATTATGAATCTTAACAATAATATCCTGCATTATTTATAACAATAAATTGTGCCATCTTTTAGACTTTTGGTTGCTTTATTAATGATATTAAAGTTTATAGCTGTAATTTCGCTTCTGATAGTGCTTAACAAATAAGAATAGTAAGTCCATTTTAATGAACAAAGAATAAACGAAAATATTTAAAAACTCATAAAATCAATTCTATCATATAAAATGAGTATATTATGGATGTTTATTTAAGGATTGTATGTTAATTATACTTTGTGCGTGGATCAGTTTAGTGTATAAACAAACCAGTTCAGTCGATTTCCCAACATTTTGCTTGGATGGAGATACTGTCAATCCGCATAGCACTGCAGTACTGTACAGCAGAGCTGCACCCACTTGCAAACCTTTTTTTAATTTTTAATTTATTGATCTGATGATAATTAGATAGGTAGTTAAGTTTTGTAAACCCTTCAGAGAGACATAATATGGAATTTGTATAGAAATTATCTTATAAGACATAATTATTTTATTATTTTAGTCTTTAAGGGATGATGGTTGGGAAAGGTCGAGGGGGAAGACCTTCACAGCTTACCTTCGAGTAAGATTAATTATTTTAAGAATGTCTATATAATTTGAAGTGCTCTATCTTCGCTGTACACAAAAAAAAATCGGTTAGGTTAGTGACCAGATTATCTTTCTACTAATTCTCAACATTTCACCCGATCGAAAAAAAAAAAATATTTCAATCTATTATACTGCTGTATATTTTCAGTGTATTGTCGTTGGCGTTACATTTGAATAGGTTTCCGAGACATTCTTTCGGGCGCCCCATCGGTAATGCCCGATATACAACTATAATACATCTTTACCGGACTCAACAATATTCTGTAACGATGGTGAGATCTTCATGTGTGGTCATGTCATGCACATTAATCCCGAGACTCAAATATATCACCGAGGTAATATAAAAACATTCCCAAGTCCTTCGTATCGTCCAACAACCATAAGTATTGTTCCTATGGCTATATAGTATAAATTGTATGCCTTTAATATTATATATAGCCAGTGGTGATCTCGTTGTGGTGAACATCCGGTTTAAGGGGCCTGCACGCGACCTGTTTTTTTGCTCAAAAACATGCCTTACAGGAAAAACTCTCACGCCTCGTAGATTGGTCCGAATTCCGTAATTTTTTTTTCGTTAGATAGAGGAAGACTTCTTACAGGGCGCATTGGACTTGGATTTTCAAAATTATTTTTCTAAGTCTTATGTTACAAGTTTGAATTTAATCCATTTTTACAACTTTTTAGTTTTTGTATTATTTTTTGTTTTTAGCAACGTAATCAAAAATCGAAGTGCAATGCGCCCTGTAAAAAATATTCCTCTATCTGACAAAAAAAAAAATTACGAAAATCGGACCAATCTACGAGGTGTGAGAGTTTTTCCTGTAAAGTGTGTTTTGAGCAAAACATCACGCTAGTAATTTTTCTGTCTGGCGATTACGTTGACATGTGCATGCGCGTGCGTATACATCTCCCGCGGCCAGCAGACCGCACACTAATAATCATTTACGACTAACACCGTACGACGACGAGCTTACAAATTGCCTAAATGTTGCCCCTTATTAAAAAGTCACGAGCAGGCCACTTAACGACTGTATCGCAAAACTATAGAAGTATATATTGAACGAACATATATGTAGGTAATACGTTAATACCTATATATGAAAAGTTATTTAAAAAAGACTAAAATTATAAAATTATGTCACCCATGGGATGTAGGTATAATATTACAGGTAGGTTGTACATTTGTACCTAACACTAATATATTTATGTTTAAAAAAGGGGAATGTATAAATAACCGCTCTCCTGTACCACGTGCAGCAGTAGGTTTAGAGTGTACCTCGTCAAGAAAATTGTTGACGAAATCCATTTTAATTTATAGTGTAACAAAAGAAATAATGACCGAAGATACATGATATTTTTAATGAATGTACAAATAAGTATTTTCTATACACCATACAATGTTCAATATACTTTGACTTTGTTTGAGGTGTTTATAAGCATAATAGATTTTCGGGGTTTTTTTTTCATATTGTCGATAACAATTTTTTTAATCAGTCAAAAAATTTAAAAATTTAATACAAGTTTTTTCATAACTTGTTGTAAGTGAAAATTAAAAAGTTGAGCGTAAGTCTTTAACAATTTTTTATAAGAGTGTAAAGTTAAAATGTCGACAAAATACGTAAAAATCACGAACATTTGCAGTTTTTTTTGATTTAGAAATTCATAAAAATTTTCTATTTAAATCTAAGATTTGAAAATTCAACACAAGACTCTCTAAAGTTCTTCTATCTTTATTCTATACTATAGTATAGTCGGTATAGTACAAAATTAATTATCTTTTAGATTTTGAGCGGAGCGCTGAATGTATCAATTTTGTGTAATGATGCATTGATTAATTATACAATATTTATTGTATATTTGGTATTCATTTAGTATGTGACCTACCAAACGCGTGACCTACCGTATATGGTATTCGTTTAGTATGCATGACCTACCGGACCAAAAATAATTTAAAAACAGTCAAATTAAAAATCATAAAATTAGGTTATTTTATTATTATAGTTTACGATTTACATTCAAAATCAGTCTACAAATTATCAGTAAAATAAATGTTATAAAATTATTTTATTAGGTATACATTATGTTTGGCAATACACTTTTTGTATATCACTTATAAATTTTAAAAAAATTGTCCGTACGGCGTACCCCATACTCAATAATCAGTGGCTATTTTTGTGTGTACTACGACGCACTTTGTGCACTACAAAATTACAAATGTACACTATGAAAAATAAAAATGTGCACAAATTTAAATATGTGCACTACAGAAAATCAAAAAAAGTTGCCACTGCTAATAATAATATAAATAATTGTTTTGGTAGATCACGTACTAAACCCGGTAATGCAGGTAGGTCACATACTAAACTCGATTTTCGCTCGGTAGGTCACATACTAAACGAATACCGTATATTTAATCAATGAATGATGTGTGTTTTTTCTCTTTTTTTATTGCTGTCATCGCGTATTGTCTATTTTTTAACATTTTTTTTTCTCTATAAATAACGATAAAAACAATTTTGCTGTGTCAAATTGCTTGAAAACTTAATACAAAATTTCTCATAAGTCGTTAAAACAGTAGATTAAAAATATTAAAAATACATAGTCACAATTTTTTTTTAAGCATTTAAAATGTTTGACCAAAATTCATCATTGAACATTTTAAAATTATTTTGTGGTTAAAATGTTAAATTTTTATAGCTGACTAGCTGAGGACACAAAAATTGTCGTTAATAGTTCATAGTGTATCCAAAAAATCTAAAATCTCAATAAAAACAGTTTTTTACAGATAATTTAAGTTCAAATTTGGACAATTATTTAGGTAATTAAACAAAATATAACGATTTTCGTTATTTTGTCGTGATTTAAAATTATTATTCGTAATACAATATTATTATATTTTCTACATCCAATAGCCTTTTTAAATGCAACTTTTTGTCATCAATTTATTGAATCCATTGTATTACAATTAATAAAATATAACATCATAAAATATACTTAATAATTTAGGCCGACAGACCGTTTTTGCTCAGAATCGTTTTTCGTATACAAAATGATACATCATTAATGAACGAAATAATAGATTTTTGGTTATTAACTAGGTATTTAGAAGAAACCCTGTTTTAAATGTTTAACCATTAGCTTTATACAAATTGAACATTTTATACATTTTTAACCACAAAATAATTTGAAAATTTTCGAGATTTTGATTAATTTTGTCAAAATTTAAACTTCAAATGCTCATAAAAAAAAATCGTTCCTATGTATCTTTAAGCAATTTTTACTAATATTAAAACAACTATTGAGAAACCTTTGATTAAATGTTCAAGCTTTTAGACCAAACAAAAATACATTTTATTTGTAATAAAAATTATAGGAAATCTTGTACTTATCACATTTTTAAACATTGGATATAAAACAAAACTTTTTATGAATATTTCTAACTCAAAATAATTTGCAAACTTTCGTGATTTTGTCGAATTTTGATTAAATACCAAATCCAGACTCTTATAAAAAAATGTATTGTGAATTTTGTAGGTATCGTGTGGGTATTTACATGGATGTGTTAGATTTGTATTTAATGATATATAAATCGAAAAACGATTCTGAGTGAAGACTATATATCAGCCTACATAACTGAGCAGTGTACATTGCAGAAAACATTGCATTTGAAAATTTAATTACAAGTATACGAGGAACAAGAACCTTTAAATATCTATCGATCTACCACCACCTCCCTCAGGAGACGAATTTGCCAGAGACGATAAGAAATCATGTTAAATGCAGAAATGCCCCGTCTAGCGCGGTATAGCAACACTGAAGAAATCAAAAGGAGTGCGGAGGTGAGTTTAGGAATTGCTGGGCCTTAAAAAAAAATCTATGGCAAGGCAACTTAACAAGTCGACTGCAATACCAATTTCACTGAACTTGCCACGAACGCCTTGAGTTTCGTTCGTGCATTCAGCAGTTATATTATGAACTTGAACTGAGTATCATAATATATGATATTCAGATTTTTATTAGAGTTAATGCCTGTTTACTGGCAAGCATTCGTAAAATATTAAATGCAACCATTTCACATACGTATCACATAATAAAAAAATCCTATTTAAACTTTTTTTTAAATTAGTTTTAAGTATATTTTTGTTATATTTTATCGTGTTTTAAAACCTGAGCCCTACTCATTAGCTATAAGAATTGAACATATAACATACATGTTTAACTACAAAAAATATATATATACGTAATACACGTACTGCAGTTATCGATAATTTAAAATTTACATGGTATTTTTTTTAAAATATGATGTACCCAAACGTTTTATTCATTTTTGGTGTCTGAAAAAATGTGTTCCAAAACGTGTGTTTACAATCATTCTCCCGAATTCCAGATACAAATACCAAACGACGTGTTACTGCTTACCGATGCGTGACGCTTACACGTATATATAGTTAGGTACATAATATGAAATAATACTATTATATACCGTCTTATTATTATTATTACTATTATTATTATACTGGGAATGCTTATGATTGGTTTTCGTGTTTCTGTACAATATTATAAGGGTATGCGTGCGTAGGTGGTCCGTGCAAAATCGTCCAGATGTATTATGTGTGTTTGAGAATCGGAATTTCTATAGGTACCTTGTAAGTCGCAGCGTTATTATGCGAGGCGTTTGCGGCGGCTGGGTTCTTTTTCGCATTGTAGTTTTTTTTTTTGAGTGGTCAGCGGGTGTGCGACAACACGACGCCGACTTTTGAATTCTCGTCTGGAATCGAGAATACATCGACTGGTTTCTATATTGTCCGCATATATTCGTATTATAAGTATACCTACGGATTATAAAGGTAGGTCGTACTATCAGTAACTGCATGTGTGGCCGATGGAATAGCCGAATCCCAGCCGGGCCCGTCGTTATAGATATATTTTCCGCCATAAAGAAAAAATAATATTATTGTCATCTGTTGCCAATATATTTATTTAATTTTGCCAGTTCAATTTTTTTTTTTAATTGCCACCCACGACCAGTACATAACTTGATTGTTATATATAATAACAAGCACTTGCCTCTAGTACAAGAAATTAACGATTATGCGGTTATATTTTTAATATTATTAAAAGCAGGTAAGCCACGCTGAAATAACTGGTTCAATCTATTATCCAAATCGTCAAAATCGGATGAGTTTTGTTGCATACCTATTAATAAATATGAACTGTAATAAATGGCAACCCGACATCGCTCGTGAAAAAACGAATTCTTTTTTTTATATATATTTATACTAATTATTTTATTTTAGTTCACTGCGGTGGCAAATTGCGGTGTCGGTGTGCCTCGTTTTGTGTAGCTGATTGGATATACCTATATAGCACTTGGTATATTTTCAAATGTTCTGAAACCTCAAAGGACAATTTTAAATTTTCATCAAAATCGGTTGAGTAGTTACTCATATATGTTTAAGGATTATAATTTATTTACTCGTAAATGCTCACTATTTTGCAGTATTTTGAGAGTGTTTTGAACGTATTTGTGTTTGGAAATCAAAAGCATTATTCGTCACACTTCAGATTGTTTTTTGACAAACTATTTTATTTATAATTAAAATCAAATATTAAACATTTATTTAGATATTCATTTATTTTGTTTTTCATTAACCGTTTATTGGTTAATGTCAAAAATAATGAAAATTGAATACGAATAATAAATATGTTATTAAGCGTATTGTCCTACATTACATTACACACATGATGAAATCTAATATAATACAATTTTACAAATGAAATGTTTTTGGAAATAAATTATTTTAATAGCAATGATATCATAAAATATGATTAGCTATTGCAGGGCTGACAGACCATACGAAAAACGAATCTGAGCGAACATCACTATTATGTATATTTTATGAAATTATTGTTATTAAAATAATTTATTTTCTATTAGCAATACAGTAGGAAGATTTAATACATTTTTGGCTACAAAATTGCATTTGAAAATATTATTGTGCACCTACATAGTGTTGTATACCTTGCTATAGCATAATATATATTTTGTTTATAACATCTATCTTATATCTGTATCTGTATGTCTTGTTACTAACATCAGATAGTCAAGACTATTATTATTATTATTATTAATTTCATTATTATATATTATTATGTTTTTGTTGTTGAGACTGTGTGTGAGTGGTGCTTTTACTTAATACAAGTTGTCAAATCAAATATATAATCAAATCAAATATAAAACACATAGTAATATACTTTTTATGTTTCAAGTACCATATTTCAGGTACTCCAGAATAATATTATTAAATTACATAATATAACTAAAATCGTTACTCTACTTATAAATACCTATATAAACTGAATATTTTATAAATGTTACCCTCGTACACAATACCGGTGACTGAGCTCCGGGGGTGGATATATGCCGATTTCGAAAGCATTGTATTGAATATAATAAAAAGCAAAAGCCGACTTCTTTCAAATCGAAAATCCATTTTAGTTGTCATCGTGCCTACATACTTTTAAAATATAATACACAACCGAACCGACAATTACTCTCTTCGGGTCCGTATATAGCGTGGAACATAATATTATAAAGATACAATGAGATTTAGATGATCTCCACATGTGCTCGGTCCGATCTCTCGCCGCAGTATAAATCGTCCTTTTTCCTATATATATTATGTATTGTCCACAGCAGGAAACACGTCGTTTATTTTACCGAAATTCAAAAATTTCGAAGCTGTAGGCCCACGTTGTTGTGAAAAAGGTAGAATATTGTCATTAGCGACTCGAGAAATGTCTAATCCGAGTAAATTTATGTTTAAGTATTTGTGTACACCATTTCCTATAAACTCAGTTTCAAAAGACGTATCAACGATGCGGTAAGCCCCATTGTTGTGGAAAATATATAATAATATTATATCGGTGGCTCAATAAATGTTTATTCCGTGTACATTATTAGTTTAAATATGTTTTTAAAAGATAAATACCTTTCAACGTCTAGTGATACATTATTATGTTCTGTAGTATTGTGGACATAAAATAATATTTGCGAATTTTATTCGTATCATTATACGTTATATAATTAGCAATTAAGTCGATTATTAAGAACACATACATGATGGATGTAATGTGTGGTTGTTATACAGTAAATCAATATTTTACTTTTATGAATGTGTCAGTTATATGTATTTCAGCTTTGATTGTGTACAGCAACACATAGACGCCTGCTACTGATTGTGTTAACCACACAACAAAATATGATGTTATTTTTTAGTTCGTGATAACAATACAATAGTGTTAACTTATAACTTGACTACTCGAGTCTTGATAACTTCAATAGTTACTGTAATGTATATTTAATTTCGTAAATAGTATAAAATAAATACTAGATACGAATATAGGTAGCATATGTGGCTGCTCGTGATTAGACGTGTAGGTTCAAGGGCACCATATGCCCACGTTATCTCAAAACAATATTTTTTATTGAACCTAATTACCGTTTAAATGGTTTGGTCTTCTCCGGTATAGGCACTGAAATCACTTACCTATATCAATAAAATATATACTTTTGCGTGCATAATCCTTATAAAATTCCAAAATATTCTTTCTAAAGGTTTAGCACCAGATCGGGGCTTAAGTAAATTATTATTTTTCGCGGAATCGCCAAACAATGCAGTTTGGTTTAACATTATATACGCTCGAGTAGTCGAGTGGTATTTTTGTATTTTATATAGACCATCGTCGAGTATGACAATAATATCACACACACACACACACACACAACGATAATGTTAGCAGTGGTATATTCGATTGTCCTATACCCACCCACCCACCCACCAATTTTTATTAAAATAACACATTTGTATAGCATATTTATAATATAAAATTAACTAGACAGCGCGGAAAAAAATATTAACGAAATAAATTTTGGGTGACGAAAATATAGTTGGTATAATTATATTTTAGTGAGGTTTGATACAAATAAATACTGGCATTGACTATAAAATTATGGTTACACATTTAGTAATTGTACTAATAAAATATAGTCGGCATAATTAAATTATATTTAGGTACAACAAACTGAAATGGTTAAACATGCTAAAAATTATAGTTAAAAATATCTAGTACTATTTACTAATAATACTAGTTGAATTAACTAAAGCTGGTACCTGCATATGCATATGTCGAGAGCTAAACGATAATCTATTTTCACTATATTATTCAGTTGAAGTAATTATAAAATTAAGTTGTTAATATTATTGATACTATTTTTAGATGCATCCAACATTTGTCCTTTGTCCTTTGTCAGCAATAATGTTTCAAATTTTCCGTCAGCCAATCGTAATGAAAAGTAAAAATAATTTTTGTCAGAAATAAAATTAAAAATAACTACGATAAAGATTAGTTATCAGTATTTTTACACAATATAAATTCTCTTCGTTGTTTGCTCCAATTACATCAGTTGATGTGGAGAGATCTTTCTCGATTTATAAAAATATCTTGACCGATAATCGAAGATTATTTAAATTCGAGAACATAAGGAAACACCTCTTACTCCAATGCAACACGGGTAAAATAAACCTGTCTAATTGTTTAAATATTTTATGATTCGAGTATACATACAAGAGACAGCAATACACAGTACTCAGTGCTTGAATACAATACAGTAAGTCAGTAACGCACTTTATTATCGTAATATCGTAGGGTATATCTTTATACCTTCCGTCGTCCTTGTCGTCACCGCGTGTCTGCGTATAACTTTTGATAAATTTCTTTTACTATGGATGAATTTACTGTTGGTATGTTGATTGAATGGGGATTTGAAGAATTGATTGATAAGTTTAAAGGTAATTATTGTATTTTATTATTTATTTCATTGCTTGTAAAATGCTTAAATTACTAGGTAACAACATTGGGAAAAGCTTATATTATGGTAACATGCTATCAACTGACTGCATGCAGGTAATTATATATAGTTACCTATTTGAATGTACTTAAAATATTTTATAATTACAAGTTTTAACAAAGTACATAATTAAGGTTAACTGTTAAGTTATAGCCTATATAGGTACATAGGTAGATTTGTCTGACTAAAAAATAAATGTTTTTATTGTAACTACCTAATAATTTTAATGTTTTTAAATGTAATTAGATGAGGAAATCGGTAAAGATGAATTTATGTCATTAACGGAACTAATGGTTGCAGAACTAATACCAAAAATGGGTAAACGATTTAACGATCATCATTTTATAAAAAATTTATCAGTTTTAAAAAAGCATCTATGCCTGAAACTATTGCAATATCGCTTTTAGTGCTGGATGATCAAATGAGTAGGTTCTTAAAAGATACAATTTTCTTAATACCATTGAATATTTATTTTTATTTGCATAAATATGTTTTTTTAGACAAACTTGATGATGACAATTTAAATATATCTAACATATCAAACTTTGAAATATATGAAGATGAAGTTGAGAGAGTAAAAACTAACATGAACTTATTTTCTCATAAAAATGTATTTGGTAACGTACAACTTGAATCTAATGATCAACCTAAAATATCACCATTTATAGGTGGTAGTTCTCAAGGTAGTTCAACATATTCTTGTATATTTGCCTGTATTGTATTCATTTAATTTAATTCATAAAATGTAGGTACAGAAAATGATTTGATCACACATGTTGGAATTTCAAAAAAGTCATCAAGTACTGATGAAATTGTTGAGGTTTAAATTACTTATTAAAAAAAAAATATTAGTTCAGAACTTGTACTTATTTTATTATTTTTGTTCTATTCTTTAAGGCCAATAAAGCAAAAAATTATATTAGCAGCATACTAAATAAATATAGTGATAGCAAAGTAGTACTTGATTATTATGAATCGGTTGGTACATTTAGCCAATATATACGATATAGTTTATCCTCCATCATAATTAAGCATGAAATATAAAATAGATTAAATAACGAACAAGAACAATGCATATTTTTTTTTGTATTAATATTAATTTAATTTGTTTTATTTTATACTAGCCGACCCGTCACTGCTTCGCCTGTGATTGGTTATTTATTTTGCATTCGGAAGATGATATGTAGAATTTTTTATACAAATTGTATCGTTTAATGTGATCGGCAAGTAAATATATACAAAAAACGGTTAATGAAAACGTATTGAAATGTTTTTTTAGCGGTATTAATGATAAATATATTTTTATTAAAAATGAATACAGATACAAAATAAATGCTAATTAATCTGTTGACAAAAAAAAAATTAAAAATCGAGCGTAGTGGTGATACTCAGGGGGGTATTTGGAATAACTCTGTAAAAAAAAATTGGAAAAATGTTAAATAGTGTCGTCACAAAACGGTAACATACAAATAAAAACCCTGCTCTCCCACCCCTCCATCAAAAAATTAAAAATAAGGCAATGTGGTAACATTGATGAAAGTATTTGGAGCAAATCTGTGAAAAAAATTGTAAAAAAGTTCAATAGCGTCGTCAGAAAATTGGAACATTTAAATACAATACACCCCCTCCCCATCCCCTCCAGACAAAAAAAATTAAAAATTGATCGAAGTGATGACACTCGGGAAGATATTTGAAACATCTCAGTGAAAAAAAAAATGGAAAAAAGATAAATATTGTTGTCACCAAATGGGAACATAAAAAAGTTCTGTTCTTGCGGACATCGTAGTGGGGCCCCAAAAATTAGCTTTGTTTTTTAATACTTCAAGAATTTTCAACTTATTTTTTACTATCAAAAATGGTACTAAAACCTTCAGCAAACTGTCAGATATTAGTATATAACAGTAAAAATGTTCAGCCAAATCGGTTCAGTAGTTTTCTTGGTTAGCGTGGTCGTAGAAAACTCCTTAAATTTTATATATTAGTATAGATATATATATATAGGTATACAATTTACACGTTTATTTAAATTAATAATAACTAATTATTCATTAACTTAATCGGACCAAATTTTTGCCTTAAACCTTCTCTGTGATGTCCTCATTAATTTAAAAAAAATTGGACGACGATTGAATAAGAAGTTTCGGAGTTTACCCCGCACAAAAAAAAGCGACTTCAATTTATATAGTAGTATAGATTTATAATCCATATTACCTATATGTTGCATTTTACAGAAAATCATGAAGTTCAGCGGACTGTTGGTTTTGTTGTTGGACCGTAATTAAGGGGGGTGATGAGGGGGATAGATCCCCCCCCCAGAGCTTATATATCTAATAAATCAATTTTACTAAATCCTGATGATATGATTGACGAGTTGACTAAACAGCCAAGAAAATTAGAATTTCTTTTATGAGCAGTACAAAAAAAGAGCTATGTACATTATATTACCTATATTACAAACAAAATAAATTAAATATTTTAATGATTATTATTTAATTTGAATATATTCAATATTTACATTTTGAAGAATTTATTATAATATTGTATAGGTACTAATTGTGTAAAATTTTTAAAATGTAGTATTTTGTGTGAAAAAAAATGTCCATCCCCCCTAAGACAAATTCTTAATTACGCCACTAATGTTTGTAGAATGCTTCGACGAGTTGATCGACCATCCAAAAGTTAAGAGGGGAATTGTGGATGAATGCTGTAAAACATCATGTACAAGGAATTTCATAAAATCACATTATTGCGCTCCTGAGCAAGAAATGTAAGTAACCTGTAATTTAACTTAATATTAGAGAATGATCCTGTGATTAAAAATCATGATGAGAAACCTCAAATTGGGAACTGAAATCAACTATTCAATAAAACTAACTACCTATATAGATAAAGTCATCATAATTTTTGTAAGAAAATCGTTTTAAAAAAGCGGTGTCAACGATTTTTGAATCTATTGATTGATTAATAGTTGGAATAACCACGGATAATCAATATTAATCATGTGTTAATTTTACAAGACCAGAATTACAAATTTAAAAATAGTTAAGTTTAAACCAAGCTACAATGAAAAATTACCCATCTACGAATGCCCTAGTTTTCAAAAAATCCAAAGGTATGATTTTTTTCAACAATTTATTTTTATATATATTTAAATTACAGATCTATTCTGACTACAACAGAACCAACCTTTAGAAAGGGATACCCCGTGGATTACAGGTCGTATTATAATATGCTAAGTAAGTACATACTTAAAATTTCCATATTTACAAACACAGAAACTAAAAGTTGATTTAATAATTTGTTTCAATTTTACAGTTTGGCGTGTATTGGCGGATTATTGAACGCAGTGGCGTAATTTCAGTTTTCAATAGAGGGGGGCAAAAGATTTGGCCGGCCCAAATGGGTTAAAAAACCGCTCGCTTCGCTCGCTCGAGCACATATCTACTTACGTTTTTATCAAATTACCATTATCACCTTACTTAATTCATTATTTTTACTCCAATTGTTACAATACTTTTTATTAACTGGGTAACAACATCATTTGCAAATATACGGTACCACATATTTTATAAAAACAATTGTATATTTCTATACCAATTAAAACTCTGTAAAGTATTATAACAATTTTTATTAATTAAGAAAAATATTATTAAATTATTAAATAAAGGATATCTTCTTTTTTTCATTTTTGAATATACATCGACTGCATCATCTAAATTAATTTTACCTGATACATCACTTTCGACTGCAATTACCAGTAAATCACTCAATGAGAAACCTCAAATTGGAAACTGAAATCAACTATTCAATAAAACTAACTACATATATAGATAGTCATCATAATTTTATTATACTCAGAAATTTTCATTGTCCAAAAATCAATATTATGTTATAATGTTAACAGATCTAATAATGAGAATCCATCTACAACTACTATCACCAGTCGTTGGACGATTATTAAAGGTCGTTCAACTACCACCACCAGTCGTCCAACTACAACCACCAGTCGTCCAACTACTACCACCAGCCAACAAAATACTACCACCAGCCAACCAGCTGAATCATTAGGGTATTTTTACGATTTCCCTGGTATGTGGCCGATTATGGGATAAGGCAAGTAAGGAGCCAACCTACCTGTAATTTTCTTATATTAAAATATTTTCAGTGGTAATATTTAAAATTTTAATTTTTGTAATTTCTTTTAATTTATAATTTTTAGTTTATATAATTTATAATCAATTTTTTTAAAAATTATTTTGAATTCGATAATACTTAGGAGTAATGTAATATAATAATAATGTTAAAATAAATACAATTTGACTGTATACTTAAACTATATTTTTTTAAATTCAATAAAATTATTCATCCAATCCAACTACCTGGTCAAAGAAACTTAAATGTCTTACACCTAAACAAACACATTCTTCTTTTACTCCTGAAGATGATATATTTTATTATTTCAACCAATAGTTGAACAGCATTTCTTGGTGTAATTAAATTTGCATAACAAAACACAAGAAAACAACTTATTGATTATTTAAAAATTCTAGTGGTTCAGATGTAATTCAGATGTGGTTCAGATGTATCTAATGTAAAAATTATAGAATATAATTAAGTTTTTTCATTGAGCTGCTGGGAAGTAGATGGTTGTATAATGATGCCAGAAGTTGTTTCAATAGTTTCTATTGTTTTATGATTCAATAAATGTTTTCAAAAATAAACAAATTTCTTTGGCACAAGGTTTAAAACTAATATTTTAAAGATGGTATAGAATAAGGTGTGTAAAATGGGTCCTATTATTAAGAATTGTTGATTACATTAAAACCAAGTAGCCATTTTGAATGATTCAAAGTAATCAATTTATCTTTTTGTAAAAACATTTCATTGGAAATAAATGAAGAAATTAAGGGCCTTAGTAGGTACTAGTATATTGAAGTATAATAAAATTAATGTTTGAAATATAAAAAAAGAATCCATTGAAGTATTAGAATAAATCAATTATTTAAAGATGACAACATATCTATAAAGAGTAAAATGAATTATAGTTTGCCAATACATTATTTTGTGTTATATCTCTAGGGATTTCTCTGCACTATACCTGCCCACTACTACTAAGTACTACTGGAAGATTCATGCTGAAATTTAAAAACAAATTAGATAATCACATAAAATATTTATAAAAATATTTCATTGAAAATTAATTCCTATAGTAATTAAGTAGGTATATAAATTGTATTTTATTGTAAAATTAAGTTTTGAAGTAGAAATAAAAGAATCTACTGAAGTATTAGAATTAAATGATTTAAAGAAGATAATTAATAATATTATTACTTGGAGCTAAATACAACAAATCTACAAAACAAAAACATGACTTACCGGTATATTATTTTGTATTATATCTGCTGGTAATTTCTCTATATTACTATTGGAAGATTCAGACTGAAATTTAAAACAAATTATTCTCATCAAAATATTTGTTTAAAATTAATACTTATGGTAATTAAGTGCTTGTATTTAATTATTATAAGTATAAGTTCTGTAACATAAATTAAAGAATCCACTGAATTATTAGAACAATTAAATAATAACAAAAGATACCATGGCCTATTATAAGGATCAAGTTGAATAGAAATGTATTATATTATATTTGTATTCTGGTATCTTTTGTAGGTTGGAAAAAAAAGTTACAGTGTCAAATCATTTCAACAGTTATTAATGCTCAAGATTCAGAGTAACACGATCATTGAGTAACATCAATCACACTTTTTAGTTTTTACAAGATCATAATGATCATATTAATAATTTTTCATATCAGAAGGTTTTGAATTTTGTTGTAATATTGATTTATATTTAAAAAGTTTTAAGTTTTCATTTTTTATATATATATGTGTAGGTATTGTTTTATATATATTTTAAGTTTACTAGTATATTATGTAATTATGTTGTATATTTTTAAATTAAATGGACAAAGAGCAGTATATTAAATAAATTTATAAATTTTATAAATTATATAATAATAAGTAAAAATTAGAGTTCATTCAAATTCAATTAACTTCTGTCATATTGAAATTCTAGTGCCCCTCCACCTAAAAAGTAGTTACTCGATTTTTCACGGATATTTTTGTCATTTTTACTGTACGTGTTTGATCCCATTGGTGGTATAATTTTTCAACGCACCTGGTTCATTGTTGTGATTTGATTGATAATCTATATATTTGTAGAATATGAATCAATTCCTAAATAATAAAAATCATTTTAGTCGGCTTATACAGTATAATTATCCATAAACATATTATATTATAATTTATAAGTATGTTACTGTAAACAGTGTAAATCATACAAGTAAGCATATTCATAGCAATGAATAATTTACATGAGGGGGCTATAACTTTTTTTTCCTTGTGGTACACTGGTACAGTGGTACCTACTACCTATAGACGATGCTACCGAGACTTCTTGTAAATTAATTCGGCAACATGAATCACTTTGCTTTATATGCTTTTTCTTTACATTATTAAATATATAATATGAAAATATTTCAGTTCTCATGCATGGACAGAATTATAGGGAGGGCTTATCCTAATTCTGGAGGGGGGCTATAGCCCCCTTAGCTCCACCCCCTCCCCATTCTACGCCTATGCAAGTAAGGTACTATTATTAATATAAGTATCGGCGGTGTAGCTGTCGACGGCGGCGGCAATAATTGTACCTACTCATCGTTGTAGATCAGTGGTTGCCAAGATTTTTATCTGTACCACCCACTTCCTAAAAAAAATCAGTATTCAAATACTTTTAAATAGCAGTATGCGAATACGTATTTTAAATACATATGACACCAAGTATTTAAATACGTTTTCTGAATACATCTGATAAGTATTTTAGCAAGACTGCAAAAAAATAATGATCTTGAATTAAATATTAAAAAACTGCTAAAAATTATCTGAAAAGTGAAAAAGTATTAAATTCATATTTTATATAATTTTTAAATTAATTTCTACTCAGTAGTAGATTGTGAACAGGTTGTTGGCAAGGTGGAATTTATGTATATATATCAATCCACTTAAGTCGCGGGTACATTGTAGACGGTTTTTGTAGTTTTATGTTTCCTCGGTTTCAATAGGTTTTTTAAATAATTTTTAACACTACCAAGGGAGATAATATATTCTAAAACGATCAGTTTAAACGTAACAGGAACGAATGCTGTGCCGGCGATGGCCGTCCTACGAGCGTCTATACAACGAGTATAGGTACGATAATTATTGTCGCAGCCGTCGACAACATAGCCGACCAGCTACTGCGCCCCTGGCAGCGGGACTCACTTCTTCGAAACACTTGTTGCTTTCTATGCTAGCTATATTTTATTTTCACTTGGGCCTCGCGACTATACACCGTACTTCCATATACAACCGTATATTTTCCTTCAAATCAACCCCATCTGATTCCAACATATCGTAGCAACGTAGTCTGATGCCATGACATCCACCGCGGTGTTATCTTAATCATTTTAGTTGTAAATAAATTAACATTTAAATATTTTGACAACAAAGGAAAATACTACCGAGGAAAATAATACATTCAGAAACGATCGGTTTAAACGTAACAGGAACGAATGCTGTGCCGGCGATGGCCGTCCAACGAGCATGTCTATACAACGAGTGGGTACAATAATTATTGCCGCAGCCGTCGACAGCTACAACACCGCCGACCAACTCCTGCGTCCTTGGTAGCGGGACTCAATTAAACACTTGTTGCTCTCTGTGCAAACTATCATTATTTTCACTCGGGCCTCGCTACCACAGTACTTTCTTTCCAATCGCTCTATCTGATTCCGTCGTAGCAACACGGCCCGATGCCATCTCATCGGCTACAACACGATTGCGCACTTTTTCCTTTTTTGTCCCTAATGATTACAACACGATTGCGCCCCGATTCCTGTTTACCTGATAAAATCACAACACGATTGGGCACCAAATGATATGTATACACCTACTGTATTTAGTACTATAAACTGTGTATAATAATTTATATATAAATGTACAACATAAAAATATAAAATAATATAATAGGCACAATAGTTACATATTTTCTATATTGTTTCCCAATTATTACATCTCAATAACAAGCTTAATAATAAGACTGACGAAAACTTAAACATTGTTAAATATTTCTGAACTATATATAAAGCCGGTCCCACACGACTCGTGTACTCGGCGAATAATCGTTAATCGCGATGATTAAAAATAATAAATTATCAATGAATGATTATTTGCAGGCAATGGAACCACGGTTTTTTGCTAGTCACCATGGAATTTTTTAAATACAATTATACATATTATAAAATGTATAATTATAATTCATATTATATTTTATTTTTATATGAACAAAAAAAAATATCGACTATTGACTATGTCAGTATACATTAAGTAGATACATGTAATTTAGAAAAAAACAATTATTAACCAAGCCATTTGTATTTTTGAAAATTCCCAATTGTTTTAAAATCAAAAAAAGGTCGGCAAGTGAATACCGCTCTGCTGTACAGTGGAGTTAATGTTATGAATTTGTTAAATTTTAATTCATTGTATAAGAGAAATGATTCAGAGCGAAGACGGTCTGTCAGCCTACAGAACCAAGTGTAATTTTTAATGATATTATTGCTATTAAAATAATTCATTTTATTAGTATTAATAATACAGTACCTAGGTTGAATTTATTTTGCAGAACACATTGCATTTGAAAATTTAATTACAAGTAAACGAGGAACAAGAACCTCAAATATTTATCCACCCACCACCTCCTTAAAAGACGTTACGAACTCCTGCCAGACATTGTTGACGAAGCCTTGGACTATGCAGAATCCTTTCTAAATAGCGCGTTTTTAATATATTTTTTGATTTTTTGTTTACGCACTATTAAATATTTATGAAAAACCTTGTTTTATATTTTCAATCCTTAGCTAAAAACTGATAATTTTATACATTTTTAACTACAAAATAATTTGCAAACATTCGAGATTTTTGATGAAATTGGTCAAAATTTTAACTTTAAATGCTTATAAAAAAAATTTGAATTTGTATCTTAAATACTCTTAAAACTGCATTTAGAGAAACTTACGAAAAACCTTGTTTTTAATTTTCATTTCTTAGTTACAAACATTATTTAGTTTTTTAACCACAAAATAATTTGTAAATGTTCGATGATGAATTTCGGTCAAAATTTGAAATTTAAATGATTGTAAAAAAAAATTATGAATACCTATGTACTTTTATTATTTTTAATCTGCTATTTTAAAAACGTATGAAGAATCTTGTATCAAATTTTCAATTAATTAGAACCAACGAAATATTTTTTATCGTTATATAAAGAAAAACAATTTGAATAAACTAAAAATGTCTTATGCGTACATTAGTACAAAAATGTTCAAAAACTTTAAAAAATTTTTGGTGTATAGAAAATGATAATCTTAACATTTTTTAAAAATTTCAAACGTCTTCAATTGTTCTTTTTTGAATTACATGAAACAGTCCTTTATTACTGTCATTGTCATTATTAATTTAATTAAATGTAAATTATTAATATTACTCATAAGTTTGAAGTTATAGTTAGATCCGTTAGTGAAACATAAGTTTAAGTAACAAACTGGTATGCAATATTCCTTGGGAGTTGAAGTTGATTATATTATAAATAAGGGTTTGGACTTAAAATCATTCTAAGAATGCATAATAATTTTTTCTATTTAAAATAATGATACGAATTTATTGCTTATTCATATAATTTTGATTGGAACTATTTAATGGTCAAAAATTATTCATAATCTATGACATTTCATTATTAACATTTTTTATTTTTGAACGCTTGATTTTAACGAGATCGATTTGGGAATTATAATTTATAAGTTATGTTATTCTGAAAAATAATTGCAATATTATTTAGTACAATAATTTGTATGAATTTGGGCTCATGTCTAAGAGAAATATGTTGAACATATGGGAAAAATATATTACAGCCTATTTATATTAAAATGAAGCCCTGGTTGTAGGATTAATAACCTCGGTTGTACACTTTTATACGATTTAATTTTTTTGCAAATCAACATATTTTTATAAACATGAATTATTATAAATAAATTACTAAAACTATGACTTTTTTACTCTGGTGCAATAGATACTTAGTCAATGGTTAGTGGCATACGGCAGTAATTTATAAATGATTATAAATTAATAAAAAATATATGAGTAGGTAGTAGGTACACTGAGTTTTCTACTCTGGGCATTTGTTTTTATCTACTATTTAGTCAACTTTTTAAATTAAAAATTACTTAATTGACAATTGCTTTACCTTAAATATGATATTAAATTGTTCTGTTCAGTTACTCTGGTTTCATGAAAATAATAAACACAAAAACACAAAACATTAAAAGAATATTTTATTTTAAGTTATTATAAGCATAATATTAAATAAATGTGGCTGAATCCCCCCCCCCTTGCTCGTATTATTGGTTTTTGTTTATATATTTACCAAGATTTAATATTAAATTATATTATTATTGATGAATGTATTGATGCCACTTTAGAAGAAATAATAGAAAATATTTTAGAAGAAGATATTTCTTTAAATTATAAATATAAAACTGAAATGACCGAGAGAATTAAAATGTCAAAAATGTCAAAAAATTATTATTTATGGCGGTGCAATCATTTGTTTTTACTACAATTCCAATTATTTTAAATTGAAAGTCGAAAAAGAAGTATTCAGTTATACAGGAAAATAGTATTTAATATTAACTCAAAATTAAAATACTTATTGATAGATAGTATTAAATATCTAGTTATAAAGGTAACTACTGCATGGCTATTTCTACTCAAACACACTATATGAAACTGCAGGTTTTTGTAATTTTTATTTTAATATTTAATCGTTAATGCCGTAATAATAGCATTGATTATAGAATAGACATATTCTATAATCAATTCTATAATATAATTATAAATATATAATAATAATATAATATAATATAATTCTATAATCAATGACAATAGCAATAAGAGTTAACAGCATAACATTTATTACATATACCAAGTGTACGGTCATCATTCATCACATACGTAATAATAATAAAAGCTAATAAATGTAGACTCTGGAAATTAGATTTTAGTTTTTATTATATTGTAATAACGCAAAAATAAGGAAAGTAGGGAGGAAAGGGGATCACGCTCTAAACTTAAAAGTGCTGGGAGAATGATATATGAAATGGGGATATTATTATTATTACGCTATTATACCTTCCTCCAGATGTTCGGAGGGCTTTCGAGATCGTGTATTCGAGAATCTGATCAGATACACTGTACAATATAATATTGTAGGTACTATATATGTGTGTATATTAAATATGTTGTATTTTAAAGTGTCTTACACTCTTACCTGGTTCGTAGCTGTCTGTGGTGTATTAGGATAAGGTAACACTAGTTAGTAATCACTCAAAATATTTAAAAAAAGAAACACAATAGAGTTTGTCAAAAAGTGGTCTATTTCTCGCTCGTAGAATTCTGTATAGAGGTTGGTGCGCATGCACTGGCTAAGGGACGATACGGATGAGCTGACCAGAGACAGTCGGGCGGCTTTATCAAAGGCCATCGTGCCTCCGAGAGACAGATTTCTCCTCGGCGGCACAGACTTTTATAACCGTCCTTTTTCTCTGGCGGCATATGAGAAAGCCACACGCGCAACATTGTATCGTTGTTGAAACCGTAAGAGTAAAAGAGTACGTCGGCGTCCCGACGGTGGGAGAAGATCGCCGGCAATGTAATATCGCAATTGTGTCGCCATCGGTTCATATATTAATATTATGTACGTAGAAGTCGTCACTTCGTCAGATGTCGAACAGGAGCAAATAATAATCGGACAAAAACAGAAACCGTAGAATAAAAAATAGCTAATACGCGCGTAAACGCGTACCTAAACGTGGCGGGACGCCGACGACGGCGGCGGTGATTTGATAAAAAAAAATCGATATAGGTAATAATAATAATAACGATCGTCGGCCGCGACGTTTTTCTCGTCTCGGTTTGCCGCCGCGTTTCGGGCGGCAGCAATCGTCTCGAGAACGACGGCGTTTCGGCATGGGACCCTGGTAGCCCGGGACTCAATTCGGCAACCAATGTACCACTGAATCCGTCGTTTTGGAAGGTCAAAAATCTCGTCTCGTCTTTACCACCACCTCTGCTGGCCGACCACCGCCCGCCGCCGCCGCACGAAACTGCCCGAAACACATGTTTGAAAATGTCGTTTTCCAACGCACGAAAACCGCGAGCGCTCGAGCGTATTATTATTATCATGAGACCGAACACACCCGGTAACCGCGTACACGTCGTTTTAATAGACCTATAATCGTTTTAGAAATTCAAAATTTTTACACGATATACCAAGGAGCTTTATCTGCTGCGTAGAGTTTTTATTTTCCCGATAAAACGATTACGGTAGAAGTTATCGAGTCTTAAACTTCCGCGATTTTCAGTGTTTTTTTTTTACAAATGTTTCATAATCCAACGTTTTGAATATTGTTTCGGAAAAATTTAAAAACGCATGCATTGTAAATTATTCTTACTTTCTATAAATACTATGTTTTAAGTTAAATAATCTTTTCTTTATTAAAGATTGAAGTCAATATTTCCCGAATGCAAAGATGAAGTGTTGACAATCTTTGGATTTCGATTTTAACACGGAAGGATTACTTCTTAAATCAATATAACTGTTATGAGCTCAAGAAACATTAAATTCTAATTTTATGGACAATATTTAATTATTTTTATTATTTACAATTTAGTATTGACATTTTGAACACCATGATACACGGACATTGTAACGACATGCAAAGTACGTTTAACGAATAATAATTATCATTACAGCACAATGTGGGTAGGAAGGGTTAATACTTAGGTATCATATAATTATATTAACATATTTTTCTAGAGTTTATGAGTAGATTTTTGAAGGAATTATACTATTATGGTACCTACATATCAATAAATGTGAATAATTATTTAAGCTTATGATTAATTTTTATATATAATGTTTGGTATATTACATTTTCACCAGTGTGAAAGTATGATAAATTCATAAGATTAAATTTAAAAACGTGTTAAAATATTTAACTATGATGACATTTTTTCAACACCAAATTTATTTATTATATCTCTAAACAGTCCAACGTGAATAACTTCTTCAATTAAATCATGAGGATAGGTACCTATAGTTTAATTAGACATATCAAATAAAGATAAAATATATTCTATGTAAAAAACCTTGTGTGTTTTACATTTAGAATTTTGACAAATTTCATCAAAGTTGCAAAAATTTGCAAATTAGTTTTCAGTTAGAAATTCATAAACATTTTTTTTTATTAGCTTACATTTGAAAATGTAACCCAAGGTTCTTCATAAGTTTTCTTACAATTGGATAATTTATAAATAATGGGTACAATACTAACAGTTGATCTGGGTACTAAAAATAATATAACTATTTGTGTTAATTTGTTCACTTAAATGAAACCTATTAGGTATATATTATTTAAACTACTAATTTATATAATTTAAACTAAATTATATGTTTATAAACAATTTCAATATCAACAATTATGTAATTATTTCTGAGAATCTGTTTACTTCAGTTGTACATTTTTTATTTTATTAAAATGTCCCTAAGTTATAAGTTTTCAAAAATATACAAATCAAAAAATATGGATGTGCTTTTATCGTTGATGTTGTTACAATAGCAGGGTACAAATGTAACTTTTTTTTCAATATTCACATTTGTTCAACATATTTTGGACATAAAAGTTCAATATAAAAATATTTTTAAAGGAAATAACTTACTGTACTAATCGAAAGTATCAATCAAACATTTTAATGTCGTCCAAAATAAATAATTTCATGAAAACTGTTACAATTGCAGATACGGTCTCCCGAACCGATTGTTTTAATACCACATTACCATAATACACTAATCCTTTAAAATGTTTAACTTATAAACGTATTATATGTATCTTATTGACTTCTTTGCTTAATAAAATTCCCGATAATCCTCCTAAAATATAAAACCCCGCAAAAAGTACCTACATCATGTGACATCATAAGCACTCAAACGTGTTATTACGCTATAGTTCTAAACAAAAATGTATTATTGCCCAGCAAAAGTATTCGTCATATTCATGTATTTGTTCTGTTTTCATGCTCCATCAGATATGGACCATTTTAAGTTTGAATGTATTGAAAAACAAAATCCGTCCAGTCAACAATTTGTAGAAAAAGGATGGAAATACATTTCACTACTCGACCATTCGGAAGATAAGAAATCTTACAGATGTGCCGTAAGTATACTATGTTTATGTGTTATTCTATACTCTAAATTAATTAATTAAGATTGAATAATGGGGCAAAAAATATAATAGTAAAAATATATACTGTAAACAAGAACTATTCGCCCACACACCACTTATAACAATAACATAACTCAATTTATAATGTTGCATATTATTTGAATTATTGTTGCCCTAATGCCCTGGTGTTTTTTATAAATATTTATAACTGAGTTAAACGGTTTTATGATTCACATTTTGTACTTTTGTAACATATTATTTCATTTAAATAATAACTCAAGTTGTGACGAACAGAATTGAGTGCAAGATTTTTCTATTACATTAAAATAATGTAATTATATTTTAAGTGTAACGTACTACAGTCCATTATAACCCTCAACATCACTTATACTTATTGTAAAAAATACAATTACAAATTAATAATTTTTGTATAATATAGTTCCAAATTGCAAATGACAACATCGCAGAGTTTTTTATGCTTAATCGTGGTAATTTTTTAATTTCTATAACCTTTGATAGGTACGCCTACAAATTTTCTCAATACAATGTGTCGTGAAGAAGTTGTTTTATGCTTAATCGTGTCATAGCTAAACTTATATATTAACTTAGTTTTTCCCCATACATTTTGTGAAAAATATAATAAAATAAAATCTCACTGTGAAATCACAACATCATCGACGATTATGGATGAGGTGGTCTTAAATCTATATATATATATATTATTTATGTATATTATAAGTTATGATTGATTAGTTTTCTTTATCCTTTTCTGTTCACAGGTTTATGATGTACAGAACCTGGATAGAGGAGTGAGAGTCATAAGAATGGCAATCAGTCAACCGAGTCATGAGAGAATTCCTCTTGAATCATGTGAAGGCTTGGCAAATCTTTTGGGAGAATACAAACTTCCGTATGTCGCTGAGGGGCAACGTACATGGCCAGATGGGTCCATGTACATTTACCTTATCGGAAAACCATAAATTTATGTAAAATATTAAATAGATTATATTTGTACCAAAATGATATATTTCATTGTTTTTCTTAAAAAGATATTTAATTTTGTATAACTATGACTATAGAAATAAAATTTTTTATGTTTTTTATTTAATGTCAAATTTATTATATTATATACGAAATTAAAATAGTATCTCCACAATATGATATAATATGTACCCAGTTTTATATTAAATAATATTCTCTGTATATTCTCTGTAATAAAATACAATTAGTTACGCATTCAAATTATAAATACAAATTTTATTTAAATTTTAATGAATTTAATTTTACATAAAATTACTACTAAGTCAAACTAAATACTATTTTTCTTATACAGTTATACAATATCACCCATATACAAGAACTACATTATAAAATGTCATTAATAATTGTTATATTATAAGTTATGATTGATTAGTTTTCTTTATCCTTTTCTGTTCACAGGTTTATAATGTATAGAACCTGGATAGAGGAGTGAAAGTCATAAGAATGGCAAAAAGTCGACCGAGGCATGAGAGAATTCCTCTTGAATCGTGCGAAGGCTTGGCAAATCTTTTGGGAGAATACCAACTTCTGTATGTCGCTGAGGGGCAACGTACATGGCCAGATGGGTCCATGTACATTTACCTTATCGGAAAACCATAAATTGATGTAAAATATTTAATAGATTATATTAATGATGTATTTTATTGTTTTTCTTAAAAAGGTATTTAATTTTGTATAACTATGACTATAGAAATAAAATTTTTTATGTTTTTTATTTAATGTCAAATTTATTATATTATATACGAAAGTAAAATAGTATCTCCACAATATGATATATATGTACCCAGTTTTATATTAAATAATATTATCTGTATATTCTCTGTAATAAAATACAATTAGTTACGCATTCAAATTATAAATACAAATTTTATTTAAATTTTAATAAATTTAACTCTACATAAAATTATTACTAAGTCAAACTAAAAACTATTTTTCTTATACAGTTATACAATATCACCCATATACAAGAACTAAATTATAAAATGTCATTAATAATTGTTAAAAACTAATTCAAGAATACATAAAAAAATTTAATTTAATTTATGTTACCAACTCGTACCTATAACAATTGAAAATTAATAATAAAATAAATATAAATGTCAAAAATAAAAGCAATTACGTGGGTCGATACTCGATAGTCGTCGAAGTCCGACAACGATGAGAATTGCCAGTTTTGGTATTTTCAGATTCCTGCGGCACCAGCATCGAAACTAGCATCGGCGTCGGTCGCCTATCGTCGAGTCGTTGCGAAACCTGGGTGTTCTCTCTCTGAACGGAGTATACCACAACTATTTTAATATCCATTTATTTATAAATTTTTTTTTGTGAATTTTTTAATGTAAATATAATGTATTATTTACTTTTATAAATTAATGTAAAATAAAAATAATTGTTTGATAACTTTGTGTCTTTATATCATATAGATAAGAATCGAGAGATCAAAAACAATTGCATGTTATTAAGCAGTGACAAACTAAGAATATTAAGGACATTTTGAGTCTGATAATATACAATTTAAATGAGATCAATTCTGTACTGATATGATGGCTTTGTCTTACTCAGATGTATTATTGATCCAAATCAATTGGCAATATTCAAAATTAGAGCGAACAAGAGAACAGCAGAGAGAGCTTTTAAAGCTTTTGAATCATTAAATTTGATCATTCCTGTATGATTGGAGAAATTTAATTTCGAGTCAAACATTACATCGAGAGCATTGATTACCTTACGTTGTACCTATACATAAATCAAAATTAAAATTAAAAATGAATTTATTGTTTTTGATAGACATTATCTGAGCAGCAAAGTATCAGATATTTTAGTAACTTAAATAATTTTTCAAAATTAAATGCTTATAGCGTGTGTAAAATACTATGCCATTACAATATTAAGTTAAGCATAAATAGGTATACCTATTATGGTTTGATTGAAATTTCAAAATGTTTGAATTATTTACAATAAAAACTATAAAAATAATGTTTATAAAATTTAATTCTTGAAATTAATATACCTAAGTTATTCTAGATTTCTTTTTTCTTTTCTTATGGTTATTATTATTATTATTTTTTTTTTTTGAGCTAAAGCAAAACACTGGTAATACTTGATTTAACTCATTCATACTTGATAATTTAAACTTACAGAATGTTATGTTCATGCCAGAGGTTCAAAACATTACCAGTTGAATAATGTATCATTTATTTAGGTTTATTATTAAAACCGAACAATGTATAAGCACATCAATACATAAAGATAAACCATCCATACGAGCAAATTGATTAAGCATATAAATTATAATTGTATTACAATTTGCCATATGCTGAAAATTGATTGCTAATATATAAGTATGTTTAAATAGCTCGTTTTTTTTTTTACCACTGGAAAATATAAGCTCATTCATTTTCTCTATTAGTAAATGTTTATATTTTTTTTTTTTACAAGATTCACAGTTCAATACAAATATACATTACCTATTAACATTAATAATAGGTATAAGATTTTTTTTTTTTCATTTATACATGAAGTTGAACTTGTGTACCTTTAATCTTGTAGTTTAATCTCAAGACTTAAAAGTTTTAAATATTATAATATTACAAGTAAATATAATCTATGAAAAACCATAGGTATAAGTATTTATCAAGTAAGATAATATTGTAGTAGAAATTCTATGAAAATGTTTTAATTTTCATACTTATTATTTATGCCATATTAGTAAGATGTAATATTGTAATATTGTAATATTACATTGTGTAGCAAATTTAGTTAGCTGAGAGCATGAATGAGTGTGGGCAAACAATAAATTCATGATTAAAATTTGATTAGCCACCATATGCCATATGGCCATATGTGATTCGAGCTAAGCTCTCTATTTGCTATTGATGACACTTCAAAAAAGTGCTAGGTATATTTTATTAACTAATGATAATCTATATGAAATACAAAACTACAAAATATACTAACACAAAACACATTTAGGTAGTTTGTATTTATTATAAAATTTTTAACTCTTTATAATGTGGGAAAAATGCAAATTAACCTATTTTTTTTTTTGGATGTTCGACGTGTTTGTGTATATTGATACGATGGAATGTTGGCCGTTGGGCTAATTGCAAAATACTGCAGAAGACCATAAAATACTCGGTGCATCCGAGTTGGGTCCCAAGTACTATAGGGTCTATTCATAGGTATTACACTAGTTGAGTCCGGGATTATTTTAAGTAAATAACAAAAAAAACACGGAAAAAAATTTGAACCAAATTTTGTTATAATTATTGACCAATTATCAATGCACAATCAATAATTCGAAAAAAAAAAAACGATTGCAACTAAAATAATTTAGGCTTCAAATTTATGTTTATTCATACTATTATTATTATTGGATCAAAATATTCGAAACCAATTTATGGACGCGAAATAGCTGCACGGCTGACAAAAATTAAAGTTCTTCTAGTGGTTTGATTTAAAAAATCTAAAGATGTTTGAATTTATAAACAAGTTTACTTTGCATCGGTCGGAGCACTTTTTCAATTTTAGCAAATTCTTGAAGAGAATCAATATTTTACATTTCATAAATATGTAATTTTTTAATATTGAATATATTACAAAATATAAAAAATGTGCTCCGACCAATGCAAAGTAGACTTGTTTACCAATTCAAAAATCTTTACATTTTTTTAATCAAACAACTAGAAGTACCTTAATTTTTGTTAGTCGCTAAGGTTGTTTTGATGAAAAATGAATAGGGTTTGCAATTCCTTTTGTCTATCATTTATATTTATTATTTATTTCATGCTCTATCAGATATAGACCATTTGAAATTCGACAAGAATAGTATAATATTGTACAATAATATTATCAAAGTATGATAATCAATATACTTATTACTACAATACTGGCGTCGAGGCCGTAGTACCCAAAAATAAAATCAATCTATAAACCTAATACAAAATATATTTCTAATATTGACTATAATAGGTAACTAATAAGTATTAATAACTATAGCCCTAAACAGCTATACGTATACTTTCGGTACAATACGTGTAACGATCTAGCAAATTGTTTGTTTTGTGTGCGACCTACCAATAAAACTGTACGTATAATATTGAATAATTCGATAATATGCGAATGTTAAAAATATTCAACTAAATAATATTAAATCTTACCTGCCGCCTTTTTTGTCGTCAAAAATATATTATTAATTATATTTACATTATTTACGTCCATATTATATTTCCTTTTCTAGTCGTTACTGTAATAGTTGCGTCGAAAGCTGCGTTTTCACCGTTTCTTCCTTTTCCACATAGAACATGTTGTTAATATAAACATGATTTAGTCGATCTTATTAAAACATTGAACGCTGCAGATTTCCTCAATATTCCTCATCGCGAATTGTACAGCGGTAGCTGGTTTAATTGTTGACATTTTAAGATCGATACATAATATTCTTCGACTTGAACACACGAGCACTGCTGTAACACAAGTGCATTCACACTGAAGTCTGAAACATAATTATTGTATTTCCGCACATGACAGTACAGAAGACGTGAAGTGCACTGATCCGTCCGAGCCCGTATTGAACCCACTCGGAGAATTAAGATAAAAATATGCTATCCCTATCACAATATCGGAATTACTATTGGGTATATTATGTACGCTTTTAGTTATTTATATTATTATTCTATATTTTCCCCGTTTTATTCGTTCGGCATATTTCAAATGGATATAATATAGGCACACACGTGTCCACGATACACGACTTATATTATATAGGTATGTAGGTGTACTGATTATTTTTCATATCGCCCATCGATATCTATATAGGTATAGATTACAATCGCATAGTGCATACCTACGTTGTTATAGTTTATGATCACTTGAAAACGTACGGTTTCAAAAAGGTCATAATACTTAATACTAATATAATAAATATAACTAACTAAATAATAATATCGATAAAACCCTACGCGTCGCTCTAGATAATAATCTCGCCTTTAAATTTTATAATAAGTCAATTCACTCTAATATCAAAACTAACAGCACACTAATACACTATAATATGGAAACTGGAGAGCGAAAATTTGCCATGTCATACGTGTGTAAGACAGAGACAAGTGACAACACGTGCGCGGGTACAACAAAATTGAAAATATAAATATATATCATTAAACAAAACATACCGTAAACGGCGTAAACACTAAAACGTATTATATAGAATGACATTAAACAAAAAATAACGAAAAGCGAAATAATTTAAAATGTATATATTATATTGGTTTCGTATAAAATATTTATTCCACGCAATTTATTTTTATCTTAGCAATATCAATCTAAGAATTTATCATGTTCCGTATCCGGGCCACTCCCACACTAGATATTATTTTTACGATAAACACAAAAGTTGTATATTGTTTTAATTTTAAATTACGATAAACGCAAAAGTTGTGCTAAACGTTCTGAACAACGTTAAACGCAGTACCTACACTTAAATAATCTTTAGATCGCAAATAACGTAAAATGAATTATTTTTTTTTAAACATATAATATAATATATTTTTGCTCTGGATACAACTTGAGTTTAGTGATGTATCCAATGAGCTCCTGTTTTTTTTCGATTTAGGTGAATATTGACATGACTTCGAGCTTTAATTTGGGTCTCAGATTGGTCAGTATGTCAATAACCTTAAAAATATCGACCTCAAATCAGTATACCGGTATTAACGTCAGCAGTTTAGGAATTTACCTTTGCGCAAAACCTTTTTCGACGGGAGCCATTTGGGTATATGCAAACAATGGACGGGAGCCGTTTGGGATGCGTCGCGGTCGGTATTATATATATGTCGTCTTCGTTTTTTTTCCGGTACTCACAGCATTAGTTCTAAAACACTCAGCATGGGACGTATAACGATTGATGAAGAGGTAAATTGGCGACGGACACTAGTTAGTGTTTATTCGACCCAGACCATTGTCCGCAGATCAATGACATATATAATAACTTGAGCCTGAAAGCGCTTTAGTCACAGACGGATAAAAGACACCCACACACTCGCCACACGTTCACGGGGCTGAGAGGTTATAAATTATAATATTAATAATAATAATAATATTATTATTATATTAGAATTAATTGTTCACCCGTGGACAATTCGGTGCGTATGCGTGTGTAACACTGTAACGAATACGACGCGCGACGGTCGAAATGTTTTTCAACGATTTTACTACAAACTTATATAAACAATAATTATACTGTTGGGCAAACAAAAGGCGTTGGGTCGTCCGGCATGCGGGTTTCAATATATACTGTGAGTACCCTCCAGGGCCGGAGGTAAGTGGGGTATTGGGGGTCGTGACACCCCGCCATCGAATAATCGTAATGAAAGTCGGCACTTTCGGCATACAGAATTTTTTAGATAAAATAACCTATTTGTTGTATTTACAAATAAAAATGTAATATCTTTTAAAAACATTCCAATTATAAAATATAAATAGTTCCGATATCAGTTGGCAAATGGCAAATTGATTATTAATATAAATAAAATATGTACATCTAGAATAGCCACGGCTACAGATACCTACTATAGCCGTGGAATAGCCCATATCTATTTTTAAAACTGTTAGTATAAACTGATAAACATTTTCCCGTATCCCGTACATCCATCCACTACAGTACTACTGTCTAGTGCAGAGATTCCCAACTAGGGTGCCGCGAAATTATTTGAAATATTTTTTTAGAAAAAACAATTTCATTAAAAATATAACATTGTGAGTAATAAAACGGACTATAATAATATAAAACCTATCGTGTTTCATATATTTTGTAGAAATATTACGATGTCCGATCTATTTTAATGTATAGTCTATAGTATAGACCCTATACTATAGAGCATAGGGTGCCTCCGGATTTTTAGAAAATGTCCAAGGGTGCCGCGAGTCAAAAAAGGTTGGGAACCTCTGGTCTAGTGTCTAGGGACGTGATATCGAAAGAAAAGTATCGATACTTTTACTTGGTATCGAATCGAATGAAAATACTCATATGAGTAAAATATCGAAACAAAAGGACCGATATGATAGTAAGTATCGAAAAAAAATATCGAATCAAACTAAAATACTGATATACGCAGTGCTTGACTTTTGGGTGGACGCAGGGAGACGGAGTACCCCAACTCATTTTTCAGAAATTTTAGAGTACCCCTACTATTATTTTTAAGGGGAACTCACGGGACTCTACATTATTCTGCATTTTTATCAAAATGAGCGAGATACCAATCATAATTGGTCTTATGGATTATTTCAGAACCGCAGATCTATAAGTTAGTTAATATTAACTAATTATTACTAAGCTATTCATTTATTTACTTTTATTGTCATTTTGAGTTTTATATTATTTATAACTAAAATATAATACGTACAGTAATTATTAATTACCTATTATATTACCTAATATGTATTTGGATTTTTTTTTTTAAATTGATTATTTATAAATATTTTTAATATGATTTAAATTGGGGTAATTAGGGGGTGTGGGGGCTAGCCCCCTCGGCTCAGTAGTAGTGTCTACTCTCTACTGCAGTACTGGCGTACTGTACACCACCAATCATTTCACAATATACGTTATCTGTCGTCTGTGTGTGAGTAGGTTTATATTATTATAATTTTCACTTTTAAGGGCAACCCTTAAAGAACGACGAATAAATGTATAATCCACAATAGTTATTGTAAAAACATTGTTATTATTTTAAATTTTTATAATATTGTATAGAATATAAAAACTTGGTGCCTGGTGTAATTATTAATTTAATTATTTACTTTTTACCTTTACTAACATTTTAATACAAATCATATTCCTATAGGTACCTAAACCTAATTGATAAAATATATAATGATAAATAATAATATACATATATATAATATATATTGGATTTAATTTTAGAATAACCATGTATAATAATATGTACTTATGTAATATTTGATTTACATTAAAAAATTATTTTAAAATTACATTCGTTGTTATTACTCCGGCTTTAAATTTTTTTCGAGTCTGCAAAAATATTTGGAGTCAGCAATTTTAGTATGACACCCCTCCCCTTCCGTCAGATTTTTCTTGTGTCGGCCCCGGATACAGTTGCAGAAGTGATTGTTGATGTTTTAAAGAAATTATGAGTCGGCATAAATTAAATTTCAGTCGGCAAATTCTTGATCTCACCCCCCCGTCAAAATTGTATAACGCCGGCCCTGGTACCCTCGATAAGAATATTGCATATAATCCATATACAGGGTGTCCCAGGTCTATTTGACTAATGCAATAACTCTTTTTCTATTCAATATTTTTAAGTTTTTTTTTTTGTAATGATTTGTAGAGCTCTGCGCTATAATTTGTATATCTTATATATTTTTTTTTTTTTTTACAATAAAAATAAATTATTTAAATTTTTTATTTAATACTTTTCTAATAATCCAAGATAGCTATTTCATAAATAAGTATTTAAAAACCATTTTGGCGTTTAAAACTTTTAATTTGGTTAAGTCGTTAACTTTTAATACATTTTCAAAGTGTGTTAAAATTTAAAATTATTTCTTGCTAATCAGTAATCACTGTTACTGCTGTAAAAGTTATTGCATTAGTCAAATAGACCTGGAACAGGGTGTATTATATATATTTTATGGAGAAGCCCTTTTTTGTATGTACGCGGATATCTCTTAATGTATCTACTATCTACTCGTTGGATTTGAGTATAGTTTTTTCAATAATGGATTGGCCAAGTCTCGGGTAAGGTTTAATGTATTACACGTCGTAGAAAAATAACTTGGATAAAATGTAAAAAATACCTGCATATGCGTGGACGACCTATAATAGTACACGGTCGTGACGGCCTCCGGTATTCCCCGAATGATAAGGTTGTTGGTCACACTCGCCGTACAATAATATAGTTGGTTAATTATATAAAAATGTATATAGTAGTATAGTACAATAGTACATCATATTTTGTCTAATTTGGGGTTCATATGGGACGCGTTTTGTTGCGAGTGAGTAGGTTACCAGTAGGTCCCAGTGAGTAGGTATACAGTATTACTATAGCTGAATTACCCCGCTTCGCCCGTGTGTAGGTTTTGTTTTCTCAAAATGAAATTGTTAAACCGACACACATTGCTGTGTTTTAAAGAAGAAAAAAATGTATTTTACTTAATGCTATCAAGTGCTAAATAGTATAGTATAGTAGCTGAATTATAAATAAAACAAAAACAAATAATAATAATAATTACAAATGATTCTATACGTGGTTACTCAATTCTAATATGGCTTAAGTCAAAACTTCTTGGTATACCACATTCAGAGTTTTATTTTGTGGTGCATAAACGTATAAATGGTCAGGTCTCCCAACTCTAGAAAATGACACATACGTGAAAAACAGTTATTTTCCAAATCTACACCACAATAAGTGAAAGTCTGCCCCGGGGCTTTGTTTATTGTCATTGCAAAACAGACTTTTATTGGAAACTGAACTCTTCTAAACTTAACTGGAAAATCGTTGGGGTATAATGGTATTTTTGGTAAAAATATTTTTTCACTGATGAACCGACAATCGGCGCGCGTTCGGCGACTATAGTGGATCGTAACACGCGTTTATCGCAAATCGATAAGAAAAGTATAAACGAATTTTTCGATAACGCAATTTGTATAATATTGAGCTATTCGGTGTTTTCCATACAACTCTTAAAAATGTTCTGTTAGTTTGTAGTTTAAAATTTCGGCAAGTATTCCTACGTCATAAATATAGCGGTTGCGGCCGTGCTATGATACGGAAGATGGTATAAACTGCGGAAAAATTAACCTTTTTCTAAAAGTCGATATGTAAACTGCGGCAAAAAAAAATTAGTGTTTATTATTAAAATTTATTTAAAAAAACTGTAGTGATCGTATAATCAAAAAAAAAAATTTACTTATTAATTAACCTAATTGACATTTTGTCGTTTATTCTTAAAACATACTTTTTTCAAAAATTCATATCTTGAAATTCGTGCATCTTCTTTCATTTTTCGCCGATCGTTAATAAATTTGTATTTTTGCGTTGTCGCTTTATTTCATTTTTGTATTACCCCTTTTTCTGTACTTCTAATTTTTATATATGTGTCAACTTGAATATTAGTAAAGGAATACCAATATATTACCGATATGTTTCGTTCAAAACTTAAAAATACATTTGGATTTACCTTACCAATTTGTACGCAAGACAAATTAAATAATATACGTACATAGGTACACATAGGTAGCTGGTAGGTATATATGATTTAGGTACTATATATAGTATATATAATAGAAGGTATATAAAATAAATTGCCGCAGTTTGTATAATGTACCTATATCTTATCGGTTTTGTCGCAAATTGTATAATCTTAATTTTTATTTGCCGCAGTTTACATATACAGAGCCTATACGTTTGTCAGTAGACAAATTAATACTGTCGTAGTGTCGGGTCGAAACGAAACCTGGCCTCAGAACAATTCATATCCACACGCCGATAAAATACACACACAAAAAAAAAAAATCAGAGTCCAGGTATAGATGGAAACCTTCGGGCCGCCGTGCTGTACGGTATTTCTCGTTATCGGCCGACTGCTATTATTATTATATATTATGATATACAAATTACAAGCAAAAAATTATTTATACCGATTTCAACCCTTTAAAATCAAAATTTAGAAAATCGGGCGACGTGGTGACACGTGAAACAATAGAAATAATGACCGATACATGACATTTTCACCGAATATTTGTAAAAGCATTTTCCATACACCATTAACATTTCAATAAATTTTGAATTTTTTTGAGCTATTTGTATGCATAATAATAATAATATGGTTGCTTGCAGATTATACACCGATGATCAGCGCTTGCGTGGGTTGGAATATGAAATAATATTCTACCGTCTTGCCATATAATACTGCAGGGAACCAGGGCCGGATTTACCAGAGGGAGGCCCGGCCCTAGGGTGGAAAAATTTGTAAGAAATTGAAAAATAAATTATATAGATATTTTCTGCATTTATGTAACTGCTTAAACTAATATTATATAATACTTTATATATTTATTTTAAAAAAATATAGCAGTAAATACAAGAATTGGTCAAATTGGTCTGTGGCCTGCGTCGTGTTAAACCTTCTTGATCGTATAATGTAAAACGAAAGGCACCCATCATATTTTACTCGGTGTCGGTGCGGCATATTTAAAAAGGCTTATAGGGCGGTACTTGTTCTACATCCGGCACTGCGGGGAACCCATAAGGTCGTATGATTGTCGTGTTTCTGTACAATATAATAATATAAATGTGTGAATCTGCAGGTAATCCGTGCAAAATCTTCTAGATGTACGAATATTGTTCGGGAATCGGAATTCCTATGCCCATTCGGGGCGGTGGCGAACAGTTTTATTTTCGTTTTGTATATAGTTTTTGTCGAGTGGTCACAGCGGGTGTGCCGACAACATGTCGCCGTCTTTTGAATTGTTGTCGGAATCAACAATACACTGACCGTTTCTATTATAAATATTATAAACGTGTATAGAGGTACCTGTATCGACGGATAGAAGGCCAAGACGTGCCTGTTGATGCAGTGAACGAATTATTTAATATAATATATAAACTACGCGAATTATAAACCAACAAGGCAGGAACACACTAACATTGACGACCAGTTTAATAATAATATAATAACAATAATAATACTTCCCGTGTATGAACATTGGTCATCTGACCTGTGACAGCGAAATGGTACACAAAGAAGTTAGGTTTCTGTGCTTAAATCGCATAAAGGAAGTAAATAACCATAGTTCATATAAAAATAATTCGACACGATCGAAGTTTTATTTTATTTCATATAGTGACATATACACGTCCTCGGCTAAAGTGGCCGTCGGTGTAACAATATATTATTTAACACATTTTTAAAATCAAACTAAATAATATAATATACAAACATTAAACCAACCGACGTTTGCTGCGTTACAAAGGTCGTAGGTAGTAGGTACGTTTCGTTTGTCGGGACATTTATTACAGCAGTATTATAGGTATGATATTGGTATAATGTATTACCTACATTGGATTAAATGTTAAATAATTCAGTAATAAAACATTGTTACAATTTTATAATATTGTATTATTTTTATTCATTCATTAATTAACAATAATTACTAACGATATTATTTTAAGTGCGCCCATGACGATATATTTTAATATCCGCCGGCCAGTAATGTGACATCGGGAACTCGGCCACTCAGGGTGCTTCACGACGCGCGTAGCGTGTCTACTCGATCGCTGGGCGGTCGCAACCCGCAGCTTGCCGCGAATCGGCAAATAAAATGTTTCCATTTCATACATTAAGATTTGAGATTGTAAATGGCAACGTCGATTTATAGCCAAACTAGGCAACGCTGTATCGTTACGATTATGACGGCGATGAAACGTTAATATTACGTAGAGGTGTCAACTGCACAATTATATACGAATATAATAACATAGAACAATATAGAAGCGACACTCGATCAGCTGATCGGGGTCTTGTTTACCTATGATCTGAAGTCTGAACCGTGTTCAAGGTCACAATCGCTTGATTCGGCCAACGCACGGAGTTTCATACCCCTGATAATAATATACGTACGATATTTTTAATATAATATTATAATATTATTCATCATAACACGGTGCGCGCTCTCTATTGGCAGTTCCGGTGAACTGATTCATTACGTACCAAAATATAGGCAAGATTGTTTCTCTACACCATCTATACCCAGGGCCGGCGCTACAAATTGCGGGGCCCCGTGCAAAATAGTTAAAATAAAATGATACACAACAATTAATATTTAATATATATATAAAGTTGAAATAAACAAAATAAATGTATGTAATAACATATATATTATTTATTATATATTTTCTAAGAATTTTTTTCTTGCCTTTTCACTTGCAAACTCATTTATGAGAGTATCGTGATAAATAGTTTCAGCTACCTATATCTTTTTCAATGGATATTGTCGAAAGTCCAGTTAGTCCAGTAAGAGGAATTAAGTAAAGAATAAGGAGAATTATAAGTACTGAGAATTGAGATACCACAATAATATTATTGACATGACAACATTCGACGTAGCCTATTTATATTCTTCGGTTGATCACTCTATATTCCGACAATCGATTATCGATACCACGAAAATGCCCATAATTATATATTTCATTGTTAACAATACTAATTGTAATATTAATACTATCAACTATAATATTATTATTAAAAATCTTTAAATATCTTCTTTAAATTAAAATATTCGATGGCAGTAATGATTTTGTTTTTCTGGAAAGAGCCGGCTTCCGCGGGGCCCCACATTTGCGCGGGGCCCTGTGCAGGTGCACCGGTTGCACTGCCTTACGCCGACCCTGTCTATACCCAATGGTAGTAGGTATATTATAGACAATTGTTTACATTTGTGCGTAGATAGGTATATTATTATTCTGAATTATCGACTTGGTGTAAATGTGTGTAATCAATGTATCGCATTGCGAATAAATCTACATTAATTGTAGTAAAATATTGTAGAGCTCGAGACTAAATGCATAAAAAATTATCAAAATATAATATATTCAATTACATGCAATAATATCATGTTAGGGGAGTGCTTTTTTTAAACTAATATTAACATTTAAGGTGCCCCAGTATTAACGAAACTATGAGCCAATAGCCATTTTATGTACCTACCTATGTTGTACAAGTATCAGAGACGGAAATTTTTCAAAATCATGGTTTTCAAAGAGCCACATTGCAAAAATAAAAAGCCATAGGTACCAATAAGTACAAAAAATAAGTAATATCATTGAGTATAGATAGTACTATCTATACTCAATGGTAATATATTACTAGTATATATTTTACTAAGCGATTTCGTTGGGAATTAGAAGGCATTTAAAACATAATCTTATCTACGTCTTAAATTTAGAAAAACTTAATTTCATCAATACATTATTATTATTGTTTATACAAATATGATATATTATTTTATTAGACGTAATAACACACAAAAATAAAAAAACGTATATGCTTAATTAGTTGGATTTTCGACACTTAATTTCTGAACACTACTATTTATTCAAATCCGGAGAGTAATCTGTAGTTTTCAACTTCAAAAAAGTATGAAGGCCGATATCATTCAGTTAGCTTCTTAATTTAATTTAAATAAAGTTCATATTCGAAAATGTTTGGTCACAAATTACAGTAGATTTAAAAATGGTCAAAATTCCGAAAGTGATCATCGAATTTTAATTTATATTTTACGGGTATCGATGTATTGAGGTGGAGACGCGTTTGCGCATAAGTCATATTATATATTATTATTTAAATTTGCGACAACTCGTTTGCGCACAAAATAGTTAACAATGAAAACCAACATGTAGGTACAGTTTGGGTGTACAGATTGTCTTAGACAGAACCTTAGTCTTAAAGCGTAACGATTATTTTCATTCGTGGTTTCCCATCAGTTATTATCTATCTGCAGTAACGTCAGTAACGCTCGCCAAGTACACGAATCGTGTGAGACAATCTTTATTGCTATATTTCCGCTATATTTCTAATCTTGCACTATTTTTGTTAAACGTTTCCGGCGATTATTGATAAGCCTAATAACAAATACCTATACCTATGAAATATCTACAAAATTATATGACAAAAATATATTCTTTTAAACGAGTCCAAAAAAATTGATCTCTTAACATTTTTTATGCGATTAGATTAAAGTTCATTGCGATGCATTGTCATAGACGTTTTAAGTAACCGCCTAAGCAGGACAGGCGTCACATTTTTCCAACAAATCTACGCGTTTTTGCTATCACGGCGTACATCGATAACACATTAGTACCTATGCGTAAACGGATGAACGACTGAACGGTATTATAAAATACTGTATACAGGGTGTCCCGTGAGAATTTACTCATTGCAATATCTCCTGAATTAATTGAAATATCAAAATTCTGGGTTTTCATTAAGACTCACAAGGACAAGCACTACAAATTATTCATGTTTTAATTTTTTTGTTATGTTTTGGTAAAAAAGTTAAAAAAACATATTTTTTTAATTAATTATTTTTAAAAAAACTGAAGATAGCCATTTTTTAGAGTTCGTTTTTCTAAAAATATTGACATTTCAACATTTTAATTTCATTGATCTCCTGATTTTTACTAATTTTTCTAGTTTCTAGAAAAACAGCGAATTATCCATAGTGGCATTTGTGAACGCTTTCAGTGTGGCTCGCAATAAGCATATTATTTTACTTCTTCTAAATTCATCGATGACATTTTAAATAATTATTGTACAAAAAATCAATATTTAAATATTTGCAATACCTAGTATTAAATACGGTTATATTATAATAATTACTACTATAGCTACTACTACGTTCGTCAATATATAGATAAAATAAAATATGGTAGGTATATTGAATTTAAAGCAATATATAAATATTAATTGCTAAGTTGCTATTTTGTGCTAAGTTAATTTTTACCCGTAAGGATTCACCCGGAAGATGGCGATTTACGACGAGCAAAATGTTATCCCCACCCTTATATCACGAACATTATACAAGTGAACCATTCACACCGTTACTGTATTACAAGAGCGCAGTTGTCCAGTTGTCCAGCATTCGAGTAGTCGTGGTTGTTCCTGATCGATCTTCGCTGAATTTTTTAAGGCACACGTGGCTTAAAAGGTTTGTAATAAATTTTATTTTTTATAAGTTATATTGTAAAATTTTCCATATTTTTTATTTCAACGTATTACTGTTTTTATTCATTCTAATTCAGTAGATATACTTTTTGTCCATAAATATTAATTCAAATATATTTTTAAATTAATCCATGATTGCCTTAATCTAAAACGGTTATTAATACTAAAATATTTTTCTTCAAACAATTTAAATTATTTTAAATTATATTTTTTATATTTGTGTATACAACCATATAGTTTTATTGGTTTTAAGTGATAGAGATCAAATAAATCTATAATCGGTATCGTAAATAATTAAATTAAATTAAAGTAATAAATTGTTGTATTTAAATCATTAAAGTAAATTCGAAAAACATTTTGCAATATTCAATAAATACTTGATTTTTTTTTAGTATAGAATTCTAACTAAATTCCAAACTAAACATTTTAGTCGGGTAAAACTGTATGATTAAAACCTAGTAGTTTTAAGACAAAACAACATTGTAGATAATATAAATAATTATTATTACTTTTTAATATTATTTTTTTACCATTTCAGAAAGTTTATTAAATAACATGAATTCATTTATTTTTATTTTTTATTTTTAAAGGTCATAAAAATACCTGTTCATATCAATATAATTGAATAAATTAAAGAAGACGATGTAAGTACCTTATTAATACTTATAGATATTCTATCTGATTCTGCCATTCTTATGCCTCCCTTAAATTATTATTTTAAACCGCATGTATTACATAATACTTATCTATAAACGTGTGAATTTCAGGGATTTTTTGAAATGTCTTATTTTATTGTGGACATGCATCATAGCAGATGGATTAGCGACCCCTGTCGTCTGTGGCGGTATAAATCCGTTTGAATCACGACAAAACTATTGCGGGAAATTATTGGAAAAGACAATACAAATTGTTTGTGGAGAGTTAAAAATAAATAGACTTCCAAGAGGTATGTGAAACTGTTACAACTGTTATCAAATATAAAAACTACATTATTATAATACATTGATGATTTTAATATTGTTTTGATTGTTATCCATTTTAGAAACTTTTGCAGCGAGAGCTAAAGTGATAAGAGACAAGCACAGGTTTCTAAGAAATAATTGCTGTGCCAAAGTATGTAGCCTGAACTTTATTAAGGCCAATTGTCTGGGAACACGTAAAGGGTAATTACTAATGACATATTTTTAATTAAAAAAAATCATTTTTAATAATGTATCATTTAATAAAATTTTTTCAATTTTAAACTTTCTTTTCAAGATACCTAATTTATAATTTATACAAAAATTAGTTTACAAATTTCATATTTATTTATAATTACCTATACAAAACAGAGTAATGCATCTGCAGATACCAGTCTGAAGCCAACTGAATTGTCAAAAGGATTCGTCCACATTCCGAAACAGAGATTAGGGATACTTTCAAGGTATATTTATACCTAATAATTATTTATAATATTTTTATAGAACTATTTAATTTAATAATATTTTGTTCAGTTTTAAGATTCTTAAATGACAAGTAGTAATAGCTGGCTTATAATATTTCAAAATTTGAATTTCCATATTTATTTTGACAATCACACAATATTTTTTAACATTTTAATTCTAAACGGAGCAAGATTGTATATTCTTTATTCTAGATAACATTTTTAATTTTGTTGACAATTTCTCATACATTGTTCTTAGCTCAATTTGAAATTTCAAAAATATGAATGTCACCATTTTTTATTAAAAGCGTTTAAATATACTCAGATTTTTACAAAATGTATGTTATATATTCATTTGTAATTCATTCGTATAATAACGATTTATTCTTATACGATTCTTGTTCTTCAGTTATATTTCAAATATTAGTAGGTACACTTGGCACTTTATAATATACATCAGATCGAATTCTCCGGTTTATTTTAATAAGTATAATATAAAACAATTATAAGGTTAGCAGGGATTTTAAAAAATATATATAAGAAATTATCAAAATTATTGTGTTTTGAATGGCAACTTGAGGTTTTTTATAATTAGAAGTTAGAAATTAATATTTTCATTGCCCAAAAATCAATATTATGATACATTATTTACAGATTTGGTAAGCAAAATAACACAAAAGTTCTATCTCCGATTGCGCTTCCAACCTCAACCAGTCGTCCAACAACAACTACTACCACACGACGTCCTATCACACGCCGTCCAACCACAACTACGACAACTACTCCAGAATATTATATTGACGATTATTTCATTCTACCACCTTCATAAATTCATTAAAGTCTACATTTAAATGTTTTTTTTTTTTTTTAAAGGAAAATAAATAAATATTTTTTTGTATAATAATAATAATAATATTTTTGTGCATTTATAATAAACATTTTTTATAATAAAAACTATTTAACTATTAACATTAAAAAATTATTTTGCTTTATTATAATCAGCTTTGTCAAAAGTGAAAATGGTTTGGTCATTCTTAAAATCAATGGTGTGAATCGCTAACATAAAATGTATTTGAATTACAGGGTGGTTATTGTCAAAAGGAATAAGTAATTGTCTTGAGTAAAGTTTTCATTACAAAATCAAAGATTTATAAAATATTTATCAAATCAATGAGGTTCTAGTATAATGTTATATAGTATTATAAATAATGATGAAACATTTTTTTTAAACATTTTGAATTATATTTTACCTAGAAAAATATGTAAAAAATCTTGGCAGCTGAACATTATTAATATGAGCATAAGTTTTTATTTCTTCAAAACCCCTTTTTAATTCATCCAATTTTTTAATATTTTTCTGTAGACTCTATAAGCATTTAACTTTCTAATTACCTTTTGTATTCAAAATGACTCATTTACTCATAATTTTCAGTATAATTCTTAAGTATTATTAAAATATTAAAATATGTGTGTACCACTTCAATAGATTTTAAATTTCAAACCTGTATGTAATGAAACCAACAAGCTGCAATTTAGTTGCTTCTGTATATATAGCAATAAAAGCATTCTGGAGAACAGTCAAAATTCATCATGATTGAAGTTGAACTTACATTAGGGAATTTCACAGGAGTGGCACATAAATAATAACTGAAAATTAATAAATTGATGTTGTAATTATTTATTAATTAGTGGTTTTAATTTCTAAGGATTTTTTCAATTAAAACTAAATAAGTTATGTACATTTTTATCCCGAGGGAAATATCTTTTTATCTTTTGTATGGACGAAAACGACAAAACTATAAGAGATATTTCTTTATGGCTGTACTCACTTAATTCAGTTGACTACATGAATGGGGTACAAGAAACAATTGCGGGGATTCTTGATGTCCCCTCATAACGGGGTTAGGAAAAAAAGCAAGTGAATAAAAAGCAAAGGAAAAAAAACAAGTAAAAAAAGAAAGTGAAAAAAAAGCATATGGATAAAAAAGCAAATTGAAAAAAAAGCGAATGAAAAAAGAGCATGTGGAAAAGAAAGCAAAATCAAATTATTATTATTAATTTATTTTTTTTTAAATCAGTAGGTAGATATTATATTATTTACTATTATAGGTATAAATTGTTACAAATGGTTAGGTATAAAATATTTCAAATCAAACTAATTAATTAATTAAATATATTATGTATATAATATTAAAATAAGTCATAAGTGTATTACATATTAGTGTATTTATTTAAAACGTATATGGTAAGCTACAGCATTATTAAGAAATGTTCGATATAATTATCATCATTATTATTATTGTATCTTGTACACAGTAAAAATACCTTTTCTTGCACATTTATATACATTTTTTTTTTGTATTAAATTACTTATATCAAATTGAGCTATTTTAGTGCTATCTAGAAAATTGATGATTAAATCAGCGTGAAGTTGAAGTCTATAAAATATGCTTAGCACGAATGAACATAAGGCAGCAACCAAATTTAGAGCGTACTAATAATCAAATAGAAGAATTTAATCATCGATTTTTTAAGCTCGTTAGCTATAATCATCCCTCTATTTGGACACTGATTAAAAAAACTAGATTAGAGATAGATTCAGATAGCACTAAAATAGCTCAATTTGATATAGGTAATTTAAAACAAAATATAGGTATATATATATTATATTTATATGAAAATATGCAAGAAAAGTTATTTTTACTATGTACAAGATATAATAATAATAATGATGATAATTATATCGAACATTTCTTAAATGCTGTAACTTACCATATTATACGTTTTAAATAAATACACTAATATGTAATACACTTATGACTTTTTTAATATTATATACATAATATATTTAATTAATTAATTAGTTTGATTTGAAATATTTTGAACCTAATCATTTGTAATAATTTATACCTATAATAGTAAATAATATAATATGTATACCTACTGATTTTTAAAAAAATAAATTAATAATAATAATTTGATTTTGCTTTCTTTTCCATATGCTCTTTTTTGAATCACCGACAAAATATCGCCGGTAAAATATCGCGTGACCAAAATATCGCAACTAAAATATCGCGAAACCATTATATCGCATGGAATATTAGTATACATATCGCCAGCATGAAGTATAGCAATAATTTAATTATAAATAAATAATATATTTCAAGCATATAATATTGTTAGGTATATTAATATATATAGTAGAATTTATAAAAATGATAAAAATATGTATAATTTATTAAAATTGATATAAGTAATAAAAAAAAAATTAAATATGTATATTAATTAATGCAAGTATATTATGAAATACCTTGAAGATATCTTCAAACTATCGATTATGATTATCTGCTATTACTTTCTTTACTCGTTCAGCCCTACTGACTGTCTTGTTCTTTTTATTTGGAGTACCTATTTGGATTTCCTACTATACTTTGACTTATTTTTATTTCCGTAAAACTGTATAAAAGTGTGAAACTGTATAAGCGTCAGTCACAGTGACAGTACAAAGTATTACTAAATAGAAATTATAAAATGAAAAACCAGTGTGCTTGAATGCATTGCTAGGTAAAGGGTGAATACGATTATAGATAAGATAAAGTTAAATGCAATATACAGACGCGATAATAATGTACAGCGGCGGTATTATTTCTTTACGATATAATGGTTTCGCGATATTTTAGTTGCGATATTTTGGTCACACGATATTTTACCGGCGATATTTTGTCGGGGTACCCTCTTTTTTCATTCGCTTTTTTTTCAATTTGCTTTTTTATCTATATGCCTTTTTTTACTTGCTTTTTTTTCCTTTGCTTTTTATTCACTTGCTTTTTTTTCCTAAACTCCCTCATAACAGTCCTTTTTAATATCCTCGTATGTGTAACAATTAATTAAATGCAATTACTAATAGGTACTTAAAAATAATAAAATATGTTATTAAACCTGAATCTATTACAATAATTTAAAATAATTGTTTAAATAATGTAAATGCATTTTATTGGTGTATTATTTTAAATCTTTTGGACATAAAAGCGCCATAGTTATAAGATTTCTGTTAACAGGTGGTACAATAATAAAATAAATTGGTAATTAAGTATTTACGATTTTGGTTCTCACGGTTTGATTATGTTTTTAATCGAGTCGTTAGCTATCTAATTCATGTTTAATTTCTGTATAAGAATGCCGTGTATATTTTAGGGCGTGCGATATCAAATTACAATTCCTATAGTACACAAATGGACATTTTATTGTTTAAAATTCCTATCTTCTAATTACCGAAGAGTTTTTTTGGGTGTGTCACCTATACATTAAAATAGCCGTCAATACTGATACTATAAAGACAACTACCAAAAGTCAACAATATTTTATTTTTTGATAAATGTTACGTACTTTATGATTTTTCATCAAACAAAATCTTAACAGTTGATAAAAAATTATTATTTATATTTTATTTATTTACTATTAATTTGAATGAGATTGTTGAGTAAATATACCACAATATTAAACGGGAAATTGGTGTATGTAGTAATTACACATTAGTTGACATAGGTTAACCTAACCTATTACTTATTAGTTATTAGTATATATTTTTCTTATATACATGTATGGAAAAGCTAAATTAAAATTCGAACTAGTAGTTTTTGAGTCTTATGACTTTGTGTACTAAGGATAATATGCCTATAATATTGTGTTACGTAGGTACTAGGTAGATAGGGGGGCTTTGATGATTTTAAAATATTAGTGATTACTATTGATTCATCAATATAAATAATTTGTAAAAATGATCCAAGCATTGATTATAGAATAGACAAAAATTTTTA
>CM040630.1:15048833-15061712 GCA_022818045.1 Neotoxoptera formosana | reverse complement strand
GGTTGGTGGGTGGGGTGGGTGGGGGGGGTGGTGGGTGTGGTGGGGTGTGGTGGGGGTGGTGGGTGGGGTGGGGGTGTGGGGGGTGGGGGTTGGGTGTGGGTGGTTGGTGGGGGTGGTGGGTGGGGGGTGGTGGGGTGGGGAGGTGGTGTGGGGTTGGGGGTGGGTGGGGGGGTGTGGGGTGGTGGGGGGGGGTGGTGGGTGTTGTGGGTGGGGTGGGGTGTGGTGTGGGGGGGTGTTGGGGTGTTGGGTGGGGGGGGTGGTGGGGTGGGGGTGTGGGGGTTGGGTTGGGGGGGGTGGGGGGGGGGGTGGGGGTGTGGGGGTGGTGTGGGGGTGGTGGGGTGTGGGTTGGTGTGGTGTGTGGTGGTGGGTGGGGGGGGTTGGGGGTGGTGGTGGGGGGGGGGGGGGGTGTGGGGGGTGGGTGGTGGGGGGTTGGGTTGGGGGGGGGGTGTGGGGGTGGTGGGTGTGGGGTGGGGTGTGGTGGGGTGGGGGGGTGTGGGGTGGGGGGGGTGGGTGTGGGTGGTGGGTGGGGGTGGGTGGGGGGTGGGGTGTGGGTGGTGGGGTGGGGGGTGGTGGGTGGGTGGGGGGGTGTTGGTGGTGGGGGGTGGGTGTGGGGTGGGGGGTGGGTTGGGGGTTGGTGGTGGGGGGGTTGGGTGGTGGGGTGGGGGGTGGTTGTTGGGGTGGGGGTGGTGGGGGGGTGGGGGGGGGTGTTGGGGTGGGTGGGGTGGTTGGTGGGGGGTGTGGGGTGGTTGGGGTGGGGGGGTGGGGTGGGGTGGTGGGGGTGGGTGTGTGGGGGGGTGGGGTGTGGGGTGGGGTGTGGGGGGGGTTGGGGGTGTGGGTGTGGTGGGGGGGTTGTGTGGGGGGGTGGGGGGGTGGGGGGGTGGGGGGGGGGGGGTGGGGGGTGGGGGGGTGTGAGGGTGGGGGGGGTTGGGTGGGGGTGGTGTGGGGGGTTGTTGGGGTTGGTGGTGTGGGTGGGGGGGGTGGGGTGGGGGGGTGGGGTGGTGGGTGGTGGGGGGTTGGGGGGGGGTGGTGAGTGGGTGGGGGGTGGGGGGGGGGGGGGTGGGGGGGGTGTTGGTTGGGGGGGGTGTGTGGGTGGGGGGGGGGGGTGGGTGGGGGGGGTGGGGGTGGGTGGGGGGGTGGTGGGGGTGTGTGTGGGGTGGTGGGGGTGTGGGGTGGTTGGGGTTGGGTGGGGGGGGTGGGGTGGGGGGGGGGGTGGGTGGTGGGGGGGTGTGGGGGGTTGGGGGGGGGGGTGGGGTGTGGGGGGGGGTGGTGTGGGTGGGGGGTGGAGTGGTGGGGTGTGGGGGGGTGGTGGGGGGGTGTGGGGGGTGGGGTGGGGGGGGTGGGTGGTGGGGTGTGGGTGGTGGGGGGGTGGTGGGGGTGGGTGGTGGGTTGGGGGTGGGGGTGGGGTGGGGTGGTGGTGGGTGGTGGGGGGTGTGTGGGTGTGGGGGGGTGGGGGGGGGGTGGTGGGTGGGGTGGGGGAGGGGTGGGGGGGGTGGGGGGTTGTGGTGGGGGGGTGGTGGGTTGTGGTGTGGTGTGGGGGTGTGGGGGGGGTGGGTGGGGGGGGGTGTGGGGGTGTGGGGGTTGGGGGTGTTGGGTGGGGGTGGTGGTTGGGGGGGTGTGGGGTGTGGGTGTGGGTGGGGGGGTTGGGGGGTGTGGGGGTGTTGTGGTGTGTGGGTGTGGGTGGGGGGGGGGGTGGGGTGGGGTGGTGGGGGTGGGGGGGGGGGTGGGGGTGGGGGGTGTGGGGGGGGGGGGGGGTGGGGGTGTGGGGGGGGGGGGGGTGGGGTGGTGTGGGGGGGGGGGGGGTGGGGGTGGGGGGGGGTGTGGTGGGGGGGGGGTGGGTGGTGGGTGGTGGTGGGGTGGGGGGGTGGGGGGGTGGTGTTGGTGGGGGGTTGGGGGTGTGGGGTGGGGTGGGGGGGTGGGTGGGGTGGTGGGGGGTGGGGGTGGGTTGGGGTGTTGGGGGGTGGGGTGGGTGTTGGGGTGGTGTGGGGGTGGTTGGGGGGTGGGTGGGTGTGTTGGGGGGTGGGGTGGTGGTGGGTGGGGGGTGGGAGGGTGGGGTGGGGTGGGGTGTGTGGGGGGGGTGGGTGGGTGGTGGGGGGGGTGTGGGGGTGGGGGTGGGTGGGGGGGGGTGTGGGGGGGGTGGGTGGGGGGGGTGGGGGTTGGGTGTTGGTGGGGGTTGGGGGTGTTGTGGGGGTGGGGGGGGTTGTTGGTGGGGGTGGGGGTGGGTGTGGGGTGGTGGTGGTGGTGTGGGGGGTGGGTGGGGGGGGGTTGGGGGTGGGTGGGGGGGTGGGGGTGTGTGTGTGGGTGGGGGGGTGTGGGGGGGTGTGGGGGGGGGGGGGGTGGGGTGGGGGTGGGTGGGTGGGGTTGGGGGGGGGGGGGGGGTGGTGGGGGGGGGTGTTGGTGGTGTTGGGGTGGGGTGGGGGGTGGTGGGGTGGTGTGGGTGTGGTGGTTGTGGGTGGTGGGGGTGTGTGGTGGGGGGGGGTGGGGGTGGTGTGGGGGTGGTGGGGGGGGGGGTTGGTGTTGTGGGGGGGTGGGTGGGGTGTGTGGGGTGGGGGGGGGTGGGGGTGGTGGTGGGGTGGTGGGGGGGGTTGGTGGTTGGGTGGTGGGGGGGGGTGTGGTGGGGGTTGGGGGGTGGGGGGGTGGGTGGGTGTTGGGGTGGGGGGGGGGGTGGTGGGGGTGTGTTGTGGGGGGGGTGGGTGGGGGGGGGGTGTGGGGTGGGTGGGGGTGGTGGGGGGGTGGTGGGGGTGGGGGGGTGGTTGGTTGGGTGGGGGTTGGGGTGTTGGGGGTGGGGGGGTGTGTGGGGGGTGGGGGGGGTGGGGGGGTGGTGGTGGGGTGGTGGGTGGGGGGTGGTGGGGGGGGGTGGGTGTGGTGGGTGGTGGTGGGTGTGGGGGGTGTGTTGGGGGGTGGGGTGTGGGGGTGGGGTGTGGGGGGGGTGGGTGGTTGGGTTGGGGTGGTGGTTGGTGTTGGGTGGGGGGGGTGTGTGGGGGTTGTGGTTGGGGGGGGGTGGTGGGGGGTGGGGTGGGGGGTGTGTGGGTTGGGGGGGTGGGGTTGTTGGGGGGGGGGGGGGTGTGGGGGGTGGGTGTTGGGGGGGGGTGGTGTTGGGGGGGGGGTGTGGGGTGGGGTGGTGGGGGGGGTGGTTGGTGGGTGGTGGTTGGGGTGGGGTGGGGGGGGTGGGGTGGTGTGGGGGTGGGGGGGGTGGGTGGGGGGTGGGGTGTGGTGGGGGGGGTGTTGGGGGGTGTGTGGTGTGGGTGGTGGGGGGTGTTGGGGTTGGTGGGGGGTTGGGGGGTGGGGGTGGTTGGTGGTGGGGGGGGGTGGTGGGGGTGGGGGGTTGGTGGGGTGTGGGGGGGTGGGGTGTGGGGGTGGTGGGGGTGGGGTGATGTGGTGGTGGGGTGGTGGGGTGGTGGGGTTGTGGGTGTTGTTGGGGGTGGGTGGTGGTGGGGGGTGGTGGGAGGGGTGTGGGGTGTGGGGGGGGTGGGGGGGGTTGTTGTGGGGGGTGGGTGTGGGTGTGGGGGGGGGGTGGGTTGTGGTGGTGTGGTGGGGTGGTTGTGGGGGTGGGGGGGTGGTGGTGGGGGGTGTGGGGGGGGGTGGGGGTGGGGTGGGGGGGGGGGTGGGGTGTGGTGGGGGGTTGGTTGGGGGGTGGGTGGGGTGTGGGTGGGGGTGTGTGTGGGGTTGTGGTGGGGGGTGGGGGGGGTTGGGTGGGGTGGGGGTGGTGGTGGGGTGGGGGGGGGGTGGTGGGTGGGGTGGTGGGGGTGGTGGGTGGGGGTGTGGTGTGGGGTGGTGGGGTTGGGGGGGTGTGGGGGTGGTGGGGGGTGGTGGGGGGGGGTTGGGGTGGGGGGTGTGGGGTGGGGGTGGTGGGTGTGGGTGGGGGTGTGGGGGTGTGTGATGGGGGTGTGGGGGTGGGGGGGGTGGGGGGGTGGGTTGTGGGGGGTGGTTGGTGGTGTGGGGGTGTGGGGGGGTGGGGGGGTGGGTGGGGGGGGGGGTGTGGGTGGGGGGGTTGGGTGGGTGGGGTGGGGGGGGGTGGGGGGGGTGGTTGTGGGTGTGTGTTGTGGGGGGGGGGGGTGGGTTGTGGGTGGGGGGGGTGTGGGGGGGGGGGGGGTGTGGGTGTGTGGTGGTGGGGGTGGGGGGGGTGGGGTGGGTGGTGGGGGTGGGTGTGGGGTTGGTGGGGGGGGGGGGGGGGGGGGTTTGGGTTGGGGGTGTGGGGGTGGGGGGTGGGGTGGGGGTGTGGGTGTTGGTGGGGGTTGGGGGGGGGGGGGGGGTGGGTTGTGTGTGGTGGGGGGTGTGGGGGTGTTGGGGTGGGGTTGTGGGTGGGGTTGGTGTTGGGGGTGTGGGGGTGTGGGGTTGGGGGGTGGTGGTGGGGGGGGTTGTGGGTGGTGGGGGGTGGGGGGTGGGTGTGGGGGGGGTGTGTGGGGGGGTGGGGGGTAGGTTTGGTGGGTGGGGTGGGGGGGGGTTGGTGGTGGGGGTGTGTGGGTTGGGTGGGGGGGGGGTGGTGGTGGGGGGGGTGGGGGGGGGTGGGTGTTGTGGTGTGGGTTGGGGGGGTGGTGGGGGGGGTTGTGGGGGTTGGGGGGAGTGGGTGTGGTGGGGGTGTGGTGGGGGGTGGTGGGGGGGGTGGTGGGGGGGTGTGGTTGGGTGGGGTGGGGTGTGGTGTGTTGGGGTGGGGGGTGTGGTGGTTGGTTGGGGGGTGGGTGGGTGGGGGGGGGGGGGTGGGGGTGGTGGTGGGGTGGGGTTGGTGGGGTGGGGGGGGGTGGGGGGGGGGTGGGGGGGGTGGGTTGGGGGTGGGGGGGGTTGTTGGTGGGTGTGTTGGGTGGTGAGGGGGGGTGGGGGGGGGGTGGGGGTGGGGTTGGGTGGTTGGTGGGTGGTGGGTGGGGTGGGTGGGGGTGGGGTGGGGTGGGGTGGGGTGTGGGGGTGTGGGGGTTGGTGGTGGGGTGGGGGTGTGTGGTGTTGGGGTGGTGTGGTGGGGGGGTGGGGTGGTGGGGGTGGGTGGGGGGGGGGGGTGGGGTGGGGGGGGGTGGGGGTTGTGGGGGGGGGTGGTGTGGGGTGGTGGGGTGGGGTTGTGGGGTGGTTGGGGTGGGGGGGTGGTGTGTTGGGGGGTGGTGGGTGGGGGGGGGGGGAGGGGGGGGTGGGGGGTGGTGGGTGTGTGTGGTGTTGGGGGGAGGGGGGGGGGGTGGGGTGGGGGGTGGTTGGGTGTTGGGGGGTGGGTGGGGTGGGGGGGGTGGGGGTGGGGTGGTGTGGGGGGTGTGGGTGGGGGGGGTGGGGGGGTGTGTGGGGGTGTGGGGGGGGGTGTGGGGGTTGTGTTGGGGGTGGGGGGGGTGTGTGTGGGGTTGGGTGTGGTGGGGTGGTGGGGGGGGGGTGGGGGTGTGGGTGGGTGGGGGGGGGTGTGGGTGGGTGTTGGTGGGGTGTGGGGGGGTGGGGTGGTGGGGCTGTTGGTGTGTGGGTGGGTGGTGGGGGGAGGGGGGGTGTGTGGGTGGGTGGTGGTGGTGGGGGGGGGGTGTGGGGTGGTGGGTGGGTGGGTGTTGTGTGTGGGGTGGGTGGTGTGTGTGGGGGGGGGGGGTGGGGGTTGTGGGGGGTGTGTGGGGGTTGGGTGTTGTGGGGGGGTGGGGGGGGGGTGGGGGGTGGTAGGTGTGGGGGGGTGGTGTTGGGTGAGTGGTGTGGGGGGTGTTGGGGGGGGGGGTGGGTGTGGGGGGTGTGTGTGGGGGGGTGGGGTGTTGGGTGGGGTGGGGTGGGTGAGTGTGTGTTGGGGGTGTGTGGGGGGTGGGGGTGTGGGTGTGGGGTGGGGTTGGGGGGGGTGGTGGGGTGGGGTGGGTGGGTGGGGGTGGGGGGGGTTGGGGGTGGTGGGGGGGGTGTGGTGTGGTGGGGGGGGTGGGGTTGTGGGGGGGGTGGGGGGTGGGGGTGGTGTGTGGGGTGGGGGTTGGGGGTGGGGGTTGGGGGGGGGGGGTGGGTGGGGGGGGGTGGTGGTGGGGGGGGGGGGGGGGTTGGGGGTGTGGGGGTGGTTGTGGGGGGGGGGGTGGTGTGGGGGGTGGGTGGGGTGTGGTGGTGGGGGGTGGGGTGGGTTGTGGTGGTGTGTGGGGGGTGTTGGGTGGGGGTGGGGGGGGTTGGGGGGGGGGGTGTGGGTGTGGGGGGGGGTGTGGTGGGGGGGTGGTGGGGGGGGTTGGGGGGGGGGGGTGGGGGGGGGGGGTTGGGGGGGGGTGGGGGGTGGTGGGGTGGGTGTGGGGGGGTGGGGTGTGTGGGGGGGGGTGTGGGGGGGTTGGGTGGTGGTGGGGGGTGGGTGGGTGTGTGGGGGGGGGTGGGTTTGGGTGTTTGTGGGGGGGGGGGGTGTTGGGGTGGGTGGGTGGGGTGTGTGGGGTTGTGGGGGGGGTGGTGTTGGGGGGGGGGGGGTGGTGGGTGTGGTGGTGGTTGGGGGTGGTGTGGGTGTGGGGGGGGGGGTGTGGGGGTGGGGTGGGTGGGGTGGGGTGTGGGTTGGGGTGGGGGGGGGGTGTGTGGGGGTGGGGGTGGGGGGGTGGTGGGGTGGGGTGGGGTGTGTGGGGGTTGGTTTGTGGGGGGGGTGGGGGTGGGTGGGGGTGTGGGGGGGGGGTTGGTGGGTGGGGTGGGGGGGGTGGGTGGGGTTGGGGGGGTGGTGGGGGTTGTGGTGGGGTGGGGGGGGGGGTGGTGTGTTGGGTTGGTGGTGGGGGTGTGGGGGTGGGTGGTGTTGGTTGGTGGGGTTGGGGGGGTTGGGGTTGGGGGGGTGGTGGGTTGGGGGGGTGGGGTGGGGGTGGTGTGGGGGGGGGGGGGTGGTGTTGGGTGGGTGGGTGGGTGGGGTGGGGTGGGGGGGTTGGGTGTGTGGGGGTGGGGGGGTGGTTTGGGGTGTGGGGGGTGGTGGGGGGTGGTGGGTGTTGGTGGGGTGGGGGGTTGGGGGGGGGGGTGGGGGTGGTGGGGGGGTGGTGGGGGGTGGGGGGGTTGGGGGGTGGGGTGGTTGGGGGGGGGTTGGGGGTTGTGGGTGGGGGGGGTGGGGTGGGGGGGGGTGTGTGGGGGTGGGGTGGTGGGGGGGGTTGGGGGTTGGGGGGGGTGGTAGGGGTGGGGGGGTGGGGTGGGGTTGTGGTTGGGGGGGGGTGGGGTTGGGTGGGGGGGGTGGGGTGGGGGGGGTGGGGGGTGTGGGTGTGGGGGGGGGGTTGGTGGTGTGGGTGGTGGGTGTGGGTGGGGGGGGGTGGGGGGGGGGGGGGGGTGGGGTGTGGGGGGTTGTGTGGGTGGGGGGGGGTGGGTTGGTGTGGGGGGTTGGTGGGGTGGGGGTGTGGTGTGGTGGTGTGGGGGGTGGGGTGGGTGGGTGGGGGGGTGGTGGGGGGGGTGTTGGTGTGGTGGGGGGGTGGGTGGTGTGTGGGTGGGTGGTGTGAGGTGGGGGGGGGTGGTGGGGTGGGGTGGGTGGGGTGGGTGTTGGGGTGGGGGGGTGTGGGGGAGGGTGTGGGGGGGTGGGTGTGGTGGGGGTGGGGTGGGGGGGTGGGGTGGGGGGGGGGGGTGTTGGGGGGGTGGGGGGGTGGGGGTGGGGGGGGGTGGGGGGTGGGTGGGTGGGGGGGGGGGGTGGTGGTGGTGGGTGGGGGGGGGGGGTGGGGGGGTGGGGTGGGGGTGTGTTGGTTGGGGGTTGTGGTGTGGGGGTGGGTGGGTGGGTGTGGTTGGGGGGGGGTGTGTGGGGGGGTGTGGTGGGTGGTGGGTGTGTTGGTTGGGGGGGGGGGTGGTGTGGGTGGGTGGTGTGGGGGTGGGGTGTGTGTGGGTGTGGGGGGTGGGGTGTTGGTGGGGGGTTGGGTGGTGGGGGTGGGTGGGGTGGGGGTGGGTGGGGGGTGTGGTTGGTGGGTGGTGGTGGGGGGTTGGGGGTGGGGGGGGGGGGTGGTGGGGGGGGTTGTTGGGGGGGTGGGGGGGTGGGGGGGGGGGGTGGGGGGGTGGGGGTGGGGGGGGGTGGGTGGGGGGGGGGTGTGGTTGTGGTGGGGGGGGGTGGGGGGTGTGGGGGGTGGGTGGGGGGGGGTGGGTGGGGGGGGGGTGTGTGGGGGGGTGGGGGGGGGGGGGGTGGGGGGTGGGTGTGGGGTTGGTGGGTGGGGGGGGTGTGGGGTGGGTGGGGGGTGGGGTGTGGGGTGGGGGGGTGGGTTGTGGGGGGGGGGGGGGTTGGGGGGGTGGGGGGTGGGGGGTGGTGGGTGGGGGGGGGGGGTGGGGGTGGGGGGGGGGTGGGGGGGTGGTGGTGGGGGGGGTGGTGGGGGGTGGGGTGGGGGTGGGTGGGGGGGGTGTGGGGGGGTGGGGGTGGGTTGGGGGGTGGGGGGGGTGGTGGGGGTGGTGGGGTGTGGGGGGGGTTGGGTGGGGGGGGGGGTGTGGGGGGTGGGGGGGGGGTGGGGGGGGGGGTTGTGTGGTGGGGGTTGGGGGTGGTGGGGGTGGGGTGGTGTGGTGGGGGGTGGGTTGGTGGGGGTGTGGGGGTTGGGTTGGGGGGGTGTGGGGGTGGGGGGGGGGGGGGGGGGGGTGTGGGGGTGGTGGGGGTGGGGGGGGTGGGGTGGGGGGGGTGGGGGGGGGGGGTGGGGGGTGGGGGTGGGGTGTTGGGGGGGGTTGTGGTGGGGTGTGGGGGGGGTGGGGGGTGGTGTGGTGTGGGGGTTGGTTGGGGGGGTGTGTGGGTTGGGGGGTGGGGGGTGGTTGGGGTGGGGGGGGGTGGGGTGGTGGGTGTGGTGTGGGGGGGGGGGGGGTGTGGTTGTGGGGGTTGGGGGGGGGGGTGGGGGGGGGGTGGTGGGGGTGGGGGGGGGTGGGGGGGGGGTGTGGTGGGGTGGGGTGGGTGTGGGGGGGGTGGGTGTGGTGTGGGGGGGGGTGGGGGGGTGTGGGGGGGTTGGGTGGGGGTGGGTGGGGGGGTGGGTGGTGGTTGGGGTGGGTGGGGGGGGTTGGGGTGTGGGGGGGTTGGGGGGGGGGGGGGGGGGTGTGGGGGGGGGGGTGTGGGGGGGGGGGGGTGGTTGGGGGTTGGGGGGGGTGGGGGTGTGGGGGGGGGGGGTGTGTGTGGGGGTGGGGGGGTGTGGGGGGGTGTGGGTGGGGGGGGGGGGTGGGGGGGTGGTGTGGGGGGGGGAGGGGGTGGGGGGGGTGAGGGGGGGTGGGGGTGTGTGGGGTGTGGGGGGGGGTGGGGGGGGGGGGGGGGTGGGGTGGTGGGTTGGGGTGGGGGGGGGGGTTGGGGGGTGGGTGGGGTGGGTGGGGGGGGGTGGGTGGGTGTGGTGTTGGGTGGGGGTGGGGGGGGGTGGGGGGTGGGTGTTGGGGTGGTGGGGGTTGTGGGGGTGGGGTGGGGGTGGTGGGGGGGGGGTGGGTTGGGGGGGGGGGTTGTGGGTGGGGGGGTGGGTGGGGGGGGGGTTGGGGGGGGTGGGGGTGGGGGGGTTGGTGGGGGGGGGGTGGTTGTGGTTGGTGGGGTGGTGGGGGTGTGGGTGGGGGTGGGGGTGGGGGGGGGGTGGGTTGGGGGTGTGGGTGTGGTGGGGGGGGGGGTGTGGGGGGGGGGGGGGGTGGGGGGTGGGGGGTGGGGGGGGGTGTGTGGGTGGTGGGTTGTGGTGGGTGGGTGTGGTGGGGGGTGGGGGTGGGGGGGGGTGGGTGGGGGGTGGGGTGTGGTGGGTGGAGGTGGGTGGGGTGTGGGGGGGGGTGGGGGTGTGGGGGGGTGTGGGTGGGGGGTTGGTGTGGGGGGGGGGGGTGGGGTGTGGGGTGTGGTGGGGGGGGGTGGGGTGGTGGGTGGGGGGGGGGGGTGGGGGGGGGTGGGGGGGGGGTTGTGGTTGGGGGGGTGGGGGGGGGGGGGTGGGGTGGGGGGGGGGGGGGGGGGGGTGGGTGGGTGGTGGGGGTGGGGGGGGTGGGGTGGTGGGGGTGGGGGGGGGGGGGGGGGGGGTGGGGGAGGGGTGGGGGGGTGTGGGGTGGGGGGGGTGGTGGGGTGTGGTGGGGGGGGTGGGGGGGTGGGGGGGGTGTGGGGTGTGTGGGTTGGGTGGGGGTGGGGGGTTGTGGGGGGTTGGGGTGGGGTGGGGGGTGGGGTGGTTGGGGGTTGGGGGGGGGGTGGTGGGGGGGGTAGGGGGGGGGGGGGGGGTGTGGGGGTGGGGGGGGGTTGGGGGGTGGGGGTGGGGTGGGTGGGGTGTTGGGGGGTGGGGGGGGGGGGGGGGGGGGGTGGGTGGGGGGTGTGTTGGGGGTGGGGGGGGTGGGTGGTGGGGGTGGTGGGGGGTGGGGTGGGTGGGGGGGTGTTGGGGGTGGGGGGTGGGGGGGGTTGTGGGGTGTGGGGGGGGGGGGGGGGTGGGTGGGTGGGGGTGGGTGTGTGGGGGGGGGTTGGTGGGGGTGGGGGGGTGGGGGGTGGGGGGGGGTGGTGTGGTGGGGGGGGGGGGGGGGGGTGGGGGGGGGGGGTGTGGGGGTGGGGGGGGGGGGGTGTGGGTGGGGTGGGGTGGGGGTTGGGTGGGGGGGGGGTGTGGGGGGGGGGGGGTGTGGTTGGGGGGGGGGGGGGGGGTGTGGGTGTGGGTGGTGGGGGGGGGGGGTGGGGGGTGTGGGGGTGGGGGGGGGGTGTGGGTGGGGGGGGTGTGTGGGGGTGGGTGTGGGGTTGGGGGGTGTGGGGGGGTGGGTGGGGGTGTGTGGGGGGTGTGGGGGGTTGGGTGGTGTGGGGGGGGGGGTGGGGGGGGGGGGGTGGGGGTGGGGGGGGGGTGGGGGGGGGGGGGGGGGGGGGGGGTGTGGGGGAGGGTGGGGTGGGGTGTTGGGGGTGGTGGGGGGGGGTGTGGGTGGGTGGGTGGGGTGGGGTGTGGGGGGGTGTGGGGTGGGGTGGGGGGGTGGTGTGTGTGGTGGGGTGTGGGGGGTGGGGGGGGTGTGTGTTGGGTGGGGGGGGGTGGGGTGTGGGGGGGTGGTGGGTGGGGGGGTGGGGGGGGGGGGGGGTTGGTGGGGGGGGGGTGGGGGGTGGGGTGTTGGGGTGGTGGGGGGTGGGGGGGGTGTGTGGGGGGTGTGGTTGGGGGGGGGGGGGGGGTGGGGTGGGGGGGGGGGGGGGGGTGGGGGGGGGGGTGGGGGTGGGGGTGGGGGGGTTGTGGGGGGGGGGGGGGGGGGGGGTTGGGGGTTGGGGGTGGGGGGGGGGGTGGGGGGGGGGGGGGGTGGGGGGGGTGGGGGGGGTGGGGGGGGGGGGGTGGTGGGGGGGGGGGGTTGTGGGGGGGGGGGGGTTGTGGGGGGGGGGGGGTGGGGGGGGGGGGTGGTGGGGGGGGGGGTGGGGGGGGGGGGGTGGGGGGTGGGGGGGGGGGGGTTGGGGGGGGGTGGGGGGGGGTTGGGGTGGGGGGGGGGTTTTGGGGGGGGGGGGGTGTGGGGGGGGGGGGGGGGTGGGGGGGGGGGTTGGGGGGGTGGGTTGGGGGGGGTGTGGTGGGGGGGGGGGGTGGGGGGGTTGGGGGTGGTGGGTGGGGGGTGGGGGGGGGGGTTGGGGGTGGGGGGGTGTGGGGTGGGGGGGGGGGGTTGGGGGTTGGGTGGGGGGGGGGGGGGGGGTGGGGGGGGGTTGGGTTGGGGTGGTTGGGGGGTTGGGGGTTGGTGGGGGGGGTGGGGGTGGGGTTGGGGGGGTTGTGGGTGGGGTGGGGTGGGGTGGGGGGGGGGTGGTGTGGGGGGGGGGGGTGGGTGGGGGGTGGGGGGGGGTTGGGTTGTGGGTTGGGGGGTGGGGGGGTGGGGGTGGGGGGGGTGGTGGGGGGGTGGGGGGTGGGGGGTTGTGTGGGGTGTGGGGGTGAGGGGTTGGGGGGGGGTGGTGGGGTGTGTGTGGGGGGGGGGTTGGGTGGGGTGTGTGGGTGGGGGTTGGGTGGGGTGGGGGGTGGGGGGGGGGGTTGGGGTGGTGGGGGGGGGTGGGTGGTTGAGGGGGGGTGGTGGGGTGGGGGGGGGGTTGGGGGGGGTTGTGGTGGGGGGGTGGGTGGGGGTGTGGGGGTTGGGGTGGTGGTTGGGGTGGTGGGGGTGGGGTGTGGGGGGGGGGGGGGGTGGTTGGGTGGGTGGGTGGTGGGGGGTGGGGTGGGTTGGGGGGGGTTGTGGGTTGGGTGGGGTTGGGGGGGTGGGGGTGGTGGGGGTGTGGTGGGGGAGGGGTGTGGTGGGGGGGGGTGGGGGGGTTGGGGGGTGTGGGGGGTGGGTGGTGGTGGGGGTGGGGTGGGGGGTGGGGGGGTGTTGGGTGGGTGGGGGGTTGTGTGTGGGTGGGGGGGTGGTGGTTGGTGGGGGTTGGGTTGTGGGGTGGGGGGGTGGTTGGGGGGGGGGGGGGGGTTGGGGTGGGGGGGGGGGTGTGGTTGGGGGGTGGGGGGTGGTGGGTGGGGGTGGGGGGTTGTGGGGGGGGTGGGGTGGGGTTGTGGTGGGGGGGGTGGGGGTGGGGTGGGGGGGGGGTGGGGTGTGGGGGGGGTGGGGTTGGGTGGTGGGGGGGGGTGGGGGGTGGGTGGGGTGGGGGTGTTGGGGGTGGGTGGGGGGGGTGGGGGTTGGGGGGGGGGGGGGGGGGTGTTGGGTGGGGGGGGGGGGGGGGGGGGGTGGGGGGTGGTGGGGTGTTGGGGTGGGGGGGGTGGGGGTGGGGGGGGTGTGGGTGGGGTGGGGGGGGGGGGGTTGGGGGGTGTGGGTGTGGGGGGGGTGGGGGGGTTGTGGGGGGGGGGGGGGGGGGTTTGGGGGGGGGGGGTGTGGGGTGGTGGGGTGGGGGGGTGGGTTGGGGGTTGGGGGGGGTGGGGGGGGGGGGGGGGGTGGGGGGGGTGTGGGGGGGGTTGGGTGGGGGGGTGGGGTGGTTGGGGTTGGGGGGGGGTGTGTGGTGGGGGGGGGGTGGGGTGGGGGGGTTGGGGGGGGTGGGGGGGGGGTGTTGGGGTGTGGGGGGGGGGGGGGTTTGGGGGGGGGGGTGTGGGGGGTGGGGGGTGGGGTGTGGGGGGGGTGGGGGTGGGGGGGGGGGGGGGGGTGGGGTTGGGGGGGGGGGGGGGGGGG
>CM040630.1:15030069-15048733 GCA_022818045.1 Neotoxoptera formosana | reverse complement strand
GATACCCTGGTTGCTAACGCCCAGTTAAGTGATATTAAAATTGAACGTCCCTGGTCCGTTACATATTCACCATCTATAGTACATCTATAATATTACCTCTAAGCAACATTCAACTGTTACAACCTTTAGATGGAGAATAATTAAACTACTATGCAATGTTTACATATGTAACTACCTTGAGATGTTGATCATGGGCACAACTAAGGGGAGCCCCGAGTCAGCTGGAACTCCCCTTTGAAAAACTAGTCCATTATACTACTTATATACCAGATTTTTTTCTTTAGTAAAATCTCTATATTTGAACGAGTATGGATCACTCTCCAATCGAAAAATTCTAGTCACGCTACTGATGTTAATTATTTAACTTTTGTGGTTATTTTTTATGTTTAGTTAAAATATAATTTATTCTTACTAAACAAAATTTAAATTAAATAATATACAAATTTAGTCGATATAATATATATATTTTAATATGAAAAATGTAATTGTTACCTAATAAGGCAGTACATAATATACATGAAAAAAATTTGTTTATAATACTGAATAATAGTTATACAATTAAAAATTGAATGTAGCCTTTTAAAGGTATATGTGATAAGACAGTAAAATAATAATACTTATACATTATGGAAAATAGTTTATAAGAAATCAAACAAAATTAATTGAAAAAAAAATACAGTACAGTTAAAATAAGTATATTGCAACACACCTCCTTCGTGGTTAACACAAAGTGGCTGTCGATATTTATACCTAATCCTATCCCGTTAAGGAGTAGTGGGTTAGCTAATCCCCTACACGAACCGGTCTTGTGAACCGGGTTGTTGGACTGATATAAATAAAGTTTTCTAAGTTATATTTTACAGGTCCTAGAAACTTATGACCTGCGTTCATAAACTAAACACAATGGTAGTCGATATAGCAACGTATACAAAGATTTATTAAATGTTTAAAATGGTAATAATATTACACAGTACACTATCACCTGAGTAACCCTGTTCTTGAGGGTAGTATATTGAAGATCACAGGAGTAGCGGAGTACGAGTTGAATTAATTATGATAATACGTTATGATTTAATTATTTGGTAGGTTATTATACCAATAATAAATCGAATGAAATTGATATTAAATGAAATGTTAAGATTATATGAAATAACGCTTGTCTTTACTTCGCGATTCAAACCCGACTGCTGGCTATGCCAATAATATAATATACGCTCGTACTCGGCGATCCTGTGTTCTGCTAACCTAAGCAAATTCACAAAGAATCTGAGTGCGACGTAAAATGACTAGTCAGTAATCTGTAAATCGTTACAGTTACCCCCTATGTCGTTTAAAATCTGCCCTCAGATTTACTTTGAAACAAAATAAAACCAAAAAAAAAAAAAACTGTAATCAAATGTATGTTAGTTAAACACGTGATAACACCTTGGCTGTTTTCGATGGTGGACATCTATTCCGTTCTTCTCGGTGAATATAATAGCCTTGCGGAACATCCCTCTTTTATTTTCACAGGATATATCACGGTTATATTATAGTCATTTAGATTTAAGCTACTGGTCATGTCGTTAATTATATTATTTTTTTTTGCAAAATTAATTAGGTAATTTGTGTAATATACATACATAATACCTATACATTACACACGTAGAAAACTTATACATTTCAAGAATTACATTTATTTATAAATTTACATATCCAATGAAAAACGTTGCCAAAAATTGAATATGTTTACAATATTTTGATAATAAAATAGACATGCCTTAAGATTGTTTCAATAGATTTGGGTTTAACAATGTTTTGAACAATAGTGGCTCTCAGGTTTACATAACATAATAATAAATAAATAATTTGTTAGTAAAAAAAAAAAAATTGTCAAGTATATAATAAAAATACAAAGAAAAACTTTATTACTGTTTAGCTGTTAAAACAGCTGTTTAAAAATGTCGGTTATAACATCATTGCTCGTTCGCTTACTCTTCTGAAATTATTTGTGATTAGTACAGTGTATATATATATATTAATATTAAATCACCGACATTGTCATCAATCGCTGATGCATACGTTCTATTATCTATTCTATCCAATAAGCAAAGGGAAATAGTCTCATTGTTTGTTGATCCGATAAATATTTTGAAGCCCTACTGATTTTAAAATATATTAATTTTATTCAGTATCTTAGAAAGATTTGAAGTTGTATGATGTGTGCCTCATAATTTACTATCCCATCACCAGAAATCGGTGAAATCCTATTTTAATACATTTTTGTTTTGTAATAATACACTTAAACAAATGTTGTTTCTTTTTTTTTTATATATATTTAATAATAATTAATACAGTGTAACTACTATGTTTTGTAATAAGAAACAAAAGTGTTTTCAACGTTTAAATACTTGGTTATTATATTTAAAACGTGAGTATAAGAATACAATTTTTCATAAATAGGCCAATAACTTGCCTTGTTTTGTTATTGTTGCTAATAATACTATATTTCAGTATTGCTTAGCATACAAATTATGTCTCTCCTTGTAAAACATTTCAAGAATAAGGAACATAACAATTTAAACCCTATCATAATGTCTATTGTATTAATTACTAATAAATGTATCTTTGTACATATTATTCATAACAATAAAATAAATAGTTCATTACAAATACAAACATAAATACATTATTTGTATGTATATGGGTTAGGTTAAGAAGATACATTTTATCAAATATCATATTCTTCCATATTAAAAATAATTAGAAATGGTTCTAGGTGGGGTCAATGTGGACACATATAGTAATGCAGACTCACAAGGTCTCTTTCTAGAATTTAAATCTCTAAAAATAATCCAACGGACAGAATAAAATTTGGTTTACCATACTTCTACTTTTTCCGATACATATGTACTATACTTTTAATAAAGTTATCATAGTAGGCCGTATTTTCTGACTATATTAAATTGTGTTTTTATTTTCATCTTATAAAATGTAAAAATTATTATAAGTGCTTTTAAAAATGTATAAAATAGGTCGTCGTACAAATAAATAATAACCAGTGGCACACAAACAAACACACATTCTCTATCATATTAAGATTTTATAATTTTATTTGGTACTATATTTTTACGATTTTTTTTTTTTAACGTCGGTATTTCTTGTGTATTTTAAACAAATCAAATCTCATTTAATTTAAATTTAATTAACATATTACTTTAAAAAATTTCTATTTTTGATTTCTCTAAATTTTAAACGGGTGCGTCTGAATAATTTTTTTGACGTCTTTGTAATGTTTGGATTGATGTAGTTTCTAAAAAATACATTCTGCATTTATTCTTGATATATTTTATGATGACGTGTATAATTATGTACCCTACAATTATTATTACGGCGTATAATGAGTAATTATGATTCATTAAATTTGTCTCCTTTTTAATATTTTCTTCCTGCATTTCTATCATATCTATGACGGCATCTAAGGAATTTGAAGATTTTGATATATCCGATAGTTGATTGTCAACTGATTTTAAAGCTGGAATAGTTATTGTTGGTGTTAGTATTTTACTAATTTTATTTATTATGCTCGTAGACACATTTGTTATGCGGAATTGTGGTATAAAGTCTATGTTTGTCGTCATATTAGAAAAACAATTATTTGGTTTTAAAATAGTTGTTGGGGTTGTTATATAGCAAGCTTCATTTATTGATAAAATACCTGTCCCTATTAATTTTAGTGTCTTACTATTATCTGGACATACTAATGTTACCGTATTTAATTCATAAGATGCGTATAGCCAAGAATTTTTTAAGCTTAATTTTTTATAAAACATAATTGAAGTTTTTATGTGTCTTATATCACAAGAATTTGGTAAATTTTGAGGATCAATAAATAATTGAACTTCACAAGTGTTATGGGTGTTTCTGATTATTGTATTATGTGGATTACATATTGTTATATCTATAGAATGCCTACACATCAAATATTCTTGGTCAGTAAAAACGACGAATTTTTCATTGTCTTGGCTTATTGCCAGGTATTCATTTGAAGGTTTGATAAAGATATAATTATTATTTTTTATGGGTACTGGAAATGGTATTATGTGATATATAATATAATTATCTATCTCGCACAACGGGATATATATAGTGTATATTAAGTATGTATCCATAAAGTTTAAAGATATAGTTAATAGTTTTAAAAAATCAAGGAAGTTATTTATTTTTTCTGGATTTTGTGGAATAGATAGGTGTTTGGGAAGTATTTTTTTCGATTTCTTTTAGTTGATTTATAATTGTTTTTGGATTAATTATTGAAGGATGCAGTTGTCCGTTTTGGCCCCAGATGATTGACTCAATAAGTTCCTCTGTTTCCTGATTAAATTCGGTCAATATTATATTAAAAAATATTAAATGTTGTGTTAATGTTTGCGAAATATCTATCGTTTGTATATTATGTATGCTGTTATTAACATCATATATTAACTGGTCTAACGTTGTTTTTAACTTAATGGTATTTTCATTAATTGTCTTAGAAACATTGTTAAAACTATTAAGTGTTGCCTGGACTATCCTCGTTTGAATATTAATTAAATCTAATGTTACTTTATTTTGTCCAGCGTGTGATTTTATTTTTTCATCAATCTCGGCTAAATCATCCTCGTTTAATATCCCAAAGGCCCATTTTTCAAAAGTACCTACTACATTAATTAAACCTCTTTTCATTATTTTATGTGTTTTCAGTGTATTATATGTATTAAATCTTTTATTTAACTGAGCAATTGTATTATTTATCAGGCCGCTAAACTGTTGACAAATTTCCGAAACGTTTCCTATAGATTTTGCTTTACAAAATATCATTGTTCTAGTATTTATTTCAATTAAATCATTATATTTAATTTCATAATTTGTGGTGTTGACGAAAGTTATCAGCTTAAAAGTATCGGTAGTTAGTTTAATTCTTGAGATGTATTCGTAATAAATTCCTGAATTTTCTATTTTTTTGATCCGCGTATTTATTATATCCTGTATCTACGATGGCAAATATTAAAGAAAAATAAAACGTTTTCATAATGTATGAAAACATAATTGAAAACTTATATTATTATTTATTATATTATTATTATATTATATTTTATGTTATCTATACGATGTACCTATTTTACTGTATAATGTGTTAATACTCACAGAATCTTCTTGTATTTATTCGCAATTAAAAGTTGTATAAATTTAATAACTATTTAAATAGAAAATATTTTTAAAATAAAGATAATATACGAATACTGATAATTAAAAAATGTAAGAACAAGTGTTTGTGCGACGGATGTCATAAGACTAATTTGTAAATGATGTTGCGAAAAACGCTTGGTACAATGACCACATTATTTAATGCTGACGCAGGGACTTTTTTATGAATAGTAATAAGTACTATACGTCGGGTGTCTTTTATCAATAAATTTTTTTATTTGTTGTACATGAATCGGCACGTTTATTAATTTACCATTTTTAGGTAGTTTTATTAAATATGAATTTGAGTTTAATTTCTTTATTATATTATATGGTCCCTCATATCTATCTGAAAATTTATTTTTACGTACTGGTATTTTTACTAAGACCGGTTCACCTATTTTAAAATCTATATCTGATCTATTTTTATCTTTATTCATTTTTTGATTTTCAAATGCTTTTTTTAGTATTTCGGGTATAGTGTCACGGACTTTCTGTAATTTATTTAGCTCTTCGATAACCGAATGTTCTAACGTATTAGGAATAACTGCAATGTCAAAAATTGAACAAGGTTCGTAACCATGAAGTAAATAAAATGGGGAATATCCTGTTGAATAATGTATTGCCGAATTATATGCGTGTAATACTGTTTTTAATACATCGGACCATTTCTCGTTTTCTTGCATATATGGGGCTATCATATCGACTATAACCTGGTTTTGTTTTTCTACTCCTCCTTGACTAGTCGGTCTATAAGCAATACCTTCAGTTTTCTTAATATTTAAAGTGGTTAAAATATCGGAAATTACTTTGGCAGTGAAATGAGTACCATTGTCCGATCTGACTATTTTCATTGCTCCATAAGACAGGATTAAATCAAGTAAAAATGCGGTTGTTGTTTTAGCGTCTGCACTTCTACAAGCTTTAGTTACACAATATTTGGTTACCCTACAGGTCGCTACCAATATATATTTGAATCCCCTCGAAGTCATTAAAGGGCCGACATAATCAATTGTTACATCTGAAAAGGGTATTCCGTTTTCTATTGGGTATGTACGCATTTTTCCTACCTGTGTTGATTTATCGGGTTTACGTTTTTGACAAATAATACAAGAAGTAACATATGCTTTAATTTGTTTGTGCATCAAAGGCCAATGATATCTAGACCTAATTTTATTATAAACTTTACGAACTCCTAAGTGTGCACCTGACATTTTATTATCATGAAAAATTTGTATTACTTCGTTAGTCAGTATTTGAGGGATTGCCAATACTAATTTTGGGTTGCCATTAATTTTCTCTTTATAATAAACTAATCCATTTTTATTATTTAAAATGTATGACTTTGATTTATTTTGCCATTTTATGTCAATTACTTCTGAGTTTTCTAATACAGTTATTATATTTTTTAAATAGTTGTCTCTGGCTTGAAGTATTTTTAAATTTACTGGTTCGACAATATTTATTTGATGTTCATCTAAATCTTTGATACTGACATTATTATCTATTGGATAACGAGATAAAAAATCTGCGGCTTGATTAAAAATTCCTTTTTTATAAATTATTTTAAAGTCGAAGCCGATTAATTTAGTTCTTAATCTATTCAATATTGTTGATTCTGATTTAATCGTTTGTAATTGTATTAAATTTTTATGATCAGTCCAAACTGTAAAGGTTCTACCATGAAGATATTGCCTAAAATGAGTGCAACCGAAATGTAAAGCTGCCATTTCTAATTCTAATGCAGAATAATTGTTTTGTGCCGAATTCAATTTTTTTTGAGGCATATGAAACTGGATGTATTTCATGATTTTCATTTATTTGTTGTAAAATTACGCCTAAACCTTTTTTTGAACCGTCGGTTACTAAGATTATTTCAGCGTGGTCGTTAAAATGAGATAAAACTGGTTTATTTGTAAGTTTTGATTTAAGATTTTTAAATGCAATTTCTTGTGTTTCGGACCATGGAATTATTGATTTTTTAGATTTAAATTTTCCTTTAGTTAATTCCGTAAGAGGATGTGCCAATTTACTAAAATTTGGAATAAATCTACGAAAATAATTTGCTAAACCTAAAAAACTTCGCAGTTGTTTTATTGTGGTAGGAGAAGGAAAGTTTCTGATTGCTAAAAGTCCTTCTTCCGTCGGCTTTATACCTTGGCCGTTGATAATATTACCTAATAATTTTAGTTCTGTATATCCAAATTTGCATTTTGAAATTTTTAATTTTAATTTATATTTTAAGAGTCGTTCAAATGTTATTTCAAGTGCATTGAGGTGTTCCTCAAAAGTTTTACCGAAACAGACACAATCATCCAAATAGCAACAATTTATTCTATAGATTAATCCCGCCATTATTTTATTCATAACTTTTTGAAATTTTTGAGGTGCATTAGTTAGACCAAAAGGTAATCTAGTAAACTGATAATGACCTGTTGATGTTGAAAAACTTGTAATTTCTTTAGAATTTTCATTTAATTTTAATTGATGAAAGCCCGACATTGCGTCCAAACAAGAAAAGTATTTATTTCCTGCAAGTGAATCATAAATATTTTGTATAATGGGTAAAGGAAATGCTTCTTTATGGGTTTTTTCATTTATGCGCCTATAATCTAAGACCATTCTATATTCTGAGGCGGTTTTATTTTTTGTGCCTTGAGGTTGACCCTTAGGTACTAAAAAAATTGGGGAAGAATAGGGACTTAATGAATGTTCAATTATACCCGCGTCTAATAATTCTTTTGTTTGTTTTTCGATTTCGTTTATTTCCGAAAGACTTAGTTTGAAATTTCGTAAATTTACTGGAGTGTTATCCGACAATTTTATTTCTATAGGCTCCGTGTCTACTTCACCTAGATCCCACTTGGATTGTGAAAAAATATTTTTATATTTATTTAATAATTGTGATAATTTGCTTTTTTGCTGAGTTGTTAGGTCTGGGTTGATATCAAAATGTTCACACGTTATGTCTGGAGATATTTTATCAAGTTTTTTTGAATTCACTGTCGGTCGGTAAATATGCACAATATCAGCATTATCCGATACATTGTAAATATTTTCACCGCCCAATCTGTCATCACATTCATTTCGAGAATTTAAAATGCTGTGTCGTGATTTCAGTGATGGGAAATCGTAGACTACAATCGAATTTATAACATCAGTATTATTTTCATCTGATAGAACACCGGGTGTCCAGTGGTTCAAATCATAAAAAATACATACATATTTTCTCCCAGGCTTATAATATGCCAATGCTGTAAATTTATTATCGTTTAACGGTGTTTCTTGGATTACTATCAAATTTAAATTATAATGGTTTATTACTGCCGCCAAATCCTCGGTTTCTAACCATATTGGATTTTTATAATTTGTTAATTTTAAAAGATCTGTAATTTGTTTAAAATTTACATTTATTTGTTCATTATTTAGTATTTTAACTAATGCGTGTATACCACAATTGCCGTCTGCTGGTACGTTTTCCAGTTTGACGAACTTTGAAGCTAAAAAAATTATTGATTTATTTAATGATTCGTATGGGTCATTTATTTTGTCACTATTAATATGTTGTAATTCATAGTGAGTTACATTATTTATTTCAAGTTTATTAATTTTAGACTTTTCGCTATGAAAAACGGGAAACTTTTTATCATGATCATTAATTTGTTTAGCTAATTTTTCCAATAATTTAATATTTTCGTTTTATTCTTTTAAAATTGAATTGTTTCCCCTATTATAATCGGTATCTACTTCGATTTTATTTTCGTGAATTTCTGTATATTGTTTATTTTGATTAAAAGTATCTTCAACAATTGTTCTATCGCTCAAAATACTACTTTTCGGTTTAAACGTGAATGTGATTTTATTATTTATATTTTTGTACATAATTATTTCTTTATTAAAAAAGTCTAATTGTACCCGATATTTACTTAAAAAGTCCGTACCAAGTAATGCTGGTCCTGTAAGATTTGAAACCAAAACAAATTGTGTTGGGAAAATCTGATTTTTAAACACTATATCAATATTCATTTTTCCTATTACTTTTAAAATTGAGCCATTAGCTGTATGAACTTTAATATTTTTTGTTTCAATTAAAGGATTAGTTAATTTAATTATTTGTTCACTATTAATTACAGAAATTGTTGCGCCAGAATCTAATATAAAAGATGTTTCTATATTATTTATATGTCCCATTACTTCAAGTCTTACACCTGGAATAGGCACTTCATCAACATTTTCAGTACAACTAGAAATTTGTTCGGAATTTATTTTATTTGAATTTTTTAGTACATCAGAGTTAGGATTTTCTATAAAGTCATCAGGAGGTGACCTAACATCTACCCCATGACCTATGAGTTTTTTTGATTATTAAATTGCTTTTTATTTTGGTTGGGATTATTTGTATTGTTGTCCGGTTTAAAATATTGATTTGTATCATTAAAGTTTTTATTGCGATAATTTTGATTTTGTGGATTATTAATTACATTTTTATTATTGTTTTGATAGCCTGTATATTTGTTGGTGTGTGGTTGATTAAAATTATTATTATTTCTATAACCAATGTTACGATTTTGATTACCCGTGAAATTTTTTTCATTGACATTTTGTCCAGTATTGAAATTTGAATTTGGTTGATAATAATTATTTCTATTAAACTTATTATTTTTAAAATTATTTCTGTCATTTAAATGTCTCTCTTCATTAACGTTATAATTTCCTTGTCTATTATAATTATTAATATTATTATAATTATTATTATTGTATCTTTTATATTTATTTGGATTATTATTTACATAACCATTATTATTATAAAATGAAAGTTGATTTGCGACAAACGCATTTTGTTCTACTAGTTTCCTATTTAAAATTTCTATTTCCGCTTTAAGAGCATCAAAACTTTGAGTGTTATTTCGTTCATTAACCGTTGCCTTCGCGGATTCTACCTTACGCAAATTATTTTGTAATTCAGAAAGTGTATTGTTATTCATTAACGCCACTGGGTTATAAAAATCGGGAGGGAGAGCTTCTAATATTAAATCAATTTTCTCCGATTCTGTCATATTAGGATTTACTTTATGCGCCAATAATTGAAAATCTGCTAAAAACTGCGAGACTGTTTCGGTTAATTTTAATTTTCGATTCGTTAATTTTGCTTTAAGCATTCTGGTCCTACCCGGTGAAATAAAATATTCCTTGAGTGCCAGTTCTAATTGACTCCAAGTTGGTGTAGGATTATTTATTACAAAATTTTGATAGAATGCCTTAGCGCTTTTTTTGAGGTAAATAGGGAGGTACATCGTTTTTTTATCATCCGACCATTCATTCGCTACAGATATTAAATTATAATTTTCAATAAATTCATTTATACATTCATCTGGTTCACCGTTATAAAATTCTGGTTTAAAAATAATTGGTTTTGACATGTTGACAATTTCTTTATCTGTATTTATATTTATTGGTTTTAATAAATTTGTAACCGTATCTTTTGAACGCGTTACAATGGGTGATCTTTTTTCCAAATTAAAAGGTTTAGGTAAAAATTCTGGGTCACTATCGTTATCGTTCTCAATTTGATCTTTGTTTAAAATAGATCTTAATAAAATTCGTAATTCTACAATCTCACTATTAGTTGAAAATTGGGCATCAAGCAATCCCAAAATATGTATTAGATCGTCTTTAGATAAAAAATGGTAAAGATATAAAGATTTAGGTACAGAAAGTAATTCTATCTTTTCCTCTATTGATTTCTGTGTGAATTCTTCTCTTGTAAGTTTATTTGGAAGTTCTAATGAATAAAGAATCCCAAAATTAAATTCAGAGATTTCTTTAACACCGCTGGGTAATTTTATATTCCTACAATTTGAAAAGGCTTCAGTTATTTCTGGATATTTAACTGTTTTAAGGTATAATTTACATTCGTTTGGTGTTAAACTGCACACATCTATTGCCTTATCTAAGTTTAAAATTAACCAAGTACGTTGAGAAATATGAATGGTTTGATTATTACCCACTCTTTTTAAATAATATTTAAACATTTGCTAAATAATTATTTAATATTTTTTTAATATTTAATTATTAATTTTATTCATATTATACTATTTATAATAAATTAATTTGACATGATTTAAGTATTTACGAAAGAAAAAATAATGAATAATTAGAGTTAAAATTAAATTGTATCATTTAACAAACAAAGAACTAAACTATTTCGATACTTGTGCTCTAGTAATATTATGAACAATTTCGGGGACTAAATTGCCCGGCGCCTCCACCAAATTGCAACACACCTCCTTCGTGGTTAACACAAAGTGGCTGTCGATATTTATACCTAATCCTATCCCGTTAAGGAGTAGTGGGTTAGCTAATCCCCTACACGAACCGGTCTTGTGAACCGGGTTGTTGGACTGATATAAATAAAGTTTTCTAAGTTATATTTTACAGGTCCTAGAAACTTATGACCTGCGTTCATAAACTAAACACAATGGTAGTCGATATAGCAACGTATACAAAGATTTATTAAATGTTTAAAATGGTAATAATATTACACAGTACACTATCACCTGAGTAACCCTGTTCTTGAGGGTAGTATATTGAAGATCACAGGAGTAGCGGAGTACGAGTTGAATTAATTATGATAATACGTTATGATTTAATTATTTGGTAGGTTATTATACCAATAATAAATCGAATGAAATTGATATTAAATGAAATGTTAAGATTATATGAAATAACGCTTGTCTTTACTTCGCGATTCAAACCCGACTGCTGGCTATGCCAATAATTTAATATACGCTCGTACTCGGCGATCCTGTGTTCTGCTAACCTAAGCAAATTCACAAAGAATCTGAGTGCGACGTAAAATGACTAGTCAGTAATCTGTAAATCGTTACAATATATAATATAGTACCTATACTGTCATATTGATCATTCTGAAGACACAGTAAAATTATAATACTTCATACATTAGGGAAAACAGTTAATAAAAGATAAAATAAAATAAATTAAAAAAATATACAGTACTGTTATAATAAGTATATGGAATATAGTATACTATCATATGGATCATTCTGAAAAACAAAAAAATATTAAATAAATCTTTTTTTTATATTTCATACATATATTTCTATCAAATAAATGTATTATGACTTAATGTCATGGCAATAGCCTTATTTTCTGACACATTAACAAAAAAACATTTATACTTTATGTCATTTAAACTTAATTGTACTAAACTTGACTGTGAATTAAGATCAATTATTACTGTACCTATTATATCAGATGGAATTGGAACATCAAAATACCGTGATGATATAAAATTACAGACCATCAGAAAAATATGACCATATTTAGTTTTAACAATATGTTTTACTGAGGCAATTTCATGAGTTTTTAACATAATATAGTTATTTTTGGGATCTTTTGTACTTATAAAGTAATTTATAGAATTTATAGTAATTGATTCGTAAAATGTACAACCTTGATTATTAGCTATTATTATGGATTTAATATCCATTTCACATTCTTTACCCAATTTAAGATTTGAATTTTCAACTAAAGTGTTTAAAATATTCATTTTTTCTGTTATTCTGTTGGCAGCCTCTTGTAAAGGATAACGGGAGTGGCTAATTTTTTTTTTTATAATTCCTAAGTAATTTTCAAATTTGAAAGCACCAAAGTTATCTAGGCACCCGTGTTTTTTAACATAAAATGGTAAATGTATTAGGTTATGGACATTATAAGTTATAAATGTTGCCCCATAAATAGTTCGATATTCTGTAACAAATTCAATTAGTAATTTATAAGCCAAGTCATTTTCAGTTATGCATAAGTCTGGGGTAACTAATATTTTAATAGCGCATTGTAGTTTAAGAAAATGTAAATAAAATGATTTGTTTAGCCTTCCTTTAAATATTATTTGGCCTGTATATAACAACACATTTCTTAATTCAGTGCCTTTATAGTTTTCTATATCGTTTAGTCCTCTTGGTAATCTAACAAACTCTGATGGAAAGTAATCCCTCAAACTTTTTAACTCAGAATCGCAATCATTAAGCTTATTAATGGGTAATCTCACAGATTTTTTTCCCCTAACCCAAAATTTTAATAGTCTTTTCATCACCCCTAAAAGAACTACATGCATATAATCTGATGGTATATCTTTAATCATATCAATGGGTAAGCGTTCTAATGGACTATACCCTTTATGATACTCTTCATCAGACCTACTTCTAAAAGTAGAATCAGTTCTCAATGGGCTATTTACACCCAAAAATGTCATCCTTCTATCTTTAAATACTCCTTCCTCAGTGCATGTATTACAGCCCACATGTGAATTGTGCCCCTTCACATTTAAAATAAACGCCCTAGCTGGAGAATCACATATCACACTACTAACATTTACATTCATAATTTTATTACCAACTTTAATTCCGTTATTTATTAACTCAACAGTTTCACTAACAAACATATTTAAGTAACTTTTAATGGACTCTGGCTTCTTTTGGTTACTATAATATATACCTATTGCAAATACAACTTGAGATAATTGAGGAACATTAGATATTACACAAAGTATTGGCCAAAACTGTTGTCTTGAACTTTTTGATAAGGGTAATCCATCACAATTTATGCTTAAATTAATTTCATTGACATTGTCCAAGATATGTTTATGTGTGTCTATAAAATATTGCAACATTTTTTTTAATCCAAAATGAATGTATGTTCCTGGAGGTATTTCTACTATTGCATGAGATCTAGGTGTATTCATTAAAGTTCTAACATCAGTGGGTAAATCTAATCCCTCTGATTGCAAAATTTTCAACAATTTATTAACATTATTTTTTGATGTATTAGATTCTAAAACCCAGTGTTGGAGTTTTTCTTTTATATTAGGGACATATACTGGAATTACTTTAACATGGCTACTGCATGTAACAGGAATTTTTGATTGTGGTTGCAATTCGTTGAACAACTCAATACCAACATGTTCATCAGTACTTGAATACATTTTATCATTTTCAATAGATTCTACGTTGGGATATTGATTGTGTATTATTGTTGTTGTTGATGTTTGAGATAAACACACCTTTTTTATTAATGTTCCTTGATCATTTGGCACACTAATTAATTGATCGAAACGAGTAGATTTTTCCTGTTCTGTAGTATGGAGCAGACGTTTGAAGTGACGAAGAGACATATTCTCAATTTGTTTCCGCTTCTTTTGAAGAATCTATAATGAACAATAATAATAAATAATAGATGAATTATACTATAAGGTAATAATAGGTAGTTTTAAATATAACCAATTTGAAGGCAATCAATATAATATAATTATAATTAATTTAGTCATATTGTATATTTGTACCAACAGCAGTATAATTTTATTAATAAAACCTAGTTATTTTTATAACTAATCATTTATAAATTGTTAAATTATTTTTTTAATATAATTTAATATGCACATACCTAAGATTGTTGCTCTCTTTAAGCGCTGGGCCCCATGCCTGAACCATTCTTTAACAAGCAACTCAAAAGTGTTTTCGTCGTTTTTAAAAAGTTCATGACTAAGTCCTGTGTGGGAAAATCATGATTTTAAAAATTATAAATATTGGCACATAAAAAAATATATTAAAGTAATTAAAGTAATTTGTTTTTAATTCACCTTAAAAAGTGAAATTAATTGGTTATTTAAAATTAAAATAAAGTGTCCGTAATAGTGACCTAACCATTACTTATAGAACAGTCTTTCAACTAAATAAAATGTTAATATGTAGAATTTTAAAAAAATAATAATTTATTAAAATTGTATTACTTTTCATAGTTTGTATTATGATTAAATTCTCCAGACGAAAGTTATTCTTTTGCCCTGTCCATGAGCATTTAGAAGCAAGTTTGTTTGTAAATATTTTTGATAACACTCGTTTTATGAAGTTCTTAGCATTAGAACCACCAACAGAATAAATTAGATTTGTCTAGAATAAAGCAAAATAGTTAATCTTATTGTTTTTAAATAATAAAATTTAGGTATTTTGTTTTATTACCAATTTTGTCATACACTCTTGATCTTTTTTAAACATTTCATCCAACTGTTGCATGGTCTCAACATCATTCACAGGGAAATTATTTAAAAATGTTGTATCTGTCATAGATGAGTAATTATTATTAGAACTTGTGTGATGTTTAAGAAGATCTAAAATGACATCTAACTTTTTATCGATTCTAGTTAAGTACAAATTTAAATTTGTATCTTCTATTTTCCTCTCATATCCAATACTTCCCAATTCTAAGAATAATAGATTTAATTTAGGTAATAAAATAACTTTTAGTTTTATATTTGAACAGAATAACTAAAAATATAAAAAGACTTTAAAAAAATAGTATTGTATAAAATTAAAAAAATTGTATGTGCATACATTTAAATGTAATAACATAATACTGACAATTATAGAAATTATTCTACTATATACCTAGACATAATTAAATATTGTAATTACCAGGTAAATTATCAAAATCAAAGTTTTGACCAAAAGCTATTGGTGATTTAGTGTTGATACCTTATTAAATTGAATCATAATTATTAGCAGAAGAAATATTAATTAAAACATATTATTTAATTTACTTGAACTGATTGTCATCAAATTATTTTCTCCTTGTGGTGGATTTGAAATGTCTAAATTATCATAACTACACATTTCGTTTGTTAGTATATCGTTATTATGACATAATGAATCAGCATTATTTAAATTTGTTTCAGTCACTGCAGAAATTTGATTTATTCTTGTAGATGTCTCAGGAATTAAATGTTCTTTTAAAGAATAAAAAAGTTTAAATAAATGTAATTATAAGCTATAAAAATATATATTAATAAGTCTTATACCAAGTACTTCATATAATATATACATTTATTATAAAAAAAAAATAATTGAGATATTACGTGTAAAGTTATCATTGTTGTATGATGTTGAGCCATTTTCGAATAATGTTTTCAGAGCAGCTATAAGTTACAATTTAAATTAAAATATTAAGTTGAAAATAATAATGAAACAAACTTTTCTTACATGACATACAGTTAGCATTGTAAGTTGAAGTTTGTTGTGATGTATTCGTTTTTATTTTATTTTTTACATTTATTACTTCTTCATCGCTACTCGAGCCTATATAATAATAATTTACTTATTTATCTATGACTAATGAATATTGTAAGTAAACAGGTACATCATTTAAGTTTTTTAGTTGGGTACTGATTCCAAAATGTTTGCAGCCCATTTTAAAATTATTATTACCAGATTTAAACACTTTTACTCAAATACTTTTCTACTGGCAAAATGGTGCAATAGCTGGAAAATACACATAAACGCTTCAAAAAGCACAGCAGTCATATTTAGCTTACGTCGCTATTCTACTCCACCACCATTAAGATTCGATAACGATTCCATACCTTGGCAGCCTTCTGTCAAGTACCTTGGAGTCACGTTAGACAAGAGGTTAACCTGGGGGCCTCACATAGCTTCTAAACTACATCAAGCATACCAGCGCCTCTCTATGCTATTCCCTATCCTAAACAAAAAATCAGTTATACAAAATAAATGCTCAATATTAATTTACAAGCAATTACTTCGCTCACTAATTACCTACGCCTGCCCTATATGGGGTAACTGCGCAGCGACACACTTAAGAAAAATACAAATCTTTCAAAACAAAATATTAAGGATAATAACAAACGCACCATGGTTCATACGCAACGAAAATCTTCATAAAGACCTCCGAATCATTAAAATCCAAGATCACATAAGAGCTCTTGCTGAAAATTTCCATAGTTCACTCCATAAATCAACCGGCTCATTACATTTCAACCTACACATACGTCCACCACCTCAAAGACGTCTAAAACGCGGTCGTCCGCATGATCTTATTCGATAATGTCTATTAAATAAATATCAAACTATAACGAATAATTACAAATAATATTATATTCTTTATCCACACTTTCATTATTGTTTACATGTCTGATCATTCTTAACTTAATTACCATTGTTTGTCACTATTGTTATTATTATTATCGCTATTACTACTTAAATATTATCATGTTAAAATAGCCAAAAATTATATTACTAAGTATCCATAGATGTAGATAGCCTTACAGGCTAGGAATGTCTTATTATTATAAATAAAAAAAAAAAAAAAAAAAAAAAACTCAAATACTTTACAAGACTGCTTGATAGTAGTTATGGTATATCATTATAATAGCGAGTAGAAAATTATATTTAAAAAGTATGCAACTACCTGGCCATAAATAAAAAGTAAAGACAAAGACCATTATACTTATAGATTCAATACTGACTCAATATCAATGGTACCTCTACTATCACAAATGATGTACCTGGAATGGGGCTGAAAGCTATAAATGCTTTATTGATTAAAAATACCATCTATTTCCACTTACTAGAATTATCATTATTTTTTTCTCCGTCAGATATTGAAATATTGCTTTGATTATCTGATTCATTTTGAGATTCAGGACCAGATGTTATATAGATTTCAATCTCTTTTGCAGCTGCAGATTCATAATTTTCTAAATTTAACAAATATTGTATACCAGCTATTTCTATCTAATAATTATTATTTATAATATGTACTATAGAATTATTATTTTGAATAAAAGTATATAAAACTGAAACTTACCAAATTGTTCTAAAATTTTAACAGGATGTATTGACCAATTGGAAGAAGGCTTAGGGCCTTGTATAATTGTCATCGTTGTAACCCTATTTCTAGGCCAAAAACAATTTAGATGACCTATTTTAGACTTTTTAAGCCAACTAATAGGTAGAACGGAATATTTATTTTCGGACTCAAAGTACCCTATTACATACTAAAACCAGTGTCAATAAATTATTACATATATGCAAATAAAAATAATTCTACATACCACCTATATAATTATAAATTATAATTTTTAGTTTATACATTTATAATATATTTAGGTAGATTACACCTACTATAATTTTGTACATAATATTATATTATCATTATCAATGATAAAACTGGAAAATATAAAATTATTTCTGCTTGAAACAAAAAAAAAACGAATACCTATTTAAATGTTGAGGTTTTGAAGATGTTAAAAATATATAATTATGACTAAATTAATTATAAAACAATTAATACATTATATTAGTTATACCAGGTGATTCTTTTATCAAACAACAGTAAACAACACGCATTATTTCAAAAAGTGTAAATATTTTTGAAAATATTTTTTTACATAGTTTGAAGTAATTTACAAAACAACTTTTTTACTAAAAAATTATATTTTTTAATATTTTTTATCCTTATGATTTTTTAAGTTTTTTACTAAACTAAGCTTTCATAAACTAATCGTTCTAAATTCGATTTTTATGTATCAAAATTCTTAGAAAAATATGAAGTTTTGGAATATAAAATTAAAACTACATGTTGTCAT